>JANRMT010062838.1:9699697-9726937 GCA_026402145.1 Polypterus bichir lapradei | reverse complement strand
TAGATAGATAGATAGATAGATAGATAGATAGATAGATAGATAGATAGATAGATAGATAGATAGATCTTTATTGTCATTGTCACTTTTACAAAGCAACAACGAAATTGAAGGTGCAGTGGACTCAGTGTGAGGCATAAGATTTAAAAACACAAGAAGAGAGAAAATAATAACAAACCGAATAGTAATAAAAGTACTTTACAAAATATACAAATTGCACTGGTTAAATGTACAAATTGCACTGGTCGACTTAAGGTCTATATTGCACATTGGGAGAATGATATGGAGCAGTTTTAGTCTGAGTTCAGGGCCATGATTGCTTTTGAATAAAAGCTGTTTTTAAGGCGGTTTATCCTGGTTTTCACTCCTCTGTATCTCTTGCCCAATGGCAAAAGTTGGAAGAGGCAATGACCGGGATGTGATGAATCCTATGAGATGTCTATTGCTTTTTTGCGGCATCGGGAGGTGTAGATTTGTTCCAGAGTGGGGAAGGTACAACCAATTGTTCTCTCCGCTGTCCTGACGACCCTGTGGAGTGCTTTTCTTTCGGAGGAAGTGCAGCTGCCGTACCACACACACAGTCCGTACGTAAGCACACTCTCGATGGAACAGTGATAAAAGGCAAGGAGCAGATTTTTGGGGAGATGGTTCTTTCTGAGTATTCTCATAAAATACAGTCTCTGCTGCGCCTTCTTCAGCAGCTCCTTGATGTTGGCGCTCCAGGTCAGGTCATCCTCCAGCTCAATGCCCAAAAACCTGAATACCGGGACCCTCTCCACACAGTTTCAATATACTTCAAACAAATGGGGATCGGTAATATAGTCATGTGAAGCATCATTTTATGCTATTATATTTTCGATATTTAATTCTTTACTTGTGGTCTTAGCCCTCTAAGGTCCACCTCCAGAAGGTGAAAAATAACACATTTTTCAAACATTTTTTCAAACATAAGCATATGGTGTGCCATTTTAAACTATTTCAAAGTCAGTGATTATGAAGATGGTGTTATTTTTGATCCTTCAAAATCTCTATGGACCTTTACCAGAGGGTGAAAAATTTAATATCTATATTATAATGAAGAATGTTTAAACTTCAAACTGAAGCACACATTTTAGTATTTCAAATATCTGACACAACTCTTCTTGCTTATTATGTATCTCAGTCCAATGAAATAAATCACTATATGTCTTATGAACAGTCAGGGTAACTTACACTAATTAAACTCTTTTAATTACAAGCATTTTGCTTAGTTTAGATGCAGAGATGTTGACAGAGAGCAACCATTCAGAAGATCCTGTGTAACAATTTTGGGTTGGTTTGCAACGTTGTGTTTTTAACCAAATTACATTGCAGGTGGACTATATCAAACTTTTCCATATTCTTCTTTTTTAAACATTTGTATATCCAGTATTATTAAAGAGTTTAAATTTAACATTTGTTATATGAGCGATCCAGAGTTTGAGGTAAAGGGATATGACTGAGCAGAAAAAATATCAAATAGAAAGCAATGACTAGCCCTCCACTCCTACCGCCATTGCGAAGTAATTCCTTTACTGATTACAAAGAAGCAGTCGGACACCAGCTGTGTCACTGGACTTTGTTCTTAGAAATTTCCTCTCACTGATTGATCTAGTGTTACAAATGAAAGACATTCTTTCATGTTCCCAGAATGAAAGGCTTCTTCTGCACAAGAAAAAAGAGCAACCATGATGATGTGTTCTGAAAATGATTTTTATGGGACCTGGTCTCAAAAGTGGGTCTTGCCTCCTAGTAGCTTTAAAATCAGCAGTTTATAGTAGCACAGCTTGAATTCTGTATTTTCTGGTTTGTCATTTTTGCCTCTGTTATAAAAAATGCAATACACATTGAGACATTAAGATTTTAAATGTTCATCATTTATTTAAACATTTTATTCTGTTATTATCAGAAGAGTTTAATAGGTCTCACATTAATAATCTGTGTTATTTATTTATTGTCTCATGTAGTCATTAAATTCTACTAAACATTCAGATACAATACTATAATTTTGATATATGTTGAGTTTTTGCAAGTAATAGTATAGTAGATGTATGCTTTTTTACTGGGAGAGTGCCTCAGTGGGACACAGTGTGTGATTTATAATAATGATACTTCTCTTTCTATTTTTTTAATAAAAAGACTTTCTGTTGTTGCCAATATTATCCCCTTTTTTGAATTTGTTAAAAAAAATACATGATGTGATGAATGAGCTGTGCATTGAAATCATTTTAACTTCTAGCATCTCACAGTTGAATGAAAAAATTAGAAATGACAGAGAGATTAGCCTTTTATTATGGTACCATAGATAGTCTTTATATTCATCCTCAGAATGTAATGGTCACAGTTACAGTTGTCCATTCAACCTTTCATCCTCTTTCTAACCTCTTTATTCAGTTCAGGTTTGCAGTAGCAAGTACCTACAGCATTTTGGCTGCATTGGACATGCTATTGATACCAGCATTCACTGCTGCATGTCTGCTGCTAATTCTGAATTAGTCTACAGGCATAAACAATGAGAACGTCTAATAATGCATGGAAAAGGACCTTGCAAATAACAGAACAAACACTGTGTAAGAGTAATTTTGAAGTAATGGAATAATTTTTAATTGACAAGTTTTATTTCACAAGGGTAGGCTTAAAGTACGGAGAAGTATAAAATAAGGAAGAGATTTGGAAAATTAAACCATCCTTGTAAATGTAAATGCATGGAACATTTAACATTTTCATTGTCTATTAAATATTACTCTTCAGTGTAATTAACCATCTAATGTTTCCTCAATATTGACTGTTTCAGGTTGGAAGCGGCAGTCCACAAGGGATTAGGAGATGAGAGGACTTGTAACTGAAGCCAAAAAAAAAAAACTATAAAGTACACAAGAACCTAGTGCTAAACCCAAAACAAAATCCTAAAATGTAGGTTTTAGGTTTAGGTTTTATTTTTTTATATAGCACATTTAAAACAACTAAAAGTTGACCGAAGTGCTTTGTATAGAATAAAGGCTAACAGTAAGAAAAAAAAAACAGATAAGGAATTATTAAAAAGAGAAAAACATTATACATACATGAAGACACATATACCAACATACAGTACAAACATAAATGGCTTATGTAAAATTATGTAAAATAAAATACATACATAAAATGAACACAGTATAAACAATATAAATAGAAGGATTTAAACACTCAAGCTCATGAACTAAAAAGTGAGTGAATAAAAGTGCTTTTTTAATTGAAACTTAAAACTATAAAGTGTGGGAGCCGACTTTATTGTGAGGGGCAAACCATTCTACAATTTAGGACAGGCACAATTGCCCCTCAGCTTCAACCGTGGGACAGTAAGCAATAGCTGATTTAAAGACCTCAGCTGCCTGGCTGACAAATATGGAACAAGAAGATCAGCTAAGTAGGGAGCCAATGAAGAGAGCCCAACACCGGAGCAATGTGATCCCTTTTTTGCTGCTGGTCAAAACTCTAGCAGCTGCATTCTGCACCAGCTGCAGGAGAGATAGTGTTGTATGTGATACCCCAACATCCAGTGCATTACAATAATCCAAATGAGACATGGAAAAAATATGAATGAGCTTTTGTAATTCATTAAATGACAAAAATGGCTTGACTTTATTGATCGCCCTGAGGTACAAAAAACTACTTTTTAGCACATGGCTTTAAGTACCGGACAGGTGGACCTAATGTTCTAGCAATGTTTTTTGTGTAAAAGTAGGTTGACACGTCCTTCTGAGAGAACGCATAGTGTCTTTAAACCATAGCTGTCTTCTGGGCTTACATTTTCTTTCTTTAAGTGAAGCTACAACATTAGAAATATCCACACAAGTAGATGTGAATTGATTCATAAGCTCATTGCTGAGGTCCAGAGAGGATGCTTTACCCCTAGATGATAAAGAAATTACAGAAAAGGCCAGAGTAGCTAAAGAGAAGAGCAACAGGCCAGAGATCTTCATCACAAACAAACACACTCACAAACTTACATATCTCTTATCCACAAACTTGGACAATCCAGAAGTCTCAACTGCTATCATTTATGCCTTTGACTCAAAACTGCACATAAAGTGTAATATCCATGAACACCACAATGGCATCATGGGAAAATGCTAAACATTTTAGGACCCCTAAAATGACTGAATCTGAAAAAAAAACTCATGACAGAAAAAAAAGTTAGTAATCAGAAAATAATGTAGAGAAAATGAAGAAAAATTAATAACTAACTCAAGTCATAACACATATACTGATAAAAATGTCAGTCTCACAGCAATGAATATCACAAACCAACCTGAATTTAGGACAAAGTCTAGTGTAAAGAGTTTTGGTAAATTAAAATTTCCGGAATAATCTTGGTATTCACTAATTCATGTTTGAATTGTAATTTTTCAGTATTTATATTAAACAGTATTCTGTCCTTGCTGTACACCAGTGGACCAATTCCTTCTGCTTGGACAACTTTATGAAAGTCATGAAAGCTTAGTATGACAACTTGAAGGAGTATTGTTGTGTCTTTCTGCCATGGTTGCATATCTTCCAATTAATATTTGCTAAGCTATAGTTGTTTGCATTTTTGACATTATGTCAGATCTTTTTCCTACGTAAATTGGGAATTCAAGAGTTGCAGATCTGCTGTTGGCAGATGATATTGGTTTCATCTGAGAGTGATCTCCAGCACATGCTGGAGCATTTTGCAACATGTTTGGGATATGATCATAAGGAGGATCAGTTTCTCCATATCAGAAGTATTGTGGTCTTTTAGGAAACAGTAACTTGTTCTGTGTATGTGAAGATGACCAGGTTTCCCAAATAGAAGAGATCTGTCAATGTGCTGAGACGGGTGGTACCTGTGAATAAACACCTCCACACCTACAGAAACAGCAAGAAAGCCATAAGTGAAACAAAATTTGTGCCTTTTTTAACACAGTGCTGAGTGGGTCTTGAACCCGTGTTTGTGTGGAAGGGCCACTGGTCCTCTTTCCTACCACATACCCCCCCCCCCCCATCCTCTCTCTATCTGTGTCTCTTTCTTTCTCTTTATCTCTGTTCAGGCCCTGTCTCTTCTTTATCTTGCTTGTTGAGTGTTTGCCCATATCTCTTACTGTTTTTTACATTACAATATTTTAAGGATCTCAATATATTAAATGCTAAGAATTTCAGACAATGCAGGCCTGTTCTTTTACAAGTCCCCTTTCTAAAATGTTAGGATTGTTAAACTGTTTTCTATTCCCTGGTTAAATGCAGTGTTCCAAATTTTTATTAACATAACGTCATAGTAAGAGTGACCACGTTCTAATTTCTACCAAGAGTAATCATATAAATTATAGGTCTAAGTGAGCAAGAAAACTGATTGCCTTTGGGGAGGTGATTTTACAGTGAACCTAAGGAGTAAAATTAGGGACTACAATTTGTGCCAGTTTAATAAATGTAAAATGTAATTTGAAAAGGATTCATTTATAAATTGAAACTCACAATTCACTTATGAATTATTCATTAATGAAAAAATTGATTGCCATTTTTTGATTATATTTGGTGTGTGAGGAATGTCCTTAACCTCATCATGTCCAATGCCTTCCCATAGTTATCTTTTATTACATGTAAGAATTTATTTTGGAATGTTTGTTTTGCTATTGCTTTCTTGTAATAAATATATTCAGACAGTGTCTTTGTCAAATCTGCACTGTCTCCTCTTGTCTTTGTGTGTTCTCCAGATATCCCCAGCTAGTGAAAATGTATGAATTAGAATAAGCTGTGTCTCTTGTCACATTACATGACTTTCACTACGATTTTCAATTGTAACCTTTATTTACATTATGTTAGGAAGCTGGACGCAGTTTTTGGGAGCAGTGACTCCGTCCAGTGATTTTCAGTCTTTTAAATTGACCTGGACCGGAAAAGCAATTAGCAACTACAGTCAGCCAATCTGACTTAACCTATGATTAGAAGTTGTGTAACGTGACTTTGCCTTAAGTCTCTAAAGTGGTCAGTGTGACAGAACATACTGTTTTTTTGACTAATGGTAAACTCAGTGTGTGTTACTATCATGTTCTTGATTTGCTTGAGTGGGTACAGATGGGTATAAAAATGTGTTCAGAATATCTATTGATGTATCCTGCTTTATTTTATGTGACAATTTTTAAATGCATAGTAGGTTCACAAGCTTATTAATGAACTAATGATGATTTATTAATAATTAATTAGTTAATGAGCTTTATTTCGAACATTACTTTGATGTGCTATTATGTGACAGAAATAAATAAAAGCTGTATAGCAAAAGCTATGTAAGAGGCCATTGATCAAAATTCTTGTTTTACAGATAAAAATCTGAGCACATTTGTCATAAACAAGTATCACATTCTGTGTACCATAGATCTTCTAACATTGGTGGTTTTGTTTACAAAAGTGTTCACTGCAGTGCAGAGGTTGTTGTGCAAGTCAAAGAAGTACACAATTTACAAAGAAAATGATAATTCATGCATTTTTTGTTCTCAGATAACACAGTGTGATTATAAATGTTCAGGTCAGCCACACCTTTACTTAGATTTGTAAATCTAAGTAAATTAATTTGTAAATTAATTTGCTAGTAATTACAGATTCTGAGAAGGCATCACTGCAATATTTGATGATTGAAATGGGCACTGGAAGGTTAAAGCTGGAATGAAAGTTACCACTCATCAATTCTTTGCTGGTATTCATTACCATTATCATAAAAAAATAGCACATAATGAAATGAGAAATCAAATCTGGATTTAAAAAGAGAAAATATATCACAAATAAACACACTATGAGCTGACCATCTGAATCAATTAAAATTGCTTCGAACATTTGTTACATAGATATTCTTGGTAGAGAACTTTCAAACTGGTGACCCTGTGTACTTCTTTTATGCTCAGAACAATAATAACTGACACTGTTAATGGCAATGTGTTATTTGTAAATTACAAAGAACAGGTGCAATGTGAATGAATATTAGGCATCAATAGATACATGAGGACTACTTAACAAATCATGTAGCATCAGACTAGCTTGTGGTATAACAAGCAGTTTGCTGATTTTATACAACACGTTTCCTCTCCTAATGTGAAAGTGGCGTTTCCTTTGTTCTATATGAGAATCAATCCTGCATTAATCACACATTTTAAAAATGATTGAGTTAATAAAGGGGTATTAACTAATACTTCACTTGACATCAACTTCTCAAGCTGACAGCTTCCCTCTAAGACCTTAGAATCCAATTTATTCGCAGGGCCTGAGTTCAAGAATACTGGAATTGTAGTGATTTTCACAATAGATTTATGTTATGGATTTAATGAGAGTGTATTCCTTTGATAGTTCCCATTGACTGAGTTACCCTTTCTTTTTTATGATGCCTGTAATCTTTATGTAACTAATCTAAAGACATATTAAGTCTGACACTCTGCTTTGCTTCAAATATGCTTTATTGCAATCTGTTTTCTTGCTATTATTTATTTCTTATATGGAAAGTATAGGTAAAAATGAACAAATATTCGACTGCTACTTAAGAATTAGGGGCTTTTGTAATTATAGGAATCTTTGTTATCCTCTTTTTGCATCTATCTGCATCTTTGACCTGCTGTCTTGGACACACCTGACCTATGTCCATTATGAAATCTTCATTGGGTATGATTGTCTATTGAAAGGTACAAGTGAAGAGAGTCAGGTGCTGGAAATAAAATTATTACCTGCTTATTTAAGGTTTGTTTGTATGCATGTCTGAAAACTATTAGCATCTACAAGTATTGGAAGTGCACTTTGACAGCAATACATGCTATAAAATTCTTTGTAAATTGTGGTAATCACAACTCAAAGACGCATGATATTCTATATGGGGTTCCACAAGGCTCTATCCTGGGTCCGCTTCTTTTCTCAATCTATATGCTTCCGTTAGGTCAGATTATCTCAAATTACAACGTGAGCTACCACAGCTATGCTGATGACACACAGCTGTACTTATCAGTAGCACCTGATGACACCGGCTCTCTCGAATCAATAACACAATGTCTTACTGGTATTTCTGAATGGATGAATAGTAATTTTCTCAAGTTAAATAAAGAGAAAAATGAAATTGTATTGATTGGCAAAAACGGATTAAGTGAGGTTATCAAAAATAATCTTGACGCATTAGGATTAGAAGTTAAGACCGAAGTAAAAAACTTAGGGGTAACCGTTGACTGTAACCTGAATTTTAAATCACATATTCTTCAGACCACTAGGACAGCATTTTTTCACTTAAGAAATATAGCAAAAGTTAGACCTCTTATATCATTGAAAGATGCTGAGAAATTAATTCACGCTTTTGTTTTTAGTCGATTAGATTACTGTAACGCACTCCTCTCAGGACTACCCAAAAAAGACATAAATCATTTGCAACGAGTGCAGAATGCAGCTGCTAGAATCCTAACTAGGAAAAGAAAATCCGAACACATCTCTCCAGTCTTAATGTCACTACACTGGTTACCTGTGTCTTTCAGAATTGACTTTAAAATTCTGCTTATAGTTTACAAAGCCTTAAATAATCTCGCTCCATCTTATATATCGGAATGTCTGACACCCTATATTCCAAATCGTAATCTTAGATCATCAAATGAGTGTCTCCTTACAATTCCAAAAGCTAAACTTAAAAGAAGTGGTGAGGCGGCCTTCTGCTGCTATGCACCTAAAATCTGGAATAGCCTGCCAATAGGAATTCGCCAGGCTAATACAGTGGAGCACTTTAAAACTCTGCTGAAAACACATTACTTTAACATGGCCTTTTCATAATTTCACTTTATCTTAATCCTGATACTCTGTATGTTCAATTCATTATAATAACTATTCATGGTGGCACTAAAATCCGTACTGACCCCTACACTCTCTTCTGTTTCTTTTTCCGGTTTTTCTGTGGTGGCGGCCTGCGCCACCACCAACTTACTCAAAGCACCATGATGTCCCAGCATTGATGGACTAAAAGCCAGAAGTCTACGTGATCATCATCATCATCAAGTCCTTCCGTGAAAACCATAAATGCAAAGAGGACTGTTTCATTTATGTTAGGTAGATTGCCCAGAGGGGACTGGGCGGTCTCATGGCCTGGAATCCCTGCAGATTTTATTTTTTTTTTCTCCGGCCGTCTGGAGTTTTTTTTTGTTTTTTCTGTCCCCCCTGGCCATTGGACCTTACACTTATTCTATGTTAATTAATGTTGACTTATTTTATTTTCTTAATGTGTCTCTTATTTTTCTATTCTTCATTATGTAAAGCACTTTGAGTTACATTTTTTTGTATGAAAATGTGCTATATAAATAAATGTTGTTGTTGTTGTTGTTGTTATAAGTACTGTAGAGTAGTATAGTGGCACAGTGGGACTCCAACTCAAGAGACATGCATTTATTTTGTGACCAAGTCACTGGCTTTGTGGAGTTTGCAGGTTATCTTCTTATTTCTGTGGTTTTCTCCAAGTAGTTTGGATTACTGCCATAGCCAAAAGACATGTTTAGCAACAAGAATTGCTGACTTTCACTTCCACAACAAAACTATTGATATTTTAAATGCATGATGAGTTGTTCTTACTGGCGATATGGGAATAAAAGAACTGAGCACAATGTTTTGAGTGAGTAAATTCACTGACACCGATGCCAATCAATTCATAAATACACGGGGAGAACATGCAAACTACATGTAGAAGCCAGCACTATGAGGCAGCAATGACAGCCCACTCTGCCTATTTTAAAATATCTATACCAAACTTAATGAACTTCAGCCTGTTTAAAAATAGGTGAATTGGCATTGTTAAATTATGTATGGGTGTTTATGAATGTATATTCGTCCTGTGATGGATTGGCCCCTTGTTTGGGTATTGTTCTGACCTTGTGCTCAGTTCTTGCTGGGATAGACTCCAGCTGTACTGCAGCCATGCCCTGGATAGGCAGGACAGGTATAGGTGGATAGATATGTGCCTATAATGTCTGTTATTGCCACTTCATTACTATGCTATATACAGTGCTTGAAGTGGAAACAAATAATTGGTGGTACTCCCCGTTTTTTTTTTTTAAGCTTCTTGGTCCTCCTCGTGATGAGTTACAAATATTACACAATTTCATAATCAACCTGGTGGTGGGGACCCCCTCAGAGTTTTGAGTGTGCTGATATACATGTAGTGGCACATGGCCAGTCTGCTTTTAAAATGGCTGAATCTTACTAAAATGACTTGCTTTTTACTTTTCTTCCTTCTTAAAACTACATGGATACGCCTTTTTGCAATATGTGTGTAATTGCAGGGCATGAGTCAATATTCATTATAATTTTGGCCTAAAAAAGAGTTAAATTTGGTAAGTTAAAAGGTTTTTCTTTGTAATAGGACTCTCCGGGACCATTTATCTACATTATGAAATGCAAAATCTGGCTAGTTTGTTTTATTTACATTTATAAAATATGCTTAACTTTTGAACACAATGTAGCAAGCTAATATATACCACGATTGTGAAGAAATAACTTAGACTTGAAAAATTCCAAACTTATCCTTTATAGTAATATTAAAAGTGAATAACAGGTTCAATATGTAGCTTTTGTGATCTGACTAAAATATCTGGTTTTACCCAATAACAAACTAAATGATCTGTTCCTGTTTTGTGTTCAAGTCTGTGTCACTGAAGTAAATAACAAATATTTCTGTTGTTTAAGAAGACAAAATGTTTACATCATTTGCAAAACTGTGCTTTAGGAGTCAACCTGATATGCCATCTGCCCCCTCTGCCCTGTTGAATTTTATCTGCCACAAACCTTTTCCCACTTCAATTAAACTGACCTCTGTTCCAGTAGCATTTTTGGTGTTTTTACAAGACATCTTCCTTACTTGTACATTTTGGGTACTGAAATCACTGATTTCAAATCTTGTAAAAAAAAAAACAAAAGCCATTGCTTTTATCTGTTAAAAGCTTGTGGTCCTTGTTTATTGGAAAGTTCACACTTTGTTTAGAATACAGTCCTGTGATTGTCTTCAGACCTTTCCAGACCTGCTTTTGATTATATCATTAAACCACCTCTTGATTTTTTTCCCTGTACACCTTTTTATTTTATTTAATTAATCTGTTAATCATTTGCTCTAAAACGTTTTTCTTTCATTATATTTTCCTGATGAGCATGTTGTTTATTCAAAGTTGTGCTTTAATCTCTTTAGTGATCCATGGCTTTGGGTACACCTTGACAGCTATTTTCTTAATTATCGTAGAATCTCAGAATTCCACATGTTAACTGACAGTGTAAGTGTCCTCATTCAGAACTTATGAGGATGTCAGAAAGTCCCAGACAATATAAGAGAAACAATCCTGCAGTTCTTCTATACTGTCATTGAACCAGTTTTGTGTTTTCATTACAGCTGTTTTTTTGTTGTTTCAGTTTCTGTTTGTACTTCAGTAGTAAATGAATAACAGCGTGGTCTGAGCACCTAGGGCTTCTCTGGGATGAGATGTTTATGTGTCCAAGATGTTATCATAATACTTGACTATATTATCCTTGCTAGTGTTAACATTCATATATGGATGGTAGTATGGCAATACTGATTACAGTTTAGATAAATTGAAAGCACCCATTTGCTTCTTAACATGTAGACATCCTTGCCTGCTCCTTTTCTTCTTGTTCTTACTATCTAGGGAGCATTTGCATATATGATAACATATAATAAAGTGAACATCATTTTATAAAAGAATGGTGGCGGTCCTCTTTCCACTAAATATAAATTACTTTAATGGCATAGGTACTATGCCCTCCTTAAGGGTGGAAATGAGTGCCCTACGAAAGGTAATGTCTCAACGTGGAGTCTGTCTGATACATTTAAATTCACCTGTGTCTAATTTGACTTATGCTGACTCACATGCTGAACCATACCATAACATTCATTTTGTCCTAGAGACAACATAAGGAATCTGGTAGATTAACAAAAGTGTATGGACTGATATATAAGCAGAGTTTCTCCTAATTGTTTGATATTATGCAGTATACACACTTGTACATAATTGCAATTGCCAAATGTGATCAGTTCTTTTAGTTTTTGTCACATTTTATTTTTGTTTTTTTGTTTATTATACCCAAAATGACCACACGGACAATTTTTTCAAGTCTAAAAGCAGTTTTCGTTATAGTTGTCAAATTGGTTATTCACGTTGTATGTGAAAACTTAATGCATATAATTTTACTGTCTTTGACAGAACTCAATTTTCTTCTGATTATATGGCAGTTCAAGGCTCCCAGTTTAATTAAAAATGCAAGAATCAAATGGGTAATATGTTCTGATGTTATTTGTTACTTTAAACTGCAATTCTTTCCAGCAAATGTTTTTTTAATTTAAAAAACATTTCAATTTTTATATTTAAAATTTCCTTTGTGAGCAGTAAGATCAGAGGACACATATACTCTTATTTTATATTTACAAACTCTTAAACTGTATTTTTTTCAGGGAATTCTTAGTTTTCTTTTCTGAAGTACTAGGGTTCAATACTTGGAAGTGTGGTAAGAATAAAAACAACAGAAATAATGATTAAAGTTTTTAAAATGTATATAGCGCAGGTCTATAAGCATATTATTTACTTCAGATGAAAACAACATCTCATTCACTGACTAAGTAACATACCAGACCTTGGTAGTTCCCTGTGAGCCTAAATCAGACATATGAAATGTAACAACACATGTAGAAATAAGCATATTTCTACATGCTGCTGCTGACTGAAAATTACCATTGAAATCCACAGAATATACCAGCGGCTGATGACAAAATTTCAATGCCAGCAGCATACAAATTAATGTTCTTTCCTAAGCTATGACTGCATGGTTTTTAAATAAATCTGTGGCAGCACCTCACATGTACATTATGCACAAAGGCTAGTGTGAATAAAATCAAAAATAAAATTATAAAAATTATTTTTTTATTTTTAGTTTCAGTTATTGAAATTATTATTTTTTCATTAACGACATATATTGGATTAACCATCAGTAGTCACCAAGTGTAAGTTAAGTGTGGCAGCAAGCTGGCAGTCATCAGGGATAAGTGACTTTTAAATCACTCAGATACATTTATCTGTTGTGTACTTAATCATTTATTTGTAACAATCAAGGTAGCAAGCCAATATCAGTGCTCCTAAATCAATATACTTAGGTTATAAAAGAAATGGCTCTAACCTTGGAAAATACTGTCTAGCTTCCTTGCAGTGGATTGTAATGACTTTTGCTTCATTTCCATACCTTCCTTCTTTGCTCCTGTTTCCTTCTTGGGGTTGCCCCCCCCCCCCCCGTTTTAAATTCAACACCTCTTCAGCCTCAGTTTCAGTGTCCCTCCAGTCCAGCCAAGTAAGTTACTGCATAGGTCTCCCTTTTTAAAAACATTTTGATGCCAGCCTGTTGTGCCCATGTCTGATCAACACAGTCTGTTAACTCTATGTTGCCAGTGTTGCATGTATCAGTGCCAGTCTGCCAGTTTTTAATTGATCTTCAATGTTAAGAGTTATTATGGACCACTGGACAAAAACTGGGACTTGGAAACACAAATCCAATACCATTGGACATAAATTGTAGTTTTTTTATCACATAAATGCCTTTTATAAAATAAATTTGGAAAATGTAACATGGAATTACACTAACAAGAGACTGACAGATTCAAGTGGGCTGCTTTTAGATTTTACTTTAATGAAGTGGTCCTCAGTAAAAAACACTTTGAGTACCACAGTACCAATGCTGTAGATGGTAAAATTCTTGAGTATTTTACACAGCAAAATATTATGTTTCATCATTGTTATAAGTGCTTCTTTTACTGTCCAATATGTTGGAAGATGTGGGGAAAACACTATACATTAACTTTTTGATGCTAACTGTCTCTTACATGTTGTACAAATCTTATAATGTCTTGTGGAGCTAAGGTATCAGTTTGCAGCATTCATAATTGGCTTTTGGTTAAAAGATGTGAGCAATACAGATTTTATTTGGGGTTTTCTTTTAGCCATGCAGGATGTCACCCTAACCTCTTTTTCCCACAAGATGAGGTTGTCCTTAAATAACAAAATATTTAATTTCAAATATTTTTTAAGATGGGAATGTCACCATTACTGCATTAGACTTGTATTTTCCCATCAAGGTTATTCTGTATTTTTAAAGGTATGACATTAGCAGATATAATGAAATTGAACAATAAAAATTCACCACTGGGCTTACTTTAGCAAATAACATTTAGTGAAAGCAATTTGGTAAAAGCATGAACGCAATAATACATGATAGGCATAATGCCATACTTATTTAAGAGAGCTCTATATTTAGATTGGCCATAGCTAATGTACTGTATTTATGTTTCCAATCTGTGTTAAGCATAAAAATCCATAGGAGGATCACTCAGGCAGTTTCTCTGATTAATTATGAATGGATTTGTCTCCAGATAAAGAATCATGGATTGAGGGGGGCTGCTTGTATTTACCTCAAACATTAAAGACTATATTGGGCAGAGTTGCAGAGTGAGTATTTTATTATAGAACCCCTAAACTCTTCAAAGGTGTTCTTTTTAGTGGCTCTGTGGCTAAGGATCTGCACTGGCAATCAGAAGGTTGCCGGTTCGAATCCTGTAAATGCCAATTGGGACTCTGCTCTGTTGGGCCCTCGAGCAAGGCCCTTAACCTGCAATTGCTGAGCGCTTTGAGTAGTGTGAAAAGTGCTATATACAGTAAATGCAAAGAATTATTATTATTATTATTATTATTTTTAGGATGCATGTAGAATTCAGTACAATTTTGCTGCTGCAGGAAATCTCAAAAATTAATGTCATGTTTTATAGTTGACAGCAAGAAGACTATGGAATGTAATGGGAGTAGGTGCAAGATTGACAAAGTGTTTTTGAAAGGATATCATCTTAAGGGATGTGGTAAGAAACACACAAGACAAAGCTGTGTGGTATTTACAGTACAGTGACCTCCCAAATACTTAACTTATTTACTTTTTTTTTGGTTGTTTTTTTGCTTCATACTAGTTGTCAGGTTTTTAGAACAAATCACAGTACAGAAACTGCACTAATTAAAATAAAAAATGACTTGCGGGTTAATGCGGACAGAAGCTTGTGACAAGCACTTGGCATCCTTACCCAGCCGGGACGCCACTGCACACTATATTCAGGGGGAGCAGCCATGGACACTGCAATACCTCCCCCTGGACACTAGATGGCCGCCTCCCTGGAGTGGACCAGTGCCTTGGGTTCCCGCAGGGCATCCTGGGAGTTGGAGATGGGTGCAGCCCTGTTGGGTCCCGCAGGCACCGCCAGGGGGCGCTGTGTTTGGGACCCCTAAGCCCGTATGGGCAACTAATTCATCACACCTGGAAGTGCAGCCGGAAATCAGGGATCAAACACCTGAAGCACTTCTGGGTGAACTATAAATGGAGCCAGCGACCACCACTCAGTGGCCAGAGTTGGGTGGGAGGAGGACAAAGCTTGGGGAGGAGTGGTGGAGAAGGAAGCAGAGAGTGTGTTGTCTATACTAAGTGCTTGTGGGACTGTGTTGTGGCTGGGGGGTTCACGGGGGAGACGTGCCCTCCAGTTGAAGAAAAATAAAAGTTTATTTATTTTACACCTGCTTCACGTGTCCAATCTGTGTCAGGTCAGGCGCTATATAGCGTCAATCTTACAAGCTGTATGTCTGTTCTTGTTCTCTTAGACTTGAGTGCAGCATTTGACACCGTGGACTACAGTATTCTTATAAATTGCCTTAGTCAATGGGTCGGCCTCTCCGGCAATGTCTTAAATTGGTTTCAGTCTTACTTAACATTTAGAAAATTCTTTGTTAGGTGTAGTGATTATACTGTTCTCTGCTGTCTTTTCCAGTTCTTCTGTGGTAGCGATTTGAGTCACCACCACCTGATCAAGGTAGCATGCTGCCCCCTGTGTTTATGGATTGAATGGCTGGTGTTCCAAATGTCCACATGACCACCATCATCCTCAATTTCTCCAGTGTGAAGCCTGAAACCCATAAGGACTGATTTAGAACATCTGTATTTGGTAGAAAGCCCAGTAGGGGCTGGGCCATCTTTTGTCCTTGGAACCCATACAGATTTTGTTTTTTTCTCCACTTTCTTCCTGTCCTTGCATTTATTTTTCCTCTGGGAGTTTTCCCTCCCACATGCTATTTAGCTTATTTAGGTTATTTAGCTGCTCCAAATTTTCCATTATGTTGAGAGTGTGAGAGGGTGTGTGTGCATTAGTTGTGCCTGCAATAGACTCTAAAACCTGATCAGAGCTGTTTACTAACTTGATCCAGCCCCTTGTGACTCTTAATAGACAGTGCAAGTTGAAATTGAGATGAGATGCAAAACTTTTTGCATCCTTTCAGTCCTGTAGGTTCACATTCCTCTCTCTCTGGTATCCGCAGTGAATTTAATTTGGAGCACCTGCTACAAATGTGAGGCCTACTAGTCTTATTAAGTCTACTTTTACCTACAGTGCCGTCTACAGATCTAATGTTCTAATTGTAACTGAAGTTTTCATTTGCTCACCAAGGCCATTGATGCATTGAGCTACTTTCGTGGCACCCATTTCTCCGTTACACTCTTAAAAACTCAATTACTCTCACAAGACATACAGTATAGGGCTGGTACAGTACTGCAATGGTTAGTAATCCTGCATCTCCAGCTGTTCGGAGTTTGCTTATTTTCCTAGGTCACACTCAGTGTAATTCCAGCATCATTAAGACATGTGCTGATTTAATTAATCACACTAAATGGGTTGGATGAGAGAAAATTGATGGCTGTGTGCAGGTGTTTGCCCCACGAGTGGCTTTAGTTCTTGACCAGGATGAAGTTTCTGGAAAAGTAAATGAATGACTTGTGTACCCATTAACTCAATATTACACAAATAAAAAGGATTTTTCACCTGAATTTTGTTGTGTAGAAATCTGAGTGTACTCCTGTCCCTTTAAGGAGCCAAATTTAAGATTGAAGTTACAATGTACAAGTCCTTCACTTCAAAATTACCTATACAGTATTTATGTCATATTTAATTTCAGGTTTTCATTTTGTTAAGTAATGCATTACCTTTGTATAAAAGCACAAAGATGCTTCTGTGGCTGTCAATGCAGGAAGTGCTGTGATCCTCTGATGTCAGATCAGCTTCTCTTTGAAGCACACATGCTGTTCTGCAATGCAATAAACAAAGAGGCATGTTACAGTAAGATTTGACATAAAACAACAGTCTCCCAACTCTCCAGAACTGGAGATTTGAAATCTGCTAAACTTGAATATTGTACATTTTATAAGGATGCATTTGACAGCTCTGACAGCCTGGAGTGCAATATTTTTTACTGTCCTGTTCCAAGCTTTCTTAGACAGAGTAAAGCTTTCTTTGCATGTCACTAATGCCGGATGCTTCCCTTTTCTTTGTAGCCTTGTCAAAAAATATAGGAAGCAGAACTTTTGATGTACATTTTCTTTTTTCCCCTTTTTTTTGTGCTTCTGAAGCGAATTAATTTCTTTTGCAAGCAGGGTGCATCTATTTGTAAGTTGTATAGCACTGGTAGTTTATAGTGTTACATATATAATTTCTCTTTCACCGCTTTACTTAAGACTAAAAAAAGTAATCGCAGATTGTATCTTTGAAGCTTCATAATCACATACGTTTATGGCCTTTATCTGGCTTAAATTGCTCATGACTCTGTTCCTTCAGCACTTGCTTGACACTTTACCTCTATTTTGGTACAGCAGTTGAAGGTGTTAAGTGCCTTGTACCAAAGACCATTTAACATTCTATAATCTGTTTAGAGGGATCACTGTCAAAATGGAAATTATACATTCTGACTTGACTGCGAGTGTCTCTGTGGAGTTCACCATTTAAATGATATTCAGGTGCATGTTTTCTCTCCAGGTTACATTGATTTATTGTCTGTGCTTATTTTCTTCTCTCATCATTCAATATCAGTGATGTGGCTGTGAAAGGTGGTTCATTCAGTTGCATTTTAGTGTGTGGATTTTTGCCTATAGAAAATTACTTACTTTGAAGTCACCTTCTAGTACCTTTTACACATATTGTATCAAATTACCAGTACCTACAAAAATATGATTTGTGTGATCCCTTTAAACAGAAATACACATTCATTCAGCTAGAACTTGGTACATAACCAGATAAGTTGACTTAATATTCCAAGTCAATAAATTGTAACTAAATTGAGTGCACACTATTTTCTCTTTTGTTCTGAGTCTGAGTTTTTTGTGTAATATATTAAAGATCATATACATGGACTTAGTTATAGTTTAAATGGAGATAAATTAAACTTTGCAGACCACACTTTGTCACTTTGAACTACTGTGTGAACACAAGGACTATGTTTACATTACCAGGCTGAATTGTCTCAAATCTGATTCAAGACACAGAAACCTAATGCTTTCAAATCAGATTTTAATCATTTTCATATGTGGTCCTAGAGCAGATGGGATATGTGTCCGGTTCGTGGCCATGCCACATGAATAAGAACTGGTATTAGTTTTTTGCCTATATGCATGGGCTCAGTGCTGCATAGCCAGCACCAGATGCACAGCAAAATATCTGAAGAGAGCTGCAATAACACCATCCCACCATCCCTGTCTCCTTTCTTGTAACCACACATCTTGTACTTGGCACAGCAGTATTGGCAATAGCTGCAAAAACAGCAAAAGCTAGACTTTTTTTTTTGTATTGGCCTTCTTAACTTAATCATGTGCAGCTGACAAACTGTTTGCCGTTCTCCAAAGCAAAACAATACCGCATCCATTTTTTAATACCATGAGTACGTAATAGAGATGTATTAATGTGCACATACATGTCGTTTTGGAGGACAGTTCCATTCACATTACAGTTAGATACAGATCAATTGTACTTATGAATATGAATTATCAATATAGGCAAGTCTTATATGAGGCAAAAATCATAATTGAGCAATGA
The DNA here is from genome assembly GCA_026402145.1 of Polypterus bichir lapradei. Classification (NCBI taxonomy): domain Eukaryota; kingdom Metazoa; phylum Chordata; class Cladistia; order Polypteriformes; family Polypteridae; genus Polypterus; species Polypterus bichir. The sequence goes on along the minus strand of JANRMT010062838.1, from coordinate 9,707,997 downwards.
GGCTTGAAATCTGAATGTAGCAAACAAGTCTTAAATTGTCACAGCTTAGAAACCTGGCAGCGTTTTACAATCAAATTTCACATTCTGTTGAAAAGAAATAATCATTTTGAGAATACGTATCCATACTGAAATGACTGCATTAAATGTTTAGTTTATTTTTTTGCTTTAAATGAATCATTCTATAAGGTTTATTTTCCAGTTGACGGTATCAATTATTTTGCTATCTTTCTCTAACCATTCAGGGAAAGTATCTGTGGCAGGAGCTCCAGAATTCCTGCTTTCCCTCAGTAGGGACACACAAATTTACCCTTTTGCTAATTATACTAATGATATTACATCTAGTGGTCTACAGTATTTTCTACCATCTGTGAGGCACAAAGTTATGCTATTCTCTGCAGCTACACTTAACTGCAGTAAGTATCAGAAGGGTTATCCATTCAGCAGTATTCACTTTCCATACATAAGGTTAATTGTAAGCTACAGTGTGTTTCTGTTCCTTAAAAAATGGCAGGACAGAGAGATGGGAAAGGCAATGACCAGGAAATGCCAAAAATCAGAGTTAGGTTAATAGCTAGTGTTGGATCCAAGGGCACCAATTTTGCATCTACTTCGCTCTCACTTCCTTTTTGTTTCTAGTAAAGCCCAGCCACAGTTTTATAGCACTTGCTAAGCAATGAGCTTTGCATCTTCCTTGAGCTTTGCTGAGCTTTCTCCTTCTGTTTCAGTCTTCACTGCACATGCCAAACATTATCATGTCTGCTTTTTATTTCCACCTTTTGTTCAGTTGTTCATCCACTGTTTTGGATAGTACTGATGTTCTGCCCATCAATTACTTCTGCTGTATTCTTCATTTGCATAAAGCACACTCTTTTTTCTATAACATTGTCAAATTCCAAAAAAAATTTGTCAAAGCTTTTCAAAGATTTTCAGATATTTGTTTTTTCTATTGAGCTATTGAAAAAATCAAAATTTCCTTTTTTAGTGCATACCCACTGCTCTAGATGTACTATCTTGCCAAATTTCAGCTTTTTAACTAAATAGAAAATAGTATTTTTGTTGATGAATGAGTGATTGAGTTGGGTCGCAGAGTTGCACGAGAGACAGGAAGGCGAGACCTGATTTCCAAGGTATAATAACTTTATTGTTGAGCAGGCAGGAACAGCTTTAAAGCTTCATTCAAAATAAGAGGTTTTCCTTTACACAATTTCCCTCGCAAACAGGCAACAACAGCACTCACAAAAATACAGTATATTGTATATAGATCTGTTAGGGCACAGTAAGCATGAAAATTGTAGTTATGAGATCATGATGGCCCATGTTGCCACGTTTATTCTGATCTTTGTTGTACTGTAAGTAGACTGGTTACTTAGGTATATAATGAAACCAATGTTCACTGTGATAAAAAGTGATAAAATTTGCTAAGGTGATTTGCATAGTATTCATTTGTTAATAAGCAATCCTTTGTAGATCACATTTTGAAAGTGTTTTGTGCTGTAAATCTAGTAAAGGTAAGTAGCCTGAAATACGATCTGCCTCTTTTCTTGGAAGAAACAAAGATGTAGAGACATGTGTGTGGGTTCAGAAATAATCATGCAAGATTTCAATTCTTTGATCATTTTAACAGGTGCTCTTACAATTTTTTAAAGTATTGCATTACATCAATAGGAATAAATTCCTTAAATTGAACTGCACTGAATTTGAAAATTGATTAAGAACATAATAAATAAATATGTCAATATATAAAATATAAATCATAACATTCCAACTGAAAGTAGATATGTTTTTAGAGAATTTCTGTAGAGGCAGACTCCTGCTCCTAATGGCAGACATAGAAAATGAATGGTTAGATTTAAGCATTTTAAAAGAATTTTAAAATGTCTTTGAACTAGTGTTGCAAATGAGGCCAAAGTGATAAAATAAACCTTTGTTTTTCATTTATATCTCTTACACTTGTGATATTAGAGTGACGATTAAATTGCATGTCATGTGCCTCTGCATGATTTATGAAACCCTGCATTTTCATAATGAGTTCCTATTAATATAAGTTTTTGTAATAGCTGTGGAAGAACTGATTGCTCATTTGCTTTTCTAATTAAATATTCTGCCGCTTCCACAGTTAGTCTTAATTATGGCCTCTACAGATAAAGCACATAGAGAATATACAGAACCTTAGTGAAGCTGTGATGATGACAAGTGACATCTTACATTTCTTTTTTCTAAGCATTGTTTCAGATCATACTGTGAGTTCTGAGACCATTGCTTTTTAATGTATTCAGATATAACAATAAGAATAAAAAAAAATCGATACAACAGTTAACACTTTTGGTTCTCACTTCTGGAATCTGAATCCTGTCTTTTTGGATTCTGAGCATTTGGTAATCTCATTTGAATGCTACGTGATCAAAAGCGCCTGCTAGTATAAAGCACGATCTACTTCATTGTTACAAGAATGTAGTAATTTGTACCACTGGAAATTGTAAGGTGCTATTGGAACTATCCATGCTAGGGTCTCAGATTCATATCTAAGTTTAGGCATGAGACAATGCACTTAGGCCATGATACAATTTATGTTATGATTCAAGCTTCATGATACACTATTCCCACAATATGAAATTTTCATAAAAGAAATGTACTATATATTAACTTATTATTAGACATTCATAAAACTCTACAAAATATATTGAAGTGCACAAATAGACAAGGTTTTTAATTCAGATAATCTTAAATATTTAAATATTATTTATTTACATTCTGTAGATAGCCTGATATTCTCTTACAGAGAAGAATTCATTGCTTCTTCAGGGATGGGATCAGAGTAGAGTCACTTCTGGCATTTATGGGATTCGAGCCGCCAACCTTCCAATAGCCGGCACAGATCCCTAACCTCAGAGCCTCGACTCTGTGTTTTTTTGTTTTTTTTTTAAACAGAGAAAACCACTGACCTTAAGCTGGGCAAATAGACCTCTGTATTAATTTACAGGGAATAATATATACCTTTCTCTTACATAAACTTTGGCTGGTTATCAGCTAAGTGGATAATCATTTTTTATAATATGCCTTCGAGTGTCATTCAATTTATCATCAGGCTATTAAAAATGGCTTTGTAAACTTTATAAAACTGATATACGTTAACTTTTCACTTGAGGTTTTCAGAAATGTTCTTTGATTTGAACTGACTCCAGATATATATTGTTCACTTTACCCTTGTTAAGATTTAGATTGCTGAATTTGGTTTTGTTAAGATTGACTTGATTATATGGAATGTTACTTGCTTTTAATAAAATCATTAAAAAACAAAATAGGTAATTGGACAAGGCTGGTAAAATCAACCCTGTTTTGTTACCAAAGCGTATAGCTGACCACATTTTGATGTCAATTTTTTCTTCTCAGCCATTGGTTTTCTTCTCTTTTAAATAGTACAACAAAACACCATAGAGTTTGATTAAATCTACCAAAATGCAAAAAAATTTAAGTATGCAACATAGATTAATTTTCCAATTTTTACACAACTCTTTGAAATAACCAGCATGTGCAAATTAACAACCAGTTAGACATATGACCTCATGCTTATACAAAAGGCCCTAAAAACAATTTTTGTAAACAAAGTTGATGGCATGGAGATGAGAGTGCAGTTTTCTTGCCCCCTTTTTTTTAACTGTCATTGCCGATATGATTACTTGTAGCCCTTGACTACTCTGCCACAGGATATCCTTCAGATACATTTTTATTTCTGTAACATCAGTCTAGTTTTGCCTACACAGAGGTACTTCATCTCCCCGAAGTAAAATTAAACATGCCAACTCCCTGTAGCTCCTACAATTTGTATTATCAATCATTTTTTCTTTCATCATGTTTTGCTTTAGGGAGAAAAATGATCTTAGTTTCAAAAACCTGATCTGTGCACCTTCACAAAGGCTGTATTCTCAGAATCATAATCATATCAGAATTGGGATCCGTATATGAATGTGAATGTCAGTTTCAAATGAGGGATCACATTCCATGGCTCTTTATACTGTTGACACAGCAGGAAAAAAATCTAATCCTTTTCAGATATGCCAAGAAACAGGAATTGGGTTAAATGAATCTAGCAAAGTATTCACAGCCATTTTTAGCAAATCTGGCTCTTATGCATAAGATATTATGTGAAATGCAGAACAATTTTATCATAAAAAGAAAACAAATTAAAAATAATGCATCTTTTTTCATATTCCTGTTTTACTGTTCACAAGGAGGTGCTTAACAGACTTTTCTACATTATAGTTTGTAGCCTTAAGTTATATGATGAAGCAACCAAAGACTTGAAAGGATGAGAATTAATTGTGCTCAGTCACTGCTGCTATAAACATCGTAATATTATATTTTACTTGTAGTACACTATTTCCTGAGATGATGGTGTTTCCTTCAAACTGAAATTTCAAATTTTATTATATTATTATATAAAATTCCATCTGTCTATTTTCTAAAAACGTATCCAGTCCAGTTCACAGGGGCGCAGTCAGAGCAAAATGTCCAGATGTCCCTTTTCCCCACCAACTCCTGCAACTTCTTCAGGGGGTACACTGAGGCATTTTCAACCCATAATCAGTTTCATCATTCAGGGGTGGTTTTTGCCAAAACCACAATACACCAGACCCTTTTGTGCCCCTCCAAGTGTCATTTTGCTTGACTTCTCACTACATCCATAATGGCTAACATGGTATAACACCTGAATGTGAAAATGGTAAAATAAATCAGGTAGTCTTTCATCTCATTCTTTCTAAATTTTCTGCTAAAATCCCTACAAGATTATTAAATTCCACTCATTTGTTGTTACACTGGGGGAATCCCCAAGTCTATCACACATTAAAACTCATGCCTTGCATTGTATTTTGATATTTATTAAAGCCAATACTACAGTAGTTTACTTAATTGATAGTTGGATGACTACTTGATATGTATACCACTATTTCAAGGCCACTTTACTATTAGTATTTACATATTTTATATTCTATTATTTTTTATTTGAATAACAGAGGTACTTTTATTAAAAAGCTGTTAAATGGTATTTCTGTTTTATTGTGGTATCAAGCAGGTATTGAATATTATGAAATTTCGGTGATATTGGTATGGAAAAGAAAAATTTGGTATTGTAACATCTCAATGTGCGAGTAAAAGGAAAATCCCATTTTGAATGATTTTAAGGTCCTTATTGTCACGTATACAGAATACAGTAAATTGTAACATACATGTGCTAATCAACATGCAACATTTCACTATTCTCCGGTGTCATGGTTAGTTTGCATAACTCCCTTACCTCTAAATTGTTTCCTGCTTTTTCTGCTTTCTTTTTTATAAATTTAATTGAAAGCTAATGTCTTTTCCAGAAACTAGTGGATGAGTTCAAAGTTTGTCTCAATGCATTTTCATAAAAAAGTCAGAAAAAAAGATTTGGTGGTTTTAAGCATGTTTTCACACATTTCTCTCATTTTTGTGGTTGTTTTGTCTTTTACTTGGGATTGTATTTTTGTTTTGGTTGTCTAGAGAGAATAGGAATGAATATCAGTAGGTACAAGACAGAATACATGTGTGTAAATGAGAAGGAGGTCAGTGGAATGGTGAGGATGCAGGGAGTAGAGTTGGCAAAGGTGAATGAGTTTAAATACTTGGGATCAACAGTACAGAGTAATGGGGATTGTAGAAGAGACGTGAAAAAGAGAGTGCAGGCAGGGTGGAAAGGGTGGAGAAGAGTATCAGGAGTAATTGGTGACAGACGGGTATCAGCAAGAGTGAAAGGGAAGGTCTACAGAATGGTAGTGAGATCAGGTATGTTATAAGTGAAGCAGATGGTGACACTGACCAAAAAGCAGGAGACAGAGCTGGAGGTGGCAGAGTTACAGATGTTAAGATTTGCATTGGGTGTGACGAGGATGGACAGGATTAGAAATGAGTACATTAGAGGGTCAGCTCAGGTTGGACGGTTTGACGACAAAGCTAGAGAGGTGAGATTGCGTTGGTTTGGACATGTGTAGAGGAGAGGTGCTGGGTATATTGGGAAGAGGATGCTAAGGATTGAGTTACCAAGCAAGAGGAGAAGAGGATGGCCTAAGAGGAGGTTTATGGATGTGGTGAGAGAGGATATGCAGATGGTGAGTTTAACACAGAAAGATGCAAAGGACAGGATATGTAAAAAGATGATCCGCTGTGGCAATCCCTAATGGGAGCAGCCGAAAGAAGAAGAAGAGGAGTATATTGGAGTTTACACAATCACATGTTGCTTTTGTCAACAGACCAACAGCCAAAACCCACAGAGAACAGAAGATAGTCAGAAGAAATACAAAGCAGGTGACACTTATAGAGCACACAAGCTGAACAAGCAAACAGGTTCTGATAACTGTCAAAATGTTTTGAAGATAAGATATGGAAGAAGGACGGTAGACACCAAGAATGGGAATTGATGGCTGCATATAGGCTGAAGACATTGCCGCTATCATTGGTTGAGTTTGGAAGCCAGTGCCTCAGATAGACAGAGAGCATGAAGATAAAACTAAATTAAGACCAGGAAGGTGCTCACCAAAGTCATCGGCGCTTGGCTATTATTGTTAAATGAGATGTGTCACCAGGGAAACTGAAAAATTTGTGCTTGTGGCACAGAATGGCTTACATAAATTAATAAGGCTGCTACTTAGTGTGATGAACAGGTTGACAGGAGCAGTAAAACATCAGTATGTGAAAAACAGTCTGCAGGCCATTAACAATATAAATAGAAGATATGTACAGGATTGGGTACAGTTCAGTATCTGATGTTGGATAGGATGCCAGCTCTTCTTAGGCCACACCTATGCAGACACATGTACACACAATGTATAGCTTTAAATTATTTCAAGACTCTCTTCTTTAGAATATGGGATCCCTCATAGATGCAAAGATAATGTACAAAAAGTCCACATTGTGACTGTTCCAGAAATTTAACTCAGGTCCTTTAGCTGTGAAGTTGTAGCTCTGTTTTGCTCCTTATCAACATACTTAAAATTAATAAACAAAATAGTATCTACACTTACCTATACCTTACAGCTTTGCCCAAAAAAAACAAGATTCAGCCATCCATTTACATAAAATAAATGTCACATAAATGCATAATGGACATTATAAAATACAATTTTATCTGTAACATGCTTTTAAGTCTATAGAACTTGTGGGTCAGGCATTGTTAATATAGTACAAGTATTTAATGGTCTGAATCCATTATCTTAATGTGGTTATAGCCAAAACTGAGCTCCAAGCTGCTGTCTTGCATTAGTGTTTTCTTAATATTTGCATGTATGCTGTTTTTGCTGCTGTAGTTAAACTACTTTTTCATCAGACAGAATATTGTATACTGTAGCATGTATTAGCCCAGCTGTTGAGCTTGGCTAGAGCATTGTCAGTATTTGTATTTTTGTTTCATGGATTCTTATTAAGAAAAAATCAGTCATGTTTGAATTTATCAGATCTGAAGATCATAAGCAGAACTTGTAATAATCATAACCAAGCTGAGAACAATGAAATATTGTCTTTATACTATGAGAATCAAAATTAAGAAAATCACATTACAACCTATGTAAATATGTAAATATATTCATATTGAATTATTGAAACTAATTGGATATTTCTTCACAATGAAGAAATTAAAAAGTATAATGATACATGTCAATAATGATAATTCTTTATTAGTCTAGTTTATAGATTTCCTTAATTTGGTTTGCTAAACAATAACCCATGTTTAATTAGTGTTTTTAGCAGAATGGGAGCCTATTCAAAATGCATAGTGATCAAAATAGATTGTCTCTACAAAAAGCAATTGATAAGACTATTGTCAAGGATTTTACAGTCTTATGGAAAGCAATTTGTCAATCAGGTTTTTGAAATAGTTTCCCATCTGCAAACTACCTTCTATGCAGAATGCATACAAAAGTTATTTGATTTAATGAATGCTGTATGGCAAACAGCTTTTTCTACTGAATAACAAATGAGCAGAACTTTTGTGACAAAATGCTTTTCATAGATCTGGGATAGGCACTGGTCTCAGTTAAACCTATAAGTGAAATGGGTGATTTGAACTTAAAATTTATGATTAAGTGTTAATTGCCAAAAAGTTCCAAAAAGCAAAAAGTTGTTTGCTGGTGTGCTATATTTATCAGAAATTAACTAATGAGTTGGAATGTAATGAGCCAAATTTACCCCGGGATCAAATAAAATTTATTCGTTCTATCTATCTATCTATCTATCTATCTATCTATCTATCTATCTATCTATCTATCTATCTATCTATCTATCTATCTATC
>JANRMT010062838.1:9667921-9699687 GCA_026402145.1 Polypterus bichir lapradei | reverse complement strand
ATCTATCTATCTATCTATCTATCTATCTATCTATCTATCTATCTATCCTGTGTGTATGTATATATATATATATAAAAGATGTGGCCCTTGTCACACATTGAAACAAGTGAAGAACATTTTTGATGAAAATCCAATGAACCTACTGGTAATTCTTTTGATCTGAACCCAATTGAAAATTTGCAGTCTTTTTGTAAGCAGTGACTTTATGGAATGGACAGCACAACCATGGAGAAGATAATTTAGGTCCTAATTCAGGTTTGACACATTGACCCCAAAATCCTCCAAGACTGTTCAAAATTTGTGGATTTTATGCCAAATCACATGCAGATGCTTCTCAAGAGTCGAGGAGGTCATATCATGTACTGATGTGAGTATATGAATATTATTCATAATGAAAAAAATTGAGAAAAACTGATTATTGTTGTTTTCAGAGTTTATTTCAATTCAGTTGCACAAGGGTGTAGTGGTTAAAAGGAGTCCTCAAAATCACAATTTAGCCCCACTGTTTTATTGTGTTCTTTGTTTTTTCTGTTTTGTTCTAATTCTATTTTATTTCACACTGTTTAAAAACATACAGTGTGAATTTAAAATCTAATTTAAAATCTTTCCTTTGTGTATCATAATGGAGATTGGGATAAACTGATCTTAACAATATAAAAAAGAAAGTGAATTTGAATACTTCATGACATATTCACGTTCTTTGATCCATACTTTGATGATCAGAAAAACAACCAGAAGCAGCATTACTTTATTATTAATTGTTAGCAGCCTCTGTGACTCCCATGGTATACTTTTAATAACATTTATTTTTACCCAGCACTGGTTCCTACCTTTTTTTTTGGTTAGTGATTTTTGGAACTTACCATAGAAGACTTTTTAGTATTGTTATGCTCTTTAACAAGGTTTTTTGGGCCTTGTTCTACAGCTGTCGGGTATAGTTGCAACATCACATTACATGCTCTACATCTTCCACACCCTTACAATCAGATATTGAGCATTTATCATCAAATGAATCCCTAGATTTTATTGTCCAGGATGTTTCCCATGTTAGGTCACCTAGTTTGTGGGTCAAACATCTTTGGCTTCATTTTTGGGTATTTCATTTATTCATATTGTTTCCTTTTTTTCCCAGGTTTTCCTTTAGAAGTTTCCAGCTGCTCCAAACCTTTTCTCTTATGGTTTCAGATTTCATCATTCTATACATTTTTCCATCTTCTTTAGATGTTTGGGAAGTTGAGAAGCCATATTTTTTTCAGGGAATTTAGAAAAAATGTTTCCTCAGCAAAACTCAGGCTTTACATCTCATCGTGCTACTTTCACTTTTGCTTTTTGTGCCATGTCTATTATGACTGCTGTGTATTTTAGAGGCAGTAAGTTCTAATATTGTGGAGTCCTTTTCCTTCCTTTTCTTTAGATGTCTTTACCTTTTCTCTGGATAATCTTTCTCACAAGGATCATCAAAAGAAGTAAAATAAGATGCCTCTCGATGTTTACTGTAACATAATCTTTTTAGTAGGAGAAAGGCAGATGCTAGATACCTTAATAACCAATATATCCCATCCTAGGTTAGTTTCCTAGTTTTCCATGTGTTTGTTAGTTTACTTATTATATAAATCTGTACAGTCTTTAGCCTCTTTTTTTCCCCCCAGAGGTAATTCCTAAGATTTTTATTGTCCCTGTGGAGGATTTTATTCCTAGGTCCTCCATATTTCGCAATTTGCCTTTAAGTAAACATTTTGTTTTACTTACATTTAAGATGTACCCCGAAGCTCTCTGAACCTAGCTTTCATTTCTGCAGATTAGAGTGACATCATCCATAACTGCGATTACCTTCACCCCTGGGTATAGGTACAAATCTGATCTTCCTCTATAATTTCTTAAAATTTCATTTCTTCAGCAAGAATTCTTCTCCATATTTTATAATATGTGCAGAGCAAAGTGATTGTTCTTCAATTCTGAATCTCTTTTAGACTCTCTTTATTGGAAATTAGAGTTATTATGCCCTTTTTCCAAGAGCTAGGAGCAGGATTCACTTCAGTTACTTTTGTTAAAACTTCAATTAAGCTGTCTTTTACAATTGGCCAGAAGGTTTGATAAAATTTAATGGGGAGTCTGTCAGCTCCTGGAGTTTTGTTTTGTGTGTTTCCCTGTAATTATTTTACATTTCTGCCCCTCTCTTTCATAAAAGTGCTTTTTTCCTTCTATACTGATTACTTTTTTTCCCTGTATTGGTTTTGCATAAAATTGTCTTGTCATCTCTTAATTTGTTTTTCTTCATTCTGTTGTTCACCATTTTTGCTCTTTGGGCTAACAATATAACTTTTCTTACAATTTTCATTCAAACGTTTGATTTTTCATTTTTCTCTATGTCCCTTATTCTGTTGAGGAATGTTCATCTTCTTTTTTATACCAATTCTCTATGTGTTTTAATTTCTTTTATCTTTTGTTCTTTGTCTCCCTTTTCCTTTTCTCGGGAATACCAGTTTTCTAGCAGTTCTTTTGCAAAACGTTTAGTTTTTGTTTAGACGCTTATTGGTTGTCAGCTGTCACACACAGAGAGCCAGCCGCTATGACTTAAGGCAAAACCAAACTTTTTGATTTGTTGGAGTAAATTGTAGACTAGTTGGAGTGAAACATGAGAGACAATGTGACAATCTATGACTGAACATTGTTGGAAAAGGCATGTATTGTGAAATGGCCTTAAGCTGAAGACCACAAGTCCCTTAACCATCCAAAGTGCTCCCAGTTTACTCAATGTTCAGACAGCTCTTTACAGAGCACCTTGGGTTTGCTAAGAATTTATTTTTCTCTACTGCCCTCAGGATAACTACAATACATCTTGTTCTGGTGCTTTCAATGATCAAATAACTATCCTTTTGTTATACTGTACTGTTATGTTGATGGTCTTTGTACCAAATGCAAAGAATAAGAAGCTTATGCTCTTACCTGAATTTCATTCTGTATTTCTTATCAACTTTGTACTTTCATGCTAAGCACTCAAATGTATTCTTTATATATTGTTTTTTCTAAATCGCCTTGGGTAAATTTATCTAGTAAATAAAGAATAATAATAATACTTTTTTCAAGATGACAATAAACAAGTTCTTAAAACAAACAGCTAAATGTATCATCCTTTTACAAGAATTGCAGGACCCAGTTTTTGACTAGATGCCAGTCTTTTAAAGATTATGCATGCACAGAGTTCCAGTTTAAAGCAGACAGTTAAACCAGCATGCAGATGTTTGAATTGAAATAGGAGCCAAGTAATGGCCAAGTACCCATGAACTTTGGAGCAGCAATATTAGCCATTGCAGTATCATGCTCACGCCACCTACTCAAATCAGTGATCATCTAACCTGCTTAATTCACTTTTGGACTACAGGAGGCTGGATATTATTCCACCATCATTAGGGACAGCAGTAACCATTGTAGGGCATACACACACCTACATGGCATCAGTTTATAGTCATCAGTTAACCTGAAACATACTTCTTTGAAATTTGGATGAATAAACAAAGAATCTGGTGGCAAATCCACAAAGATACCGTGAGAGTGGGGGCACAGAAAGACACAGTGACCAGGTTGATGTACAGACGGAGGAGTATGGAAGTGTGAAACAGGAGCACTAATTACTGTGACACCAGCAGGCAAGTCATTGTAACATCATAAACTCTTTAGGTATGGATAAGTGTCATCTTTAATTAAACTGATTGTCACCCCGAGATGACCTGCGCAGTTTTGCTAAGCCACACAAAACTAAAATTAGAAAGAAAGAATTTAGTGAAAGCAGTTAATGTCTATTTATATGACTACTTGTCAAACATCCTTTGAAAGTTTTAGATGTTTCCAGCAGGAAGTAGTATTACCCTTTAGTACTGTTTTTTTCTCATTCTGGATATCCATCCATTATCCAACCCGCTATATCCTAACTACAGGGTCACGGGGGTCTGCTGGAGCCAATCCCCGCCAACACAGGGCGCAAGGCAGGAAATAAACCCCAGGCAGAGCGCCAGCCCACCACAGGGCACACACACACGGGGCAATTTAGAATCGCCAATCCACTCAACCTGCATGTCTTTGGGCGGAAACCCACGCAGACACGGGGAGAACATGCAAACTCCATGCAGGGAGGACCCGGGAAGTGAACCCGGGTTTCCTAACTGCAAGGCAGCAGCGCTACCCCCTGTGCCACCGTGCCACCCTCATTTTGGATATGTTCCAAACAATTCATCAAAGTTAAGGTCAGCAGTGAGACAAATGAAGAAACATGGTTTATTGTCTGATTGCTTAATGAGACCCTATGACAGGAAAAAAGGGAAATGGAGTCTCAGGTAGTACAGTGTTCAGGAAAAATTCACAGTGTCTTTTAGTAAAAGCAGACACAAGGTTTCAATGATTTAAGAAAAAAACACACACGCACACAAATCCATAAAATAAATGTCTAGACAGGAAATAGATATTGATGAGCTTGAAGGGTTTGCCAATAAAGCTATTCTATGTCTGAAAAATGAAAAATGCCTCTTCATCAAGCAGCGGGTCATTGACCGAATCCCAGGACAATCAAAAAACCCATTACAGCGCAGATTCAGTCAAGCGCAACAATCAGGAGAGAGAGTGGGGGCCTATGAATTATCCCACAAGGGATATAGGGCATAGAATGAAACTAGTGAACCACAGGGATACTGTGAGTGTAGGATTCTGACAAATTAGGTGTTTTGAATCCTGAAAATCTTTGAACTGTGACATATTATGATGATAATTGCATGAAGCTAGTTCATCAGTCATCATTCTCCTTTATGACTGAAGTGCTGATGTCAGTGTCATGGGACAAGTGGTACAAGGTGCTAGAAAGTTTGTCAGTATTTATATAGTCTACTAGTCTCTAAGGTGATATGAAAGCATCAGCCCTTCCTAGACCTTCAACTTTCCATCCATTCTCATACTCACTTTTCCAGTTCAGGGTGTCAAGGTCCAAACCCTTTTCCTGCATTCTTGGGCACAAGGTCTTAACCAAAGGTAGAGCCTACTCACTGAAACACCCATCCTCTTGCATGAACCAATTTAGAATTGCCAGTTTATCTAGCAGGAGGTTCACATCTTTTAGATATATTAAGAAAACCACAGTACCTGAGTTAAAGCTTGTACAAACATGTGAGAATATGCAGACTCCAACCAGGCTTAAAATTTCTCATATATGTAAAATATTTACAAAATACATCTAAACAAATTAACTGTAAATGTCACCTTCTTTAATTTTGTCTGCTGTTTATCAAATTTCTACATGCTGTCATCAATATCCTGCATTCATATTCACCTGGTGTTTTTGTTTCACCTTCATGAGTGCTTGGAACTGAGGAGGCACAAAGTCTTTGCTCCTGTAGAGTCAGTAGTGGCCTTGTCTAAAAGAGAATTCAACTTGATACGTTCAATAGTGAGAGAGCACAAAATAATGGTGTAAAACCTTTTCTGATTGGCAAGGAGGGACAGAAAAGAACTGCAAATAGATGGAACAGGGAAAGGTCTCTGAGAATGTGACAGAAAGTTGCTGTCTGTGGATGGAAAGATGGAAATCCTGTGCAATCACTTTTCTCACTGGTACCTTTTGTTAAATGATACAGGACCATTTGTGCTCTTACTAGTAGATTCAGCAAAGCTTTCTATCTAGAGTCACACATAATAACATGTACTGTACTATGTTCTTAGCTATGTGTATGCATCTGTTCCTTTACTCAACAGTTTTACTAGGTAGGTGAGTAAGTACTATATATCCAACACACCAGTGCTTGAGGTACTAAATACATTAGTTGTGGAGCCCATAGGGTGCCATTAAGCCAAACACATATGTTTCCTGTAAGGAATAAATAAATAAATAAATCTATACTAATAAAAGGCAAAGCCCTCACTGACTCACTGACTGACTGACTGACTCACTCACTCACTCATCACTAATTCTCCAACTTCCCGTGTAGGTAGAAAGCTGAAATTTGGCAGGCTCATTCCTTACAGGTTACTTACAAAAGTTAAGCAGGTTTCATTTTGAAATTCTACGCATAATGGTCATAATGGTCGACAACATCCGCCATGTTAAACTTTCTTATTTATGGCCCCATCTTCAAGAAACTTGGTAGGCGGCTTCCCTGCACTAACCGAAACCGATGTACAGTACGTACTTATTTCGGTGGTATGACGCCACTGTCGGGCCGCCGTATTGAACTTTCCTACGGTCTTTGTTGCCATCACTGACTCACTCATCACTAATTCTCCAACTTTCCGTGTAGGTAGAAGGCTGAAATTTGGCAGGCTCATTCCTTACAGCTTACTTACAAAAGTTAAGCAGGTTTCATTTAGAAATTCTACGCAAAACGGTCATAATGGTCGACAACGCCCGCCATGTTAAACTTTCTTATTTATGGCCCCATCTTCACGAAATTTGGTAGACGGCTTCCCTGCGCTAACCGAAACCGATGTACTTACTTATTTCAGTGGTATGACGCCACTGTCGGCCGCCATATTGAACTTTCCAACGGTCTTTGTTACCTATAGGCCTATCTTCAAGAAATTTGGTACGCGGGTTCCCAACAATAACTGAATCCTACTTACGTACATATATACATCCATAGCCTGCAGCTCGGTCGCAGTGTGAGGTGGCGTTGGGTCCCCCATCCCCAAGCCTCCCACATTGTTGGCTGCCTGCCTATATAAGGCCGTCTGTCGCTCCGGTCTCTACATTCCCTTCCTTGCTTCGCCGCAGTATTCACGTCTCCCTGCTGATAACTGCAGCCTTTTTATTTAATCCACGGCTTCTCCTCTGTTTTATTGTTCGTTTATTACAAATATAGTTATTGTGTAGGTATTTTAGACTTAGTTTACATTGTTCAGGTACCCATTTCCTTTATTGTTCCAACTGTACCCCCATTAACATGTCTATCAAGGTGATCACCATCGATCAAAGAACTGTCACTTACCGAGTGGTTTCCATGCCCAGAGATGGCACCTGCCTTTTCCATTCTCTTTGTTACATATTGCACGGCTATATCAGGCTCACTCTTGATATCCGGAGGAACATTGTGTCTTATGTATTGAATGACTGGGACAGGTTCAAGGTGTGGACTGATGACGGTACAGGAGATAATTATACTACACAGGAGCAATAGAAGAGTGAAATGCTTAAGCCCTTCACCTATGGTTCTGCATGTGAGTTGATGGCTGCCGCTGAATTGTTCGGTTGTCGCTTTCAAGTGTATTGAAATGGCCAAATATTTTACACCTTTGGACAACCGCCAATGCCTCTTAAGCATCTTAGATTCACAGGTGATAATTTCAGTAGTGGACACTTTGATGTTTATGAATGTTTAAACTCTCAAAAGCTAGATGTGAAGTTATCAATGAAACCGGTTGTATGCTTACAACGCTTGACAGATGCCGAATGTCACTTCAACACAACAAGTCCTGCAAATACTGTCGTAATTGAAACAAACCATGAAACTCAAACCGATTATGACAGCAGCAATCCAAGCTGTGAGCTTTGAGGCAAGATTGCTTTTCACATGGCCAACTGTATGTTGCATGCTCAAGAGTAAGCTCAGCGCACAGCTTGGTCATATTACAACCGGAGGGCCGAACTGACAACGTGGCCTACAAAGAGATCCTTAACAAATAATTATTGGTATATTTTCCCTCAGTTTAAAAAGGTTTACTTTTCTTCTTAATAAAAATTTAAGGCAGTACTTCGCCGCTGCGAAGCGTGGGTATTTTGCTAGTATATAAATAAAACAGTCAACAGTAAACTCAGGAGGAAGAAATAGTTTATCCAAAATAGCACCTCCACTACTTTGGGTCTATGTTCCCTGCCCTGAATAATTATTTGGAATTAACTTATGCCTCTGCAATATATGATTAGAGTTAGCACACTTGGGGCTTGACTAGTACAGATGTTACAGTAACTGCTACCTTAACTGTAATACTGAAAGTATACTTGTTCATGGGAATTTGCCACAAGAAAAACTTCTCCCTCCCAGAGATAAGGTTAAATTCAAATAGCAAGATGGGGCAGAGGCTAAACTTGCAAGACCTTGATAAATGTCACCATTTTGGAAGAAGTGAGGGGTGAGTTGAGTCTGGGAAATTTGCTTGAATACAATGTACTGAGATAAACTAGGGGGTCAACCACTGAGATGGGAACATGAAGTCGATTACAGAAATACAGTCAGCCAACTTTACTCTCAGAAATTATCAAACCTTACTTTTTGGGCCAAAAATAAATTTTGTACTGATTAGCACTTATGGATGTTTCCCATCACCAGTCAGAAGATGTTGGGATGCTTGATCCAGAAAGAGGTTTGATTTTAACAGGATTGTGACAAAATTTGTCAGAGATTCATTAGCATTTATAGCCATCAGTTGATGTGTACAGCACTCTTCACTGAAGAGGGAGAACACTGTCATGTTTATTCAGATGCAGGCAGCTGACAGTTTTACTTCTTCAGTTTTGCTTGGAAAAGATGTGTGTGTTCAAATTTTTTTTTGTTTCTTGTTTTACACTTTATTTTAGCCAGGCTAATGTCTCAACCTTCATTTGGTTTTTATTTTTATTTTTATTATCAATTTCTTTAAGAGAACGATACAACAGTGCATTGGTTTTAGCCATGAAGTCTCACAGATTCAAGGAGGGGGATTCTGTCCCTTCTCTAGTGTCTGTCTATGTAGTGTTGTATGTTGTTTTCCTTGTGTTAGAGTGTGTTTTCTCCCAGTACCTTGTCCCGTCACCAACTATGTGTGTCTGTGCATCATTGTTCCTAGCAATTCCTAAATGTCTTGTGCAAGATTAATTTCTGCCTTTTCCTTATTGCTGCTGGAGTAACCTACTCTTTTTGAGTCTGTAATGGGAAAGAAAGGTTTCCTGTTTTCAATGGATTGATATATTTTGTCCCATCATTTGTTCTTTCAACACTCTTGACTTTTTCCAGAAAAGTATGCAGTTAAATTCATTAAATCCTTTTCATTTGATACCTCTAGCAATTCCATTATATCCCCATTGCATGTAAATCCCCAGAGATTATCTCTTATAGGCAATTGCCTTGACTCTTGTCTGAGTGATTGTTGAACTACATCCTTATTTGTCTGATGCAAGTAATTCAGATTGTGTTTTGTTACTTTATCCTTTACTACCATTCTGGTATGGTATTTAATTATTTTATGATATAAGTTCACTACATCTCAGGGGTTTCAAATGACTTGTTCCTGTTCCTGTTCCTGTACCAGATTATCAGTAAAATAAGCAATGCAAAAAAATTAAGCAAGGATTCTCTAAAAAACCCTAATCAATGTGATTCTTAAAATTCTAATGGAACAATTATCTGTTGCATTCCCAAGGCTGTTTACTCTTGACAAACACCACTGGCTCTCATTAATATTCTTGTTTATTAGTCTCATTACTAGCAAAAACACAGGTTAGCAACACTAACAATTAGCGATTCATCCACAAAGAATTAATCTCATCCTAACAGTTCTTACCTTTTCTAGTTTGTTTTTTGTTTTTTCTAAAGCCTAACTGGGTTTTTTTTCTATTCTCCTGGCCATCCGACCTTACCTTTTTCTTTGTTACATACTGTATAATATTATTACCTAATCTTGTTTATGCTTTATATATTAACTTACTTTTTATTTTGTAATGCATTGTGAGCTATATTGTTTGTATGAAAATGTGCTATGTAAATAAATGTCATTGTTGTTGTTGTACTTTTTAAACCTTGCAGCCAAGTCAGTTACTTTTTTAAATAGTAGTTTGTGTCATGTACTCAATAGACAGAGTGGTTGACAGCTACACAGTTTTCAGCATCTTTTGTTTAACTAAATTAAAGATGCTGTTTGCAAAAGGGAAGTTACCAAGAAATCCTTTCATGCTGTGCACTGAGGCAAGTCCGTTTCACCATATTCTTTTTGCCAACACCAATTTATCAGCTGTTGCCCAAGACTTCATATGTGACTATCTTTAAATAAATATTTTTGGTATTTTTGATATTGTATATTATGTTCTCTGACTGACCAACTCAGAACTTGAAATTAACATTTAAACCAAAGCTGTTGTTGATTTATGCTCACTATCTCATTCTTGTTAAGTTTATCCCATTGCTCTGCACTAGTGATACAACTGAAAGTAAGTCATGGGGCCACTGGCCTTAGATTTTATCATTCATGTGCATTCCAGGGCATTTCATTCTTAAGGGAAAACTGAAGCCTGGCAGTTAATTAAGGAACTATTTCTTGGGGAGTTGCAGCAGCTTTCATATTCTCAAATTAATCATATTTGGATTGTTTTATGAATGTTTGCCAAGAAACTGGCTGTAAGCCATACAGAATCTTAACAAAATGGCACACACCAAATTGAATACAGCTTTTTACAAACTGGTTGAACATGTGCAAGACTTAAGTACCATTTTATTTAAGTGACATGAAGTTTTAACACAGTACTAAAGAAAACTATAGATTTAGCTGATGAACGACTTTAATCCAGAAGTATGACTGACAATTAAAATTTGTCATACCTTTACATGAACAGGATTCTTTCAAAATTTAAGAAATTAAATTTCATGCCACAGGGTTACCTACTAGGGTGGCATGGTGGCGCAGTGGTAGTGCTGCTGCCTTGCTGTTAGGAGACCTGGGTTCGCTTCCCAGGTCCTACCTACATGGAGTTTTTATGTTCTCCCCGTGTCTGCGTGGGTTTCCTCCGGGCGCTCTGGTTTTCTCCCACAGTCCAAAGACATGCAGGTTTGGTGGATTGGTGATTCTAAATTGGCCCTAGTGTGTGCTTGGTGTGTGGGTGTGTTTGTGTGTGTCCTGCAGTGGGTTGGCACCCTGCCTGGGATTGGTTCCTGGGATTGTGTCCTGTGTTGGCTGGGATTGGCTCCAGCAGACCCACATGACCCAGTGTTCGGATTCAGCGGGTTGGAAAACGGATGGATGGATGGATTACCTACTACCTTAGACATGACTTTACATTGTCAATCACACCACTTGTTACAAGACAGCACCAGTTAAACTGCAATCACTTGGGCCTGTTTAGTCTTAATTACTAACCTTAATTAGTAGGCTATCATTGACTTTCAGTTGTGAAGTCACTTTTTTTAGTCTTTTGAAGTATTTTTTCTGTTATATTGATCTCTCATGTTTTTGAAATCAACTTTGTTTTTTGAAAATCTCTTATTGTGTTTGCCTTCTTGTGTTTTTTATTTTTTACTAGCTGATTACCCAGTGGCTTCGCTCACTGAGTGCAAGGGAAAAAAATAAAATGTAGTATATAAATTATTAAACAGTAAAACATTAACATTTAAGAAGTAAAGATGCATTGAGCACTACTGGAGTGCTTTAGGGTAAAGTACATTTTAAAGGCGCTATAACACAACAGGTAAGTAGTACTAACAGCAGCTTAAATGCATTTGGATCATCTCTCGGTAGGAGATCCCTTGTGAAAGGCGCTACACGACGGCTGTGGTATAGAAATAACATTTTCTATGTGATCCTCCAAATTTCTTCCTGACAACGTTGCACTATGTGCCTGTGATTTAAGAGAAAAATTATTCTGAGAAATGTGGACGCTGCCGTTCCGTGCTTAACGGGCAGAAGTTCCAAACAATTCCCAAGTCCAATACTTTACATGAAGAGGTCGGTATATCTTCTTAGATGTAAACCCTACATGTTGTTAAAAGAATTCATCACAAAAGCAACCTTGAATGTTGCGGGGTTTTAGTGACCCAAACTCAACTTAAGGGACAGTAGGTTGTCATGCAGCACAATTTACAAAGAGAGTCTTGCTTCGATGGCGCCAATTACACTCATTCGTAAAGATTTCCACTCTCCCAGGAGCCGACAGGGCACTCGAAGTGTCACAACCTGTGTGAGAAGAGAGGACACTGCGAAGCTCTCGACCTACTGGAGGAGCCTGACATTCCACGCCTTTCAGCGTCCACTTTGTTCTCATGACTTGTCGCTACTGAAGGCGGTTTTGTCTTCACATTGTTTACAGCTCACCACAGTTAAAAAGTAGAAAGACGCAAAGCTGTTTTCCTCATCTCTTCTTACTATCAAGTACTGGCAATTAAAAAAAAGTTAAAATGTGGCAGTTTCCGCGACAGTGACGTGGACGAATAAATAAACCTTCTCTGTCAGCGCTAGAGTCCAGATAGGAGGGCTGGGAGATGGCAACGCGGGTCACACTTCTATGGGATAGATTGGCTTGTTTGTATTTATTTCTTTTCAATATCAGTAAAATATCTCTCACACAAACAAAAATGGCGTCCACAAACGAAGTGATTAGTTCCTGTATCATAATATGTTCTGTGGTCATACGTAATTTCCGTTTCATGTGGTCATACGTAATTTCCATTTCAAACGTGAAAAGAATTTTATATATATAGATGATGTCCTTTCTGTATTCTGAAGACTCTGTTTTCTCTAGCTGCATTTCTCACATTAACCAATGTCCCTATAAATAATACTGATCTAGACTCTTGCCTATACATGAAGGCACCAATTTTCAATGCTCATTCAGCCTCTGATGAAAGTTATATTTTAGAAGGACTAAAGACTATCAGTATGCATTGGTTATCTCTTGACATGTTGTTAAGGCAAAGGTTCTCCTAGGCAATTAGTATAAAAACTACCTAACAAAAAATACAGTCACAGAATTAGAATAACTTTGGACAGAAAACTCAATGAACAAAGCTTGAGACTGGTAAGACAAGTTATGTTGCAATAAATCGATCATTTGATCCCACAGTTTTTGCTGTGAATTCAAAAGATTATCCTGGTTGTGTACAGTCACAAATAGTTGCCTCGTCACACCATGATCAGTTTGTATTCTGTTGTGCTTGGTGTAATGTGAAATGCTGACATGCCGAAACAGTTCAGCTAAGGTAAGGAAAGTGTTGCTGAGCAACCTGATCCTACTTGGCAAAAAGGGCATGACTGAGAGCTTAAGGAGATATATAGCACTGCATTTTTATCTGCCCAAGAGGAGTACACAAAACAAGTGAGTTAGACCACATATATTATGCCATGAAAGTTAATGCCTCCTCAATGCAACAACTATGTTTATCTCTCACACTGATTTTCTTAATATATATTTGTATGCATTTGAATCATGGAATAGAGCATGACAGGATCATGGCAGATCCAAAACAAATAATTTACTTCACTAATGATGTAGCTCAAGAGAGTCTGATTTCAAAGTGAAGTAACAGTGAATGTTTGCTCACCTGTGCTGAAGAGCAACTGGCATAAGCAGATAGCTTATGCACACACACAGCATTTGAATGAGGCTTCTCAGCACCTTTATCAACAAAGGATTGAAATTGTCTGGTGGGATAGAAAGAGAGAGAGAGAATCCTCATTACAGGCTTGGCTATTGACAGTGTTATCTTCTATTTTAAATCTTTTATCATTATTTTTCCATCAGTGATTTCTTAACCAGTATGGCTTGTGCTTTTTTGTTTTTGTCTTTATTTGGCACAATACTTGAACTGTCTGAATTATTTTCTGGGATTAACTTCGGTTTCTTTCTCTACCAAATTTTTCCCATACTTTGCTTTGTTGCGTTTCACTTTGTAAGGCACTGCATTCAGCAAAATAAATATGGACAGTACTGAGATGTATGTTTTCCTCAAAAATGCAATATTTTATGTGTGCAGGTGAGTCTGTGAAACACTTTATTTATTTCTTCCTGCCTATGTCAAATGTTATTATTCTTGGTAGTATTCATTTTTCCTGTAAGCTCATTTTTAATGTTTTTATTACATTCCTTGAACTTTTCATCAGCATTCACTTAGTGTCTAAGCATTGGATTGCTCACACCTTTAGTGCTGAAATTATTATGTTTGTTGACTTTTTTTCTTAAAGTACTTACAACATCCACTTACTGCATTTAAAGCTGTGCTCAGACTGCCTCATAGAACTACAAAATGCACTAAATAAGATTGTATTTTTGCTATTAGTTTAGGTGCATTAAAACTTTCTTTACATTCTTAACATGACTAGTATGTGGGTATATACTGTATACAGTATTTATATTTTATAATTTTGTGTGAAGCTATGATAGAATGGAGTAAGTCACAAGCAAGAACCAACCCTGCTTTTACCCTTACTTGGTTGGTTTGGAGGCATTGATTAACTAAGCAGGAATACCTTGGGAAAACAAAAAAAATATGTGCACACACAAGGAAAATGCATTATATAGGAATTGGGGTATCTACTTTCTTATTGATAACAAGCTATTTACTGATATTCTTAATGAGTGATAAAGTATGTGATAGAAAAAAACTGCGAGGATTAAAACAAAACATTGCACTGTAACTTGTTAGTTAAAATCTATATATAATAGAACTTGCTTGCTCACTCTGCCTATTACATAACAGATCAGACTAGTTAAAAGAAGAACTTGGGGTCATCTGAATTGACATAATAACCACAGTTTGGGGGTTGCTGTTGTGATTAGGAGTCAAGACAAAAAAAGTAAAAAGGATGTGAGGCCTTCAAATATGTCAACAGAGCAGGCCAGGATCTCCACTGGACTGTCCAAAATAGCCTCACACCAAAGCAACCTGCCACTAACACTAATACCAGCAGGCTGTGGCCTAACTAGGTATATAAGACAGAAACTGTCTTTTAAAGTTCAAAATGCCTTTAAAGTTCTAAAATATCTTAATTGGTTCTCAAGGGAAAAACAACGGTTAAAAGATCTTTGGATTAAAAAGACAATCTGAACCAAAGTGTATTTAATAATAAGATTATTTATTCAAAAATAGAAAAGAAAATAGCAATATGTTCAAGAGAATTAAGAAAGAGTTGCCTAAAAGACAATTTATAGAGAGCAAGTCACAAAATACAATCTGTAATTAATAAAAAAAAGGATAATCCACACGCAAAACAAAAAATAAGCAATGAGACCACTACTGATATGTCTTCCTTTGCTCAATGTATAACTAGAGGGTGTTCTCAGCAGTGATAACATCAGGGTAGTCTGTTGATGTACCACCCATAGAACACAAGGGACATAAGACAACAACATCCTAAACATAGAAAACAAATGATAAATATAACAATATTAATAGAAAACATACATATAATTACAAATAACATGAACAATTATTTAAAGTAAACCAAGAAGACATAAAAGAGTAACACAGAAAGTGATATAACCTAATTTGGTGGATAATTGCTTTTAATTAATCAAAATGTATAGCTATTATTAGCCATGACTATTGTAAGAGAATATTTAATAATGGATGGAGTGTCCTGGGTATGATGTTAAACTGCATCCGGCCCTGCAAGCGATTCTCCAACTTGTAGGGAAATCATGGGGGTTGGTGGCCAGATTGGCACTCCAGCCACTGTAAAAAAAACTTCACAAAGCTCCGAGACTACATAAAGGACTCCTTTTTGCTCTCCGTGGGAGTAGCTCTGCTGCTGCCGCCCATAGGAAGGCTGCTCGCAACTTGAAGAGGATGGGGGAAAGCCCTTGGGAGCCCCATCCCCGGAAGAGTCAAAACTGTTGGAGAGCCAATAGGGTCAGGTCTGTTGGGGATCGGAACTGGTGTGGTGCTGAGGTGTCGCCCACTGCACGGCAGCACTTGGGACCCAATTTGAGGCGGCCCATACGGGTGGGCGCATGGAACATCTTGTCTCTCCGGCAAGATGATCATCTTCCTCTGCTGTTGGAGGAGCTGCATAAACTCCGCATTTCAGTGGCAGCACTCACTGGGTCTGGTGGTGAAAGTGGCTCCATGTTCCAGTGCCCTGAACTGCATCGTTGGACTTGGTACTCCAATATTGGTGGTGCAGTGAAGGAGATCGATCACATCTTCGTGGGCAGATGCTGGAGGCTCTTGCAAAACTGCAGGTCTACAGAAGTGCCCAGTTTGTGAATTCTGACCACAGACTTGTTGTTGCTACTCTTAGGATTCAGCTTAGGTCCAGTAGGTTACCACCTACTAGGAAAATGAGCCTGGACTTGGCCAGACTCCAAGACCAGGCTGTTTCTAATGAGTTTGGACGCAGTTTGTGTGAGGAACTTTCAGATTTGGGTACAACTGCCAATCCTAATGTGATGTAGGAGACCTTCTTGACCCTGAAGGTTCCTGAGGGCTGTGTTGGTGTTACCAGTGCTCCCAGAAGGAGGTGTTTCATCTCACAGGGCACCCTGGTTATCATCGAGAGGAGTTGCAGCGCATGGCTCAATGGCAACTCTGGTCTGTACCGTGATCTGTGAAGGACAGCTGCGAGGGCTCTGAGGGCAGATAAAGAGGTGTTTGTTAGAGGAATCTGTGAGCAAGTGACACACCATCTGTGGTCTAGTGACACACATCCTGCTTACAGAGGAATCAAAGCATTACGCACATCTGAATCTGTTCCTCGGAGAGTCGCAGTCAGGGCAGCTGATGGAACAGTACTTACGGATGACACTGCAGTTGTGACCTGCTGGGCTGGCTATTTTGAGTAGTTATTTAAAGCTAATCCTCCGGCCAGGACATTGGATATCCCACAGTTCTTGAGGCCGATGCTTCAATTAGCTGTGAACCCCCTAATCTCACTGAGATTGCACAGGTGGTGAACCAGCTGTAGGGGGGAAAGGCTGCAGGGATCTGTGGTATCTGGGGTGAACTTCTCCAGGCTGGTGGTAAAGCTGTCCTCCTGGCATTGCAAGCAATCTTTGCCTCCATTTGGGAGACTGGCATCATCCCAACCGACTGGAAAACGGGACTTGTCGTCCCTATCTGGAAAGGGAAGGGTGATCGCTTGGATTGCAGCAACTACAGAGGGATAACACTGCTCTCGGTGCCGGGTAAGGTCCTTGCTAGGGTCATCCTCAATAGGATCCATGATCACTTGCTCACCTACCAGTGACCGGAACAGTCTGGTTTTACACCTAAGAAGTCTACCATCAACCATATCCTGGCACTGAGGGTTCTCATGGCATGCAGACGTGAACATCGGCAGAGTTTCTATGCTGCCTTTGTAGATTTTTGTAAAGCGTTCAACTCAGATGATCGAGTTGCACTAGGGGACAACCTTAGCGTTTCAGGGATCCCCTCAAGGTTGCTGGATATCATGAGTGGCCTGTACACTGGTACTGTGAGTGCTGTGCACAGTGGAGGCAGACCCTCTGTGTTTTTCCAAGTTGCTTCTGGGGTTCGTCAGGCGTGTGTTCTGCTCCTACTCTGTTCAATGCTTGTATGGGCTGGGTGTTGGGCAAGGTTTTGGGGTCCAGTGGCTGTGGGGCATCTGTTGTTGAAGAAAGATTCACGGATCTTCACTTTGCTGACGATGCTGTGATCTTCGCAGAGTCAATGGAGGCTCTGATCAGGGCACTCGAGAGACTGAGTGAGAAGTCTGAGTGTCTGGGCTTGCGAGTGTCCTAAGTAAAAATCAAGATCCAGGCCAAATCCTTGAGTACTGTTGGTTTGACTTTGTGTTGCTCATGGAGTCCCAAATGAGGCACATGACCTGCATTGTGAGGGAGCATCAGTTACGGCCATGTGGCGCGTTTCCCAGAGGGTGATCCAGCTCATAAGATCCTCATTGTTGGGGACCTGAGTGGCTGGACCAGGCCAAGGGGTTGCCCACGTAATACCTGGCTGCGGCAGATAGAGGGTCATTTCTGGAGGGTGGGACTGGTCTGCCTGGGGGGTTGTAAATTGGGATCCCGAGTTGTTTCGCCATGTAGTGGGTGCGGCAATGCACCGTACCAGTGCATGCTCCCCAACTACACTTGACTTGATGGAGTAAAATTTTATTTCTGTATACAGAATATCAAATTAGAAGAACTTTCGTCCCTTTTTCATTGATGCCAAACCTCAGATTATGCTTTTCTACTTCTGTTCAGTTGTCTTTCTGATTAAGGCGGCCACTGTGGTTCATTTTGTTCTTTTATTGTAGTATGTTTTCTAAGAGTTTCAAGTTTGTTGTTATCTTATAATTTTATCTTTTAGTTATTTTGTCTCATTTTTGCTTTCATCTTCACCTGTACTTGACAGTTACCTTGCTCTGCCCTTTTGTTTTCTTGCTTATTTTTGGTACTCACCTTGATTTGTTCCTTATTTGTTATGCTCCAGTAGTCAGGCTTACAAAACTGAATTGCCCTTCTAACAAAGTCACAAGCCATAGGCGTCCTTTCATGCTATCTTTTGAAATTCTAATTTTGTCTTACATTTTGAATGATTTCTGGAATTCTTTGTGTAGTCCAGTCATTAAACTTTACATAAATTTTAATTCCTGTCAGTTTTACTCCATTTAGTGCCACACTATTCTGAGCATTTCAAAATATATATTTTTGTGTTTTTTGTCATTCTTTTCCCTGTTTAAGTTTCAGTCATTTGCTAAATAATCTGTGCTGAATGTTTTTCCACCAGAATTACAAGGTGGAATTTTTTTAAATGTATGCAACCTTTTTCAACAATTAAACCAAAACATTATGCAGTATTTGGTGTATTTACTAAAAGGGGAGAGCAAAAGTGTATTTGGTTGCAGGCAGTGTGGTATAGTGGACTTCAAACCTAAAAGTATCTGTCTTACCATCCAAGGGCCCTAAACATAAAATAATAATAATAAAACAATTTCAATCAGAATATGAAAATGATATCTGCCTGCCAGACACATCATATTTATCTGTGGTATGTTAATATGGGCACTACTGTTTGCTGTCTGGTAAATCAGCTGAATATTCTGTTCACCGTGAAAGTTGGCATTTAAAATAAAGTCTGTTAGGCAGGCAGTGTAGTCTAGAACAAAGCAAAGGATCTTTCTAAAAATAAGATTTATTAACAAGAAAACGTCAAAATGCAAGGAACTGCTCAAAATATACACAAAGGAGTTGCCGCTTGCCAGTTACAAAATAGCTCATATACATTAAAATAATCTATATTTCTTTGTTGGCCCTTTTAGTGTAAATAGCCTGAGAGAGGGATGAGAAGTGGTGATGTCAGGGTGGCTCCACCTACAAAGAACATGGAAAATAACAACATTTAAAGAGACACTGTTACAAAGTCAGGCGGCGCGGTGGCGCAGTGGGTAGCGCTGCTGCCTCACAGTTAGGAGACCTGGGTTCGCTTCCCTGGTCCTCCCTGCATGGAGTTTACATGTTCTCCATGTGTCTGCATAGGTTTCCTCCGGATGCTCCGGTTTCCTCCCACAGTCCAAAGACATGCAGGTTAGGTGCATGGGTGATTCTAAATTGTCCCTTGGTGTGTGGGTGTGTGTGCGCCCTGCGGTGGGCTGGCGCCCTTCCCAGAGTTTGTTTCCTGCCTTGCATCCTGTGTTGGCTAGGATTGGCTCCAGCAGACCCCCGTGACCCTGTAGTTAGGATATAGCAGATTGGATAATGGATGGATGTTACAAAGTCTCATTTGCAATTAGCAGAAATATCATTAAGATGTCAAAATTAACAAAACAAACAATAAAACATACAATAAGCATAATTTCAACCCACTACATAACAATACCTCTTTAAAAGTAAAAAATGCATTACGATATTCTCAAAATATTTTCAGTTTCAGTTGTGCTATATAACTGTGAATTTATAGCTAAACACTGACCAGTTGGCAATGCAGATTTTGTCTTGAATAAACTGAAGATGATAAGGTCCTGAAGTGAATTCTGCAAAAAAAGCAGATCACAGTTTTACTTTGAAAATAATGAGCTTAGTAGCTCTTATGTTATTACTTTTAATTCTCTAGGCAAAACTGGCCTTCCACCTTATCCTATGATGCCCTAAAGCTCTCTTTATGCAGCTTAGTTATTAGCTGGTCCTGCTCATCCAGAGGTTCCTGCATTGAGACACACGCAGTGTCGAATGTCTTACTGTGTACTAATCAGCATGCAGTCCTAAATGATTTTCTACAGTTTGTTACAGAGCCTGAGAAGTAAGGTGTTTGTTATTGGAAGTTTCTTTAATAGGTGGTAGAAATGCATGCAATCTGTCAGTCATGGACAGGCTTTCAAGCAGGTTTCATCCAGTGCCATTTGATTCCTCTAAGACTGTAAAATGGATATTTCTATCGGTAATATTCACTCCTGTTCCAGTTAATGCTCTGCTGCTTAGGTCTTACCAAGTCAGTTATTTCTCCCACGCAGCCTTCAAGGTACACTGTCAGCATGTCATTTTACAATGCATTTGATCTTTGCATTATAGCCACAGATATTTGCATGTTATTGCTTTCTTTTTATGTACCATTTGCAACCATTAAGGCATACCCACTTTACTCGGAGCTGAGCAGTCCACACCTTTACAAACAAATACAGTGAAACTGTGAGACTAAAGGTGTGTTAAGTGAAAACTGCCAGAGTGAGTAAGCAGCAATTTCTGAAGATTTCTCTACTTTCATGCTAATGATTTTAAAACTGAGGATATCTGAATGGAAACTGTCAGCAAAAAGCATCTGAACTTTTAATTTTAATGAGATGTAAAAACTAAAAACTAAAAAAAGTGGTGATTCCTAAAGCCTTTTATTAAATCATTGAGATATTATAAAAGATAACTATAACCTAACTAAATGTGAATATGGTAGTTAGTCTTTAATTTAGATTATGGTGTGGTTTAAAAACTTCAACCTATTAGTGGTAAACTGGGTCTATAGTTGGGAAAAGATCTAAGAGCACAAAAAGTGGCAAGAATGTTTGAGAGAGATGGGAGGAAACATTTTGGTGTAATTATTAATAGGTGAAAACCCAGAAAGCCACCTTACCAGACGGACTTGTCAAGAATTTGTGTTTGGTTTATTTGGTGTTTTTCTTTGTTGCTTCCACCCTGCATTATCATTTTCTATACTTCATCATTTTTGTAGTTCTTTTTACTTCACTCTGAACTTAAAAAGACACCTCGTTGTCACTATCCAGTTACAATGATGGTGACATTCTGGTTTAACTAATCTATTAATGGTACCGTGACCTAGTATCTAAAGGTCTGGACTTCAAACCGCAAATATTTTTGTTTAATCTCTGTCTTTGACTTAATGGGACCATGAGCATGTCTCTTTCAACTATTGCTTTGTTCTTCTGAAGAACCTTGGATGATACTCACAATAGGTGTGTGTTAATTTTATTTGCTTGCTTCCATGCTTAGATGGAAAGACAGGGTAGTGCTGTAAAATTAGCCCAAAAATAAGGCTTATATAATCAGAGTAAAATAAGTAAATATGTAAATACATTCAAACTTAGTTTTATAATTCTGGCTGTTACATGTACATCTGTGTGTTTTTTAAATGTTTTTTACAATTTATTATTATGTTAACAGCATCTAAGCAGAAAAAAAAATCTCAGAGGTACTCAGACAACTGTTAGTTAAATATAGGGGTCATCAAAATCCTTTGCAGGTGCAAACGCCTGCATAGTTGTCTTCTCTTCAGTCTAGAACTGATGGCTGGGTGAGCAAGTCCTTCTTAGGAGCTTAAATCCTTACAACTAGAAAGGACTGGAATCACTTTTTGCAAAATTATATTTAATGTTTTAACTTTATTAAAAGCAAAACATACCCTGGTGAGTGAATACATCAGCCTTCAAACGAAAGTGTTGCTTGTAAACACAGCACTTCACAAAATTGGATTGTCTGTGTGTACAAACTAACACACCTAGCACTGCTTGTAATGCATATATGAAGGCCAGGCAGAATCACTTGTGATTGATTAAACACACTATATACAGTCATTATTTTATTTTTCTCCCATTTAAGTTTGTTTTGGTTCCTTGGTGTCCAGAAGACATGAAGCCACTGTTCATATCAGTTGTACATAAATTGAGACTTTTCATGACTCACAAAGTGACTGAAAATACTAAATGTTGCATTGTAATGATCTTTTAGTACTTTGTAGATGCTTTTATTCACAGCAACTCAAAATCCTGACAAATGAGTTTGGGTGTTTAGCAGGAACCAGTTAAGTTAACAAACAATACATTATGAAGCAAATCACAAGGGGGATATGATGTAGTTAGTTAAAAAAAGTAATAGACACAGCTGGTGCAAAGTAATCAGAGTGTGTGGGCCAAGCTTTATAAATTTGTAACATGTGACTCCAGTTGAATGTTGTCGGAGGGAACCACAGTGTCAAGGAATAACAAATGAAATTAAACCAAATGTGTTATTTTTATACTTCTTTACAGATGCAGCAGAAATATAATAAAAGTGGCATGAATTGTTTTAATTATGGCTCATTGTTTTAGGCATTATGAGTGAAGCCAGCATCCACATAAAACAGAAACCAGTTGTTTGATACTGTGTATTGGCTGATGTATTACTAATTCTAAAAAGAATCTTTAAAGTGGAGATTTGTGATGTTAGAATAATAAAAGGAAAACCAGAATTCAGAGTTAATTTCCATTTGTATTAAAGAGAATGTCTTAATATAAAACAAAAATCGAGGAGCAAACTATCCATGGCACTTGTTGTGTTGCTTCCCAGTATGTATTTTAATTGTGTTTTGTACAGTTTGAATTCTGCATACATATGCAAAAGATAAATAATTTACCAGTCACTACACGTTTCCAATAAATCCCATCATTTTTAAAAGAAAATGTAGCAGTGTGGACATAGTCTTAGAGTAAGACCGTTTTCAAATAAATTCAAATTATTTTCGAATAGTTACGTTCAATCTAACAGCCCTGGACCAGACCATACTCAAGGCTCAAATGACTAAGAGGAGCTACTAGTTTTAAACAAGGGCATTTAGTAAGTAGTCAGTGATAAATTTCACACAGATGCTATGAAGTATTTCTTTACAGCAAGAGCTGTTGATGCATGGAATAAGTTAAGATTGTAGTTGGGTGTTGTACTTCTATGACAATCAAATCTCAATATTTTATAAATTTTAAAAGTAAAAAAAACCTTTACTTCATTTTTATTTTTATAAGAAAAAGTCTTGTCTTTTAAAGGCCTTGTCAGTGTTTTTTTGTTTGTAACTAAAAAATAATTATGGAATATAGGTATTCTAACTTCATTTGTAGGCTTCACACTTTGACATATTACATATCTTGACTGAGTGAAGAAAAAAGATGAGAGTCAAGTAAGCAATTTTGGAGCAACAAAAGAAAAACCAAACCAAATGAAAGTCTAATTTCCAAATAGTAATGTCACAAGCCACAAGGAGTATGAAAATGCTCTGTTTGATCAGGAGCAAACAAAAGAGACACATGGGACTGGATTTATTTCCACAAGTTCAACTTGAAATTCATGGTCAGTCTGCTTCCATTAGAACCTGTCTTCTGAAGTCAGGAAGGAATCTGAGAGATTTCTTTTCAAGCGATGCGCTTCATTAATCTGAATACCTTTGAGAAGGTTACCAGTAATAAATCTTTATTGCCCTTTATAGCTCACTCCACTGCATTTGCTGTGAGCTGCTTTCAGATGACTGCTCTTCTGACTTTTTAGAGCGGTTATTGCTCAAGGAATATATTGTATAACGTGTAGAAAGACAATGTACATAAATAAAACTGACTTCATCATGTAAGTGTCTGTGAGAATTGCTAAATAATAATTTACCATTAAATAAAGTAGTGAATCATATTTCATTTAATACCCCTCCAAATGCAGCTTATGCTGCCCACCTCCCCTTCACCAATTGTGCCACTGTCTCAGGACACATCAGCAGCCTGACTCAAGGCAATCCTGAAAATTACAATTTGATTAGAATATGCAGTATTTATAGGCTTAGATACATGGGATTTATTTGAGGAGTTGAAGAGTCATTTATCACTGAAGATATACATTTTTGTTGCAAGGGAGCTTAGTAAGAGGAGAATTGCTTCTTGAGGGTGTTCCACAGGGTTAATACTTCTGGAGTGGCCATATTTAAATATGTCATTTACTAAGTATATTGTCGTGCACGTTCCTCTGTTCATTATTTTGGTTCCTGCACACCATGTACTTATAATTAACACGGATGTGTGTATGAGTACCAGGTGTATCTGATTTATAGCATCTGATGTATACAGCTGTAGCTACACAACTGCTTCATGCAAAATGAAACTTTATTTTTTAGAACGCCCCACATGTATGGCCAATCTATATATGGACAGCTGCCTCAAGCAAAATTACTTACTATCTTGGCATAAGCAGACCAAACTCAACACCAGTGTCACTTACCAAAGCAGATACCCATTCACCTGGCTTCTACTGTTTATATCTACATCCTTTTGTGCAGCATGCATCCCAGACTTATAGGTATCTCTCTCCACATTGAGTTACAAACGATTACACACAGACTGATAATCTTAAAACCACTGTCAATGCTTACTTTAAAGAATTGTGTTCTTTTACCAGACTGATGTTCAGTTACCTCAGGCTATTAAAAGGGTTTTTTTTTCGCATACCTAGCATTATAAGTTTCAAATCAATGAAGTTTAAATCAGTCCCCGGCAGTTTGCACTACTATCATTTAAAAGGAGTCACAAAACTTTGAGATTATTATAATTAGTCTTACTTTATGGCACCATAGTCTGAGGCACAGTTCAACAGGTATTGCTTAAAATGTAAAAGTCCAAGTGTCCTGATTGCTGGCTGTTTAATCAGTGATAGTTTTGATGACATTCCATCTGAGAAGAAATAAAAATGCTGTTCAGATTTGAAAACATGCAGTCCAGGTTACCATGTTGTATATTTGTATTTCATGTCTCATTATTGTCAGTGTAAACAATTAATAAAGAAGTCTTCAGTATGGTTTGTTTCCATTACCTGACACTAGTGATGGTTTGAAATCAGCACTAGCTTTATTAGAACCTTAAAATCACACTGTTAGTATTAGATAGGTGTTAAATGTCCCCAGTACTCTTGTGCAGAACCCTATGCTTTGGGCAGTGTGTTGAGGAAAAGAGTTTATACACATAGAGCTATCATGTTTATCCTTTTACTTACTACAGGATTGCTGCAGTTTACCAGGGGCAAGCTTCAGTACCATACGATCAATAGAACAGGATAAATCAGATAGTGAATAGTGGAGGGTTGGGATGTCATGAAACAGTGAGTTGGAGTTGTTCCTTTACAGGGATTATGTGATTTACAACACAGCACTTTCTTTGATCACCAGTCTAACTGGGTGTAGAAAATTTAAGGAGTCCTATATGGCAGGGCATGGAGATGAATCAGAGCACAGTTGAAGAAAGGATTCATGTTAGCTAGAAGTCAGATAGATGGGTGTTTTGCTCAACATATTTTGCTTTATTTAAATAAATTCATTCTTTGTAGAGTCTGCCGCAGCAGCATCATGCAGAAAGCAAGACCAATCTCTGCAATACCTAAATTGAATTAGTAATATGGATAAACCTTCATATAAATAAGTTCAAATTATGTATTTTGCATTGCCATTTTGAACTTTAAAAAATTTACTTATTTAAAGTTTACATTTGCCTTGATTATTTGCTTGTACATTCTATATCCTACATTTGTATATTCTCTTTTTATTTCTGTATTTTATATCATGGCTACAAGGGTTTTTTCGGTGAATGCTCTAAAGTAGCCAGTAGAAGAACTTCATGCAGTCGCTGATGCATTTGTTCACTACCAAATGCTTAAATATAAAAGCCAATTATCAATCCATCAGTTCATTCATTTCATGTCCTACAGTACATATTCCTTCACTCATTTCTAGTTTGCTCAAGCTCATCATGGTAATTCAAAATACAACAGAGAAACCAGTAAAGAATGAGATTATATTCCATTGCAGGTCACATTTAAGCACACACTGGAACTTTGTTATTTTAGAAACCCTAACCCTAAAAAACACATCTTTGTAATTTGGACAGGAATTAGAGTACCTGGAGAAAACATTCTTGAACAATTTAGCTTTGGTTACTGGGGTGTGAGGAAGCATTGTTAGCCATTGTTTCGCTAGAACATCTTAAACATATATAAATATACATTTTATTTTTATAAATTGATAATTATTTAGTCATTTCCTTGTTATTTTATTTAGAAGATCATAGTTCCCAGGGTAAATTGTGTGGTACAAGCTTTTTATTTAAAGAGTTACTTTATAAAATAGTTTTTATAGGATGAAATAACATTTGTGTTAAGTTTGCTTCATGTTTTCTCTGAAATCTTTAAACAAAAAATCTGATTGAGTATTTAGTTTATCCATTAACAGCTTTTCTTTGTGTTTGTTTTACTGTTTTTTGGATGAGAATGCTAAGTTACATTATCCAGGTTGTTTGTGTCTTTTTAAACTGGGATAGACAAATCATTTTAGGGTTATGTCTTATCACTTCTGTAGGAGTAACAAAATTCTTAGGCACTGCAGCAGTAATTGTTTCAGACAGTCTAAAAAAGCCCAGCATGAAAAAAGGTACTACAGAAACATTATTTGGCTTCCCTTTCTCTCACTGGGAACCTTTTTTGACCTTCATTTTAGCAGATATATATGTAATGGTGTGTATTATTTTCTTTATCAGCACAAAGGAAGAACACCCTTGATTTGCAGCTCATCACAAGTGTCCCAAATGGTCATTCCTTACAATTTACAGGGCACCTGTAGATTTTTATAAATGCATTTCTTCACTTTTATTTGGCCTGACTGACAAAGTTTTCAAAATTATAATAAGACTTGTTGGAAAATGGAAAATACTTACTAAACTCAATATCACCTTCTCATCTCTTTCTGTTCTTTATGTTTGAAGGCATTCTTTTATTTAAATGCCAGCAGTTACTGAAGAATGACACTTTCCATTATTGATGACCTGGCAATGCTTTGTCTAAAATTTTTAGAATACAAATAATCTTAAGTAGGAGAAGCATTAGGGAGGTTAGGAATTACACCTTGCCATCTCAGCACACAAGTTTCTGAACTGTCTCTTTCATAGGTCATACTCAGCTATATTTCCTGCGTGTAAGGGCCTGGTAACAGGAGGTAATTTGCCTTAACCTTATTGGCTCTATTCTTTCAGGTTCAAATTTGTATAGAGTACTGTAAAATTGCTGCTTTCATGTTTCCCTCAAACTAGTGCCAGTATTTCAGTAGTTACAATAGACAACATACACAACAATTACTCATTAAATATATCAGAATCTACAGTGAGTTTGCAGTTTTTAGGTAAACCTATCTAGTAGGATACTGAACCTCCTTTGGCCTTCAAAATGGCTTGGATTCACCTCAACCTGTATTATGCATTCATTTTTTACTATGCAGAAATTATTACTTTCTGCATACTGGACAGCTGCAATCTCTTGCTATGAGCATCCCTTTTCACATAATCCCAAAGACAGGGTGGAGATCCTGTGACCCTGCAGACCACTCTAACAATGAAAGCTGTCTGTCATGTTACTGGAACCATTCAGTGACAGTATGTATCTTGTTGTATGATGCACTGTTCATGTTGGAAATGTTCATGAACATGTGGATAGACTAGCCATGAAGGAATTAACTCAGCAATAGTATTCAGAATTGCCTTGCTATTCAGAGGTTCTTCTCTGGGCCTCACGGGCCCCAGTGTGTGTCAGAAAAACATTCTACACACCACCACAGTGCTTCTTACAATCTGTACTATGGATACCGTACAGAATGTCACTGTGAACTCAATGTTATTTGCAGCAAATTCTGATGCTTCCATCATCATAATGTAAAAAGATCCTAGAAACATTTTACCCTGCAGTGTTTTTTTCCCCTCTCTGTTACATTTTGATGTTTCTGTGCCCAATGAAGGTGCACTTTTCATTGTTTTTTGGCTGATAACATTGGCACCCAACATAGTCTTTAGCTGTTGTAGCACATTCAAGGCAGAGTTCAATAAGTGGTGATTCTGAGATAACATTTTTTTCACCAATGTTAATTTTAATTTGGATCTGCATGGCTGTGGCTCATCTATTTGCTAATATGATGCTCATTGTTCTCCTTTGACCTTTTTGATCCACAAGCTGTTTTTGTCCATTGCATTACCTGTCACTGGTTGTTTTTGACTTTACACACCATTCTTGGCAAATCCTTGTAAAGGTGGTGCATGAAAGGCCCATGAGAACAGCCATTTTGGAGATGCTAAATCCAACACTTCTTGTGCCTGCTATTGTGCCATGTTCAAAATCACTAAGGTCGCTCAATATACAAATTCCAGCTTGCAATTGAAATTCAATTAATGCAGGAAACTCTATACCACTCAACACTACCTCAAGCAATTTACTATATTTATGTGACGATATGGATGTACCTAATGCACTATGAAACTATCAAGTCAGTGAGCCCGAAACCTCGAACACAAACAAAGATAATGGTTTATTTCACACAATACCTCCACAAAGTTGAAAAGCACAAACACAGGTTTTCTCTTTCTCTCTCTCTCCATAATACTCTCTTCTCACCACCGCACTACCCTCCTCCAGTCAGATGTTGTTCTACGTCCTCCCAGCTCCGACTTGCCTGGATAAGGGAGTGCAGTCCCTTTTATTAAGGACCTGGGAGTACTTCTGGTGTCAGGGCTACTGCCCAATGGAAGTACTTCTGGGTCATACCAAAGTCCCATTTATTTGGGAACACATCTCCCTGCAGTGCCCCCTTGCAGCACTCACGGACCCCAGCAGGGCTGTGTTGCCAGACTACACTTTCCAGTATGCCCTACTGGATCCATACTGGGCACCGATACACAGGGCAGCTGCCATCTAGCGTCCTGGGGGAATAAAAAGTCCTCAGATACATCTTCCGGTTGGCTGTCCATCCATCCACTCCAGCCATCAGTTCTGTGTCTGGCTCCTTCATGTCTCCTGGTCAGAATGCCCATCTGCCTGCTCGGAGCCTCCTGAAAGGAACTGTCCTCTATTCTGGATATTGGTCACTAACTTAATTCTCCAGGGTTTTTCACATCAAAATTTAATTGACTAAACCCACCATGGGGAGAAACTTTGATACCTGTTCCAAGTCCCAAAAATTGTACTTCCCTAATAAAGCGCATGTATGTTCAAATTTCAGAATGAAATGCTAGACAAATGGGAAATATGTGCAAAATTTGGAGGAGATAGGTTTAGCAGTGTAAATGTGTATACTTGGTTAAAGGAACATAAGTTCAGCTTAATATATTAGATTTGTATGTTAACTTTTATTTATTTATTTATGT
This sequence comes from Polypterus bichir lapradei, assembly GCA_026402145.1. Classification (NCBI taxonomy): domain Eukaryota; kingdom Metazoa; phylum Chordata; class Cladistia; order Polypteriformes; family Polypteridae; genus Polypterus; species Polypterus bichir. The sequence goes on along the minus strand of JANRMT010062838.1, from coordinate 9,670,617 downwards.
ATTTTAAAACAGTCTCCATTGATGCAGTTGTCACACAGTTATTGAATTGTGACCCTGTTCAGTTCTCTTGTAACTTGTGGTTTAATCTTCTTTCATTATCGCTCATATGCTTACATTTGAAAAATTGTCTCCTTCCATTATCTGTTGCACATTATGAAACCTAAATAGTGGATCTCTGCCCATGTGCATTCTCAAGCTTCTCAACAAAAAAGTGAAAATAGTTACACAAGGGGATTAAAATCCAATGCTGTGTGTTGCCATAAACGTGCGATTTTTCACAGTTGTATTCAAGCATGTGCTTTAGTTTACTCATGAATTATAGTAAACTCTTTTGTGACAGACTGATTTAGAACCTTATGATGTATAACGTGGGATCAGGAAATGATCTGATGGATAAAATACTGAATTAAAATCCTTATTATGAGTTTGAACTTTGCATTTTTCCATCACTAAAATAATTTTGTAATTCGTCATATCAATCAGTCCTCCTTAGTGTATATTCAGTGCATTTTATGCTTAGTTTAATTAGATAGTGGTCTTAATTGAACTAAAAATATTCAGTTTGAAAGGTGCTATATAAAGTGCTGTCTTCTTAACAGGTGCATAAGTACAGTACAAAGATTACTAGCAGGTGGCATAGTGGCACAGTAATAAGTGACGCTGAGTCACAGATCCATAGTCTTATATTTAACTGCCATCCTGGTCTCTGTCCATGTAGATTTTACAATCTTTCTCTGAGCCCACAAAAGTTTCCTAAGGTTAGTCCTGGTTCCACCTGCAACCCAGAAAACACAATTGGTTAAGTCACAGCTCTGCAATAAATGTGCCCTTTGGTTCTTTTGTCTTAGTTCTGTCAGGAAAGGCTTTGACTTCCTGTAATATTTAATGGAAAAGTGGAAAGAAGGGTGGAAGGAATTAAACCATTTCCGTTTTCAGAAATGTTACATATTCCCTGCTTAACCTTGCTTGCAATGTTTAAGCTTGTAACTGTCTTAATAAAACCAAAGAAAGTCAGTGAATTCCTGTTTTCAGTCTTGCTAGCACTCTTTTCCAGAGTGTTTCCTGGGACCAATCACTAGAAGATCAGGAACAATTTCTTTCTGCCCCAGGATCTAAAATTTAGACTTTCTTCCTAAATGTCTTATCTAAATACACGAATAACAACACAACAGTAGCTTAAAATGTAGAGACAGCATCAATCTGGATGCATTATGCAAAATACAAGATAATCACCTTAATAAGATTTGCAGGAATCAACCAAAGCAGCTTTAAGTTATCCTTTTTCAAACCCTGCAGGCTTTAAGTGTTTTTTTTTTTACTATTACTTTGTAACAAAATAAGATTGAGAGAAAAAAATTTCAGTTTTCTGATTTTATGTCGACCTAATATGATACTTGCTTATGTAGAAGGGTATTTGTACATGTAAAATTAGGGAGTTAGGGGTTACTGCATGACTGTGGTTAGAAAGTGTCCCTCTGAGGGCTGCTTCACATGTTGTGTCGTCCTCCTGTGTTTTTTCTTTTTCAGTTTAATCTTTATTGCATTTGTGTTACAACCAAAATTATTTATACAGATCCATCTGCAAAATCACTTCTGCATATTATAGAATACCTTGTTAGCTTAGGTTAGCTTACTTTTCCTGATGAAGGTGGCTCCCAGGGATATTATTTTACTTGAGAATTATGCAGAGTACAGTTCTGTTTTCCTCTTCTATTTGTCACCATGCTTTGCCTTAATGTACCTTCCATTAATGTTTGCCTTTTAATAATTTCTAAACCTAATTGAAAATAAGGTTTAAAAAATTATGGTCTACTCTTTGGTTTCGGTGCATAATACAAACATGCTATACAATTACACTTAAAGCACTCTCCTCTTCTGAAGCAGACTCATATTCTTTAATGTGGGTGAAAAGCTTCTGGGTACATTCTGCCAACACTTTGTGGCCAGTCTACTACTGTATCCTGTGGTTTGCTGGGAGAGTAGCACAAATATAAAGGGTGACAAATGCCTAAATAAAATAATCTGGAGGGTTGGCTGCACTACAGGACTAAGTCTGGACTTACTGAAGGCAGTGGAAAGAAAAGAAGATAATGGAATATTTAGAGACAGCTGTGTCTAATATTCTCCATCCTCTACATGGTGCGTTGCCCTGGGGCATCTTTAGTCACTGGCCCATTCCACCTAAAAGACCCTATTGGGGCTCTTTTTTGTGTATATTAGCATAATGTGAGAGTATAGTTGTGTGCCTTCCACTTATATAACAGTTTGCACTTTGTTTTTTCAGCTTTGCACTAGGATCTATCTTTTGTAATGAGACAAGAACAAAGCCAAGGAAAGGTTCCACCCCGTATACTTGAGAAAAGTACCAACTTGAGAAGAGAATACAATGAAGAGTAATCTTTTGAAACTGACTCCAAAGTGGGACTGACTGGAATACAGAGGGACTGATGGCTTTATAGAGGACAGGTAGGAAGAGGCATGATTTTTGGGCTGCACCCACAAGTGAGGTCAGGAGTGGTATTGTATGGGAGGTCTGTGCTGGAATTGTAACTGAGGTTAGGTAGCCTTTCCTTCTGAAGATCTGTAGAGGAAGGAGAAAAGGCGTTAGTGAGCACTGCCTATCTATCTATCTATCTATCTATCTATCTATCTATCTATCTATCTATCTATCTATCTATCTATCTATCTATCTATCT
>JANRMT010062838.1:9594063-9667911 GCA_026402145.1 Polypterus bichir lapradei | reverse complement strand
TCTATCTATCTATCTATCTATCTATCTATCTATCTATCTATCTATCTTATGCTGCCTACTTTACTAAAATTAATGTCTGATAGATAGATATTGTAATATGAATTTAATTGTACTTAATAGTTTCTCTTTACACTGAATATTGGAAAAATGGTTAGAATTATCAGTAATTCTGTGCTTATTTTAGCATACTTGGAAGGTATCATCACAAAGGAAACTGACAGCAACAAAGCAATCATAGGCAACATTAAGCAAAACTCGGGGCACTACAGTTCCTGTCTTCTTAGAATGTAATCCCTGATGAATTGCAGTGTGTTTTTTTCATGTATTTGTGAATATGTACAGTTCACTATGATAATGAGTGGTTAGTGTATTGTGTAGAAATAACCTAAAATGTAATGCAGGAGAAGAGAAAAGAAGCAGACATTCACTCTGTATTTAAGAACCATCCCTCATTTGCCTTTGTCTGTTGCTTTATTCTCCCAGGCAGAGAAATTTTCCTGATAATTACCAGCTTGCTGAGCTGAGTTAATAAACTGCTGACAGTTTCTAAAGCTTAGTGCTTCTTATACCAGTTCTTTGAAAAGTTTTTGATACGCCAAGCTGACTAGACAAAAATAAAAAGCTTAACTAACAGAAAACAAAGTACCTAAATTTACACGTATGTTTATGCCTCTGTTTTTTTTTGAGTTTATGTATTATTTCTAATATTCACTGCAATCAAAAATCATCTAGGTATGCTTTGCATATCATGTAAAAGAAAGATAGCACAATGCACAATTGATGAAAATAGCAATATGTTGAAAAAGATGGAAATGATGAAATAATGTGATGAGACAGCACCAGTCATTCCTTCAAGACTAGCTACTGGAGTAAAGCCAAGAACTGCAAAATATATCAAAAGAAGTTTGCATTTACTGAACGGTTAAATATGTAAAATGGGTTGTTAATCATCTAGAATAACAGTGATTACTGAATATGCAACAAAACATAAACCTTGATGCGCCTTTGAGCTGTCATGCTGCCATATCTGACAGACTAATTAAAATGAAGTGACCTGGAGATGAATTGTACTTTCGGAATAAACTCCCTAGTAACCCAATGTCACATGCAAGCAATGGAGTCTCTGAGTGGCAATGTCCAGGGAAAAGACATTAAAAGGAAATCAACCATTATTCAAATTCTACATATAAAAACACTTCAAGCCAGGAGAAAAGAACTTTAAAGAAGCAAAATAAAGACAGGAAAAATATATAATGCAGGTAAATCATAACAGCAATTCTCCTGGTTACTTGTATATTTAATGATAAATAGTACTTCCAAATCAATCTTCTTGTTTCTTCCACTTCTTGGTTACAGTTCAGCTTTCTCAGTCTCCTACCTGTGGGCCCTTACCATCACTCACCTTCCAACTCTCCAAGTTGAAACAGAAGTGTTTTGAGGGTAATGTTGAATCGTAAACAAAAATTTTTACTTTGGTATCAAAATCAGCTTTAAAAACACAGTACCAGTACCATTTCGAATAACTTCTCATGGACCCACCTGCCACCCCAGACTTACAGCAGCCTCCCTGCTTTGCTGCACAATCACACACCTCGTTGCCTTGTCACACTCCACAAATCAATATCAGAAGTGGGGAAGAAGGGGAGCTCTCCCTCTTTGACACTCTTGCGAGTGGATATTAATAGTGGGGGTGTTTTTCCACTACCTTGAACTGAGCTTGATGTAATTTGTATTTATAATCCCTTTGAGGGTTTGTTCTTGTAAGAGTAGGCAATAGGCAGTAATAAACAAGTAAGCACGAGGTGCTCGATTAGTACCATTTACTTCTGGTACCAAAATTAACAAAACTGCTAATTTTGGGTTTTACAGTATCTTTTCAGTACTGGTATAGAGCTCAACCCTAGTTAAGGGTGACCTTATACTCTTTTTCAATCATTTGTACAGATGGAAAAATGAGGACAGATTAAAAAGGATCAAGAAAGGTGGAGTGGTGGCTCTGAGGCTAGGGATCTGCACTGGCAATCGGAAGGTTGCCGGTTCAAATCCCGTAAAAGCAAAAAGGGACTCTGCTCTGTTGGGCCATTAACCAAGACCCTTAACCTGCAATTGCTGAGCGCTTTGAGTAGTGAGAAAAGTGCCATATAAATGCAAAGAATTATTATTATTAAGAAGCAGGTCATTAACAAGAGACAGAATATTGCTACCAAAACAGGAATTCAAAGAGGTGAGAAAAAACAGCTAATACCGTATCCCAGATGGATCACAACATCTTCTAGTGACACTCCTCCATAACCTTTTTCTTGATTTCTTTCTCTCTCTACTTTTCTTTCTCACAAAGTCTAGGTGAAGGGTCATGCGCATGTATCCTAGGCTGTGCTGCCTGCCCCCTAGTATTCTTTGAAGCCCTTTTTCACCTTCTCTACATCCTCATTTTATCTCTATTCCATTAGAAAGATTGGCCCAAGCCTGGTAATACATTGGCATGTCTTGTTTTTTGGTAGTTCTTGCCCATCTATATATATATAATTCACTAAGGCAAGACACCCATGGAAAGCACGCTGGAAGGGGCGTGGATTCACTAAGCCGCCGACAAGTAAGACGCCCATGGCGCACACAGGAAAGAGCCACGCCCACCAACTCTAAGACCATTGGATACAACGACAACTCGCACAATCACGGCCACCAACTCGGATGCGATGACACAGGAAAAACGGCGTCATTTATGTTCGTCTGTCGTAGAGTCCACATGCACCTCTGAGCCACGTTGACTGTTCATAGAGGCATGTTTCTGACGGAAGTGAATCGCTATATGCAGCGTGCAAAACAGTTTGCGAGGGGTTTCCCATGGGATCCTTAAAACAATCCTTTAAAACTGAGGTTAAAACACAATGAAGGAAGCAGTCTTTAAAAACCAATAAGCCCTGTGCCTCTGTTTCATTACCATCTCACCTGCTTCACCAATGCAGGCCCTGCAACAGTTGAGACGCTCTCTCAGCAGCTGACCTTCTCTGTGCCTGACCGGTTCACCCAGAGGAAGCGCGAGAGAAAGCCGCGCACACACACAGGCAGCACCAGAGACAGACAGAGGCACACACACAGGCAGCTGGTGGGCGGGTCTCCGTGAGTTTCTCTTGCGAGTGGGCCCGGTGTGTGTGCTTCAAGAACGAGGGTGGACGCGGCAGGAATATCTAAGAACAGGCATGTTTGTCACGGATGTAAATCGCTGTATGCAGCGTATAAAACAGTTTGTTTGTCACGGATGTGAATCGCTGTATGCAGCGTGTAAAACAGTTTCCGAGGGGTTTCCCATGGTCTTACAGTTGGTGGGCGGGTCTCTGTCAGATGCTCTTGCGACCGGGCATATGACCAGGCAGTGTGTATGCTTCGAGTGCGATGGTGGACGCGACAGGACCATCTAGGAAATCTTAGATGCTCCTGCAGGAACACAAAAGACGTTTCCCTGCCCATCAACACTCCTTTTTCACTGGCCCGCGTCTACCCTCGCTCTCTAGGCATTCACACTGCCTACCCATGTGCCCGGACGCAAAAACTCACCGACCACCCAGTTAGTCCCATTCATCTGTGCTAGGAGTCCACATGCACGTCTGAGCCACGTTGACTTTTCATTACTCTTTTCGGTTTCGACACCCGACCGCGTCCACCATGAAAAACCATGCGAAAGGAACAACGAAGCCCCACCTCGCTATTACCGTGGTCGGGTGTCTTGGTGGATTATATATAGAAAAGCAGCCACAACCGCACAGAGCAATGAAAAGTCTACGTGAGTCACAGGTGCATCTGGACTGTGCAAAGACGACAACGACTCAAGTGCCAAGTTGGAGGTGGGCACATGAGCAGGCAGTGCATACTGAACGAGAAATTCAGTCACGGACGATTGTGTGTTGGTTCGTTCTGTGCATTGTTACAATGTTGCTTTTCTTGCTGATTTATTACATTACCGATTTTTCAAATGTTAATTTTCTCCCTGTGCTTAAAAATCATTAAAAAACCGGCCTGATTATGCGGCGTATGGTACGCCGCGGGTTGGCTAGTTAAATATATTTATCAATCAGTTGACCAATTTTTGTTTCATATTATACAGTACATAACCTTTTACATTAGAACCATTGCCAAGTTGTGTAACAAAGCAAAAAAAATCTGAATTTAACTGTGCAAGCATGAAATTATGAACCAGACTAAAAAAATATATATTTCTTCTGTAGCCGCTTAGTTCAAATTAGTACGCTTTTGTAAAGCAAATTGCACACAGTATTGTCACCACATTAATAAGGATGTATGATTGGCAGGCTGGTGTAGCGGTTAATGTTTTGGACTTCAAACCCTGAGTTAGTGGGTTCAACTCCTCCTACTGACTCTGTGTGACCATGAGGAAGTCCCTTGGCCTGCCTGTGCTCCAATTGGGAAAACAAAAGAAATGTAACCAATTGTATCATAAATGTTGTAAGTCAGCTTGGATAAAAGCATCAGACAAATAAGTAAATGTAAATGATTGATGTTTCTAGTTAAAGTTTCCTATGCTTTATACAGCATAAGAATGAGCAACAACTAAGGATCCGTCATCTCTTTTCATTAGAGTTGGCTAATTGAAATCAGCAAAGACTGTAAGTAACTGGTTACATGGAGGCAGAATTGACAAAATCTGTCGTTCTTAAACTGGAGCCTTTTCATAATAGTCTCAGGAAAGTAGTTTTCCACCAGGAGTGACCTTGCTAAAATACTTTTCACTTACAAAAATTGCCTCACCAATGTGGCTTAATGTCAAAAAAGACAGATCTCCTTATGCCAAAGGTTAAAAGCCTGTGTTTTAAAAGCATCATCCAGAATACGTTTTTGCAGCTAGCTGAGAATAAAAGCTATCAAACAGCCTACTGTCATGTAAAAGACAAAATACTAAACAAACTTTTTCAGAATGTAGTGTAAAGGTGTAATTTTTGACCTATAAAGTATAGATTTAAATTTCAACCTTTGGACTACCTTTCTCTGTAATGGAATTTAATTTTAGAAAACTACAACAACAGGCTTCAAACCAAGCCTGACTCATTATCTTATACATGTGGCCCTCTTAGAGGCAGCGTTTAATAAACTTGTCATTCAGAATTCTTTTAATGAGATGCTTTTCTTGTTTCATGCTTTATGTTTCTCATGTGATTGGACCTCTCTGATATATTTATTGATAATGACATTTATGTGTTCATTTAATGTTGCAATTTTATACATGTTATTGGATTTTTACCTTCTTGCCAAAAACATTCTAATGTACCTCTTTTGCTCCTGTTCTCTTTGATTTATACTTCTTATGTTGCCCATCAGGCAAAGTTTCCATTTCTTTCAGCAGTTTGAGATACGCTTTTTTACCTTTTTCATCCTGTACTGCTAATTATGGGATTTACTTCATTTTTGAAGGATTCATTAAGGCTGTATAATACAAAGAAGTATTTTTTTGGGGTTATGTTTACTATGCAAATACAACAAGAATTTTATCATTGGCATCTAAATAGAACTGACAGTTTGATTAGGTAACTCACACTGACTGTCTTTTTTATTATGATCTGCTTTTAACTTGTGTAAGGTCTCTTTTATGTCAGCCAGGGTGACAGTTTCCACATCATATTGGCCAGGGCAGGGTTTTGTTTCTTATTGATTAAAGATCTTCCAGCTGTCTTTACCCTTCTCAAACTGCCACGGTCCTCTGTCGCCTGCCGCCTCACAGCTTATGTTCTTCTTCTGTCTCCACTCTTTCTGCCATGGTCCAAAGTCATGATATCTTAGTGAGGCAGTGGCTTTCTTTGTATATCTGAATTCTAACTTGTGGCTATAATCTTGACTCTCTCATCGCCTACTCCCTTAAAACCAAGCTTTTCTTAGAAAGAAAAACATAAGCAAAGGTGCATAAATAGAAAGCATATAATTATGCCCATATTTATGCAAAGATATGCTAATGATTAAAAATTGCCTTCCAGATGGAGACTGCATGCATTTTACATTATAACTATTTGAAATTAATATGCTCTATCCACACACCCTCCTTTCTTGGAGCCTCGTCTGGCTCTGTCATGTCATTGAGAAAATGACTGTTTAACTTATCATATTTTGTTGTCAATAATTACAAATAGCGTGCTTTCATCTTGTGGTAAGGAACTATAATTAGACAGAGCGAGAAGTTGAGCCTCTGAGGTGTTATTAAATTCAGAGGAGGCAGCTGAGCTCTGCATTAGATACCCTGAGAATAAATTTTCCTTACAGCTCTGTGACAAGGCAGTGGCACTTTTGGCTGTGCCATTAAAATCAGCTCAGCTTAACAAGACCGATTAATGATTCTTCTGATGTCTATGTTCTTCACAAGGCAATATGCAGTCTGTACAAGAATCTACAAAGCACCATATTTTCTTTTTCTTGGTCTTCCCCTTTAGGCCTGCATTAATCTGCACAATGCTCTGTCACATTCTTTAATCACTCTCAATTACTCCCAATTTGACATTCATTTAGATTTGCATGAAATTTCTTCTACATTACTTATTGAACGTACAGGCTCTCCTCAAAGTAATAGTAAGTGGCTAGCGTGTCATTTTTCAGTTTGTTATGGTTTAAAGCAAGGCAATGAATGAATTGAGAGAAAGGTGAGGCTGTTTGTTTTTTTTTTTTTTTTTTAGAAATATCACTTTTTTCAAATCATCCTTGTCCAAGTTAGTAAACTGTTATTTTGTTAGTGTTATTCATTGGGCTTTTTGATGGGTAACAAGCAGATGCATGTAGTATTACTTAAAAGTGCTTCAATTGTGGTTTGATTTTTGGTAGAAATGTGTTCTGCAGGAAGTTTGTGCATGAGTGTGGAGAGTCTTGACCAATTAGTTTGAATGGAGATTTTAATTAGGCCCATAGTGTACGTGTGAATGAGTGTGCCATAGGGTGAACCAGTATCACTCTCCTGGGGATCACATACTGTATATAAAAAAGAGTGTCTCGTGTAACTGTCTTACTTGGACCTTGGTTGGACTGCCCACACAACGTATACTACTACAGTAGATTCAGCTTTTGTGGAAAAGCATTCTTAGAACATGGATGGATAGATGGTTCAGAATGAGCAGAAAATACTCAAATCTAAAAATGTTTAAATGTTAAGAACGTTTGTTGATTGACTCTCATAAAGCAGTTAAATTTTCAAGTGATCAGAACACCTTATATTCTTCTTAATTCAATTATTACGAGAACAATTTTTCAGCAGTCTGTCTGTGTTACAATTTAATATTGCTTCTTTATGCTCTGTAAAATGCACTATATTAATTAGCTTTATCAAGTGTTTTTCCATTATGCTTGGTGTGAAAGGAGATATATTAAGTTAAATCAGCTATTCCTGGCCTGTGTGATGACCAGTTATCAACACATAATTTCAGCAACATGCCAACTGATGGATTCTACTCTCTTTTTCTATGGTCAGTTTGAAAGGGTATACTTCAGTCACCCTGATTTTATTTGCCCTTTTTCTGAATCATTGGTTGCTGACTTTCACTTGGATGGCTTTAAAGTTCTGATGAGTTAGTTAAGTTTTGTTTTGTAAAGCTTCTCAGACTTGAGCAGTCAAGCAAGGAGACTGGCAGCTGTTGGGAGCTGGCATGGATATCACACCAGGGCCTCCTGTGTAGGCAGATTGACTTTGACAGGATCTGCACAATTATCTACCAGCCTGCTGCTAAAGGCATAAACTTGGGAATTCAGACTTACAGGAATAGAAAAGAATGAAAAGTAACCAGAAGTCTTGAGCTGGCACTTAGCACTGGCATGATCCATGGAGCTATATTGTGTCCTTTTAGTTTTTGTTTCACTTGTATAGACCAGTATTTCATGCATGGAATTATTCACACACAGCCTTAATTTGTTTAAATTGTTAGCACGCAGTTTTTAGCGTTTTTGAATCAAACTGTCAAAGGAGATTTCCTTTCTCAAAAGTGCGGCACTGCAGCCAGACTGTCAGACCACCTGTTTTCAAAATGTTATTGCGGAAGTGGTAATGGACTTTACATGTTTCCTCATTCTTTATAGACTCACACTCTGAAACAACGCACAGACTGCAAGATGTTTGTACATTTAAATGCATAATTCATTAATTGTGTGTTTATTAAGTATGTTAATTTGTCACAATGTCAACTTGCCTTTAAGAAACTATTTGCAAGATCCACTTTTGTGTATATAAATATATTGTAGTTCATGTAAAAGTGAACATTAACTTAGTAGTAAGGTGCTGCAGTTAATTTAGTGCAGTCACCCGAAGGTAAATAAAAGTGAAGATTACAGCCTTAGGCCTTTGCTGAGTCACTTAGCTCTTTATATTTATGGTCTTGGCAGAATTTTTGGTTTATCTGGTTTATAGTTTTGAATTATGTATTTGATTCTTTGTATGTAGGCTTAGAGTTTTGCTTTTGGATCTTATTCTTTCTTCTTTCTATTTTGTGTGTTAATTTTCCTAGTTCACTGAGTTCCAGCACTATGTTATTTAATTAGAATTTAACTTTCCTTTTCTTCCCCAGTGATTAGTTGTTTCCCATTTTTCCTTTTATTTTTTGGGGGTATATTTTAAACATATTTGCTCATTAGTTCTATAATTCTTCTTGTTCTGTCGTGGGAGGGTTTAATGGTTCCAATAAATTTTAATTATTTAATTATTTCAGAAGAAAATACAAGCATTTTTTCTTTGTATTTTGCCATGATCTAACTAACCAAATAAATTAAGAAAAATAATGAATTTAATAATATTGATAATATTAATGGTAATAGAGAAAATATAATGTTGTTAAACAATATGGTTTCAAAATAAGTGGTTTGCACTTTCTATTTTTGGCGCAGTAGCACTTGTTCCAATTTCTCTCCTTGTGTCTGAGTGGGTTTTCTTCAGCTACTTTGGTTTTCTTCCTGAGCCTACATTGTAAAAAATGTTACATTTACAATAAAAAAACTGGCAGCTATGGTTGCCAGAATTTTACCATAAAAAATAAGGTAACAATATTTTTAGATCTACAGTATTACTTTATAGTAAATCATTTTTTTCTTTACAACACATTGCAATAGAAGAGAACAATTAACCATAACCAGAAATCCATGCACTGAAATAAATATGCCAGTCATTAAACCAGTAAAAAATGTTGTTAGGATCAAATACCAGTACACAACCTGCATCAGTAAAGTAACAACAACCAAACATGTTGTATCATATAATTATATACCTTGAAAAAAATTTAATGTTTAAGGAAGTTATGGCACATTGTCTGGTGGAGAAGTAAAGTTTGCTTTTGTGGTGTATGGTGTCCTACAGGTGAGCCAGCTTATCAAATACAACCTACCATCAATCAGCTTCCATAACCTCAAAAAACCTTCAGCACACAGGGAAAAATAAGTCTGCGAACTTTGTGTAAGTTTTTTTTCCCTCCTATGCAAAGGTCAAAGGGGGTGTTTCCTTATGCAAATATCATAACTTGGGTGTTTCTGAAACAGTACTTTACCGTTTTGCATTTTACGGTTGTTTACCTTCGCTGTTTAACAGTTTTACACTGTAAAATTAACAGCGATTTTTTTTTTGGTGTAACTGTAAAATATCAGTAAAATATCGATTTTACAGAACTTGGCAGTAAAAAATAATTAAATGTATTGTTTGAGATATACAGTACAGGTAATTTTCTAAAGAACATATGGTAACTTTCCTTTTTTTCAGAAAAGGTATTTTACTTTCACCATTCATAGTATTTTTACAGTTAAATTTACTGACATTTTTTACACTGTATGAATGTTTGTTTTAATATTAATTCGAAACTGTACATATTTCAGATTTTAGTAACTATATCACTATTTTTTGTCAATGAGGTCCTAAATATTCTTGCATTCAGGTTGTTGACGACACTCCTGTGATAGACTTCAATTAAAAAGAAAACAAACTAGAAGTGACTTTTCTCTCTCTCCCCAGGTCTTTGTAGGGTTCTTAATCAGTGGCAAATTTTAATAAGACTGGCATTCTAGATTGACTGTACCTGTGTACATATTGTTCTGTACCTGCCAAACAGACACTATTTATAATATTTATATACTAAATGTCCAGTTTATTTTTTTATTGTGCAGTCTGTTTGGTTCATCCTTCTATTCACTTTGTAAAGCTGCTTTTCCCATTCCACGGTCATGTGTAGCCTGAGTTAGCCTTTGCATTACTAAGCACAGTACAGCAAGAATACAACACACAAATAACCTTTAATACATTGCTCCATTCATTTTCTGAACATTGCTTAGCCCAACACATAAAAAATTGATTTACAAGCTTTGTCAATGTATTCATAATGAAAAGCACTTCCAATTGTAAATATCGATCAACTGAAAAAGGAAGTACAAGCACAGTACATATATAAATAATCATTTCTCAAAGTAGTTTCCTAAATTATGTGTGGGACACAATGTATTTTAAAATGTAGGCAGGTAGGTCAACGGTGCTTGCTGCTGTACCTTCCACTACGATACTGAATTTGACATAAAAGAGTTTATCAAAACTTGGTGCACACTGTATATCTAGCCACTGAAACCATAGAAAAGCAACATGCAGTGATGCAATAGTAATAACAACTTTATGTGGATATGCATAACATATTTATTAAATGACATGTTGAATAAAAGTGTATTAAAAAGGATGCAGCACAAAAACCTTCACTACACTGTAGTCTGTATTTAACTTTTTTAGAAGAGTGTTGAATCATTTAATCAATACTTCCAATACAAGCAGACGGTTGTCTGCCTGCTGGCATCTGTTAAGCAAGAAATGAGTGTGCTGTTTCTTGCCTTAACTGTATGTGATCCAAAAAATATCAATAAAAGTAGATTCTATATATCTTATAATCTGAACTCTGTAGATGTGACTATAGTAAATACAAGCCCTCTGCTTGCTTCATTGTTTTTAGAAATACAAATTTAATTTCCCCTTGGCACTGTGGATCTGCAACATAAATTATTAAAGTTGTTTTTCATTTTTATTTTTCACTGTCAGCAAGGTAAACACTGGCCAGGCTGAAATAGCAATCCCACTTTGAGAAACCTTCCATGTGTGGTCATAAATCTAAACTGTCGGTAGTACTGGTTTGTACGATACGTTAACATAGTTTCACCTTGACAGTTTAGTTTATTTTACCCTTTGGGGACAGATGTGGAAATCATTGCAAAGTTTAAATATCCAGAGATGGCTAATCGTACATTAACCTTACAGTAATCATGTCCAAGTCAGCCAGTGTACATCAGCATTTGAACTGTGACAGCTGTTTTTATATGTATTTTTATACATTTCTAAAATATACATTAAGGAGATTTTGAATGGTAAATCTCTGGCTGCTTACTTATGATATAAGTAAAACACAATAGCCATCTTTATTAATATTGATAATAAACCATTTTCTGAGAAGTTGTAGGCTGTGATTTGAATAGATTAGATGTTTTTAAAGTAGCATCTTTTTGGTAAATATAATGTCACTGCAAGAAAGCAGTTTCATCCACCTATATTTACCATATTGTCACATTTTGTCAGAGTCCATCCCTTTAAAAGCAAGTTCAAGGCATGTTTCATCTTGGATGGCACAGTGTCAGCCACACCCGTAAGTAAAGTTTTCTGTATCCTCCATTTTGTAATTTCTAATGGCATACATAGAAGTTCACCAAAAAGGCATACAGTATATTGTAGCTGAGTGGAGGACAAAAAAAGTGCCCATATTAGAAAAAACACATGAGCCAAAGGATAGGAGGCAATCTGTTAACTGTGGAAGAGAAAAAGAAAGTATTATTTATTTATATATAAAATAGTGATGTATATAAATGTTTTCTAATAAGTTAAATGTAAAAATATGTAATAGCAATGTGCATGTAGTCAAATCAGGGAAATAAGATGAGGGTAATCTTCCATTGGTGTTTAGGTGCTGCATCTTCTAGTAGTCAGTACAAATTTACTCAGAATTCCAACATAACCCCTCAAGAGGAAATTATGCAGTGATCAGTATCATATCTGAGAAGGCAAGTTGCTTGCCAACTGTAGTCTTTTTAGAAGAATCTAAAATGGCTTATAAGAAGACAGTGTGGCTACTTATAAGAATAAGGGAATATACACAAACTAGCAGATAAGGAAGTGATTGGCTGTGTGCATTATAGACCACTGATGCTCAACCGTAATATCACCATATTACAGTGAAGTGTGCAGCAGATAATATCATCAATAGTTATTATATCAATGATGTCAAGGTGATTTATGCTTAGAATGGTTATGCAGATATATGCTTTTTGCTATACTCTATTTTAATGATGCATGAATCAATCTGCAAAGGACAAAAATTGGATGGTATTTGCTTGTTATGGCAAAATCGACAATCAGCTTGTAATTGGCCAATTGGGCTGCCGTTTTTTGATGTAGAGTATGTTAAATTGACTTAATCTTTCAGATATTTCTGTGTATGTATTATGAGGTGTTTTTTGGATATTGCCGGTAACCTTGTCTTTTTTATAAACTATACTTTTAATTGTCTACAACACCCTGGACTTTTAAGTTACAGTACTGTAATGATTGTGGTGGGGATTCTAAGGGCCATGTGGCTAGACAGCTATTGAACACTGCACTTTCTGAAGGAGTCATGTCAGTGAATTTGGGAAGGTCAAGGAGGAGGAGCTGACACGTGGAAAATTGAAAGAAGTGCGAGAAGCAGTTGGTGGAGGTGGAAAGTGCTGGAATGAAAGGAACCTTGCTAAATGAGGAGTGGAGTAAGGCAAGCAAAAGAATAGAAGAGAATTAAGACTTGTAAGGGTTTTTTGGTTGAGAAAGCGGAACAACTCGGCATGCAGGACCGACAAGCGTTAGGATCACGAGGTGTACAGTGTGCGGAAGTACGCATGAGTACTAGTGAGGAGAGTAGAAAAAGAGTGAAGCAGAGTGCTTCAGGGCTGTAACACTGAAGCAGAAGTTAAACTTTGTAAAGAAGTTAAATGGGTCAGAGAGTGATTTAATTGGATAAAATAAAGGCACCCCTCATAGCCTTAACGGTGAAGGAGGGGGCAAGTCATTCAATACTGGTGTGTCAGGTGTTCTCTGCTCAGTCATAAAATCAGAATAAAGATATGCCAGTGATTCCTGTGTCTTGAATTTGTACATGAGTTGTTCTTCCTTGCTTGGTTTTGATGGTTACAATATATAAAAATGTAATTGAATTTCACATGCTCTTAATGTTTAAAGGCTTGTACATGTGACACACTAGAATGAACGTGGCATAAAATTGGTTCAGATCAGCTGATTTATCATTAAAAATACCAGTGATCTGAACCAGCCTCAAAAATATATATACATTACATCAATGCATCATTGTACAATGAAAAAAACAGAAAGGTTAAACAGGGGGTTTTATAATTAATAGGAGTGATTTTTGAAATAACATACAGTATGAATGAGATGATAAAACCACTTGCTGTCACTCAGTTGCCCCCTTGTTCACTCACTCTTTGGCTATTACAATGCTTTAATATTTGAGTGTTTTATTTTTGGAAGTCAATGAGCCATCCAGTCGGTCAGCCTATTCTTCAAGCCAACTGGAGCTTCACTCAAGAAACTTGCACTTGTTTCTGTTGTACCATAAACTTTTGTTTGATGATTCTGATGTGCCACTTTCACAGATATTTCAATCACAATGTTAAATCAATATCAAAAGTCAAGCTAATTCAATCAATCAATCAAAATCTTTATTGTCATTGTAGCAATGAGACATTGAACCACGAAATTTTTAGATGCAATTTTCCAGTGCAGAAAAATAAAATAACAACAAAACACAATTACTCAAGTAAAACTAAAACTAAAAAGGAATAAAATAAGTACCAAAATTGTCCATAACAGCAGAACAATGTTTTCCACTCATACATACGTCATATTGCACTTGTCCCTTATCCAATGTTAACTTAGAGCTGTATTGTAAACATGAGTGTATTATATTGTAAACATGAAGGTGCACTAGGTCAGATTGATGTTTCTCTCTAATGACGAAATGTTTGTCCTCTGTCACTTGTTTTAGGTGTCTGTGGGTTGTGTCTCTGGGCTAGCACTAGTCAATTATTAAAAATAAACTTATATTTAAGTGAGTGTATGTTCATTATTATTGTAATTGAGTAGCTTTATTATTCTTTTAGTTGGTAACAGTTTTTATGCCTTGGAAGTCAGGAGAAAATAATTAGGAAAACAATGAGAAATTCTTGAAGGTTCCCGTTTATCACAGAAATGAGTATCTTGGTTTCGATTTGCTGTAACTTTATGGTTGAGTGGTAACACCACATGCAGTCATCAATAGATCTGATTAAAGCCCTCAGAAAACAGATTGTTTACATTTGCATTTCTGGCAGAGTTTACAAAGCAATTTCAAAAAACATTTTAAAGACTGTTATTAAAAGTCAAGATTCATAGCAACCCATGAAATTCAGAATGATTTTTCATAGAAGTCTCCAAAAAGCCCCCAGAATCAGTACCATAATAAGGGAGTCATCTTTAAGAAATTGATTTATCTTCAGTTCTGTATGGGAATTGAAAAAGGAAGAAACAAGTGCTTTAATACAAAATCATAAGTGCACAATGGATGTTTGTCTATAATATTATATAGGTGCAGCCGTGGAGGTATTTAAAGCATTTATTGTAGCAACTGTATAATATGTTATATGTCTGAATAAAACCAACATGCATGAATTATGCATTAACAAGCTTGTGTAAAGTAATAAACACTTTTAAGAGTCTAGTGATTTATTTGAATTAATGAGGAGCTAAACATTTAATTCTGTGTGTAAAATGCTTTTCACATATGCAATTTTGTTCTTTGGAAGGACTCTGAGTAAACACAATTCAGAATGTTTGGAAAGTTGACTTAATATTGCAATGGGCTACAAGCATTAAATAGGTAATCTGTCAGCACTGCTTTGAAAGTTAACCTGACAATGTTCTGTCATTTATACGTTGAAGGGGCTAAAATATGAAGCTAATTCCACTGAATCAAGCTAATTAAAAAGTGAAGCTCAGTTATGGGATGCACTCTCAGCTCCCTGGAAGTTGTAGCAGAGGAAAGAACTAAACAAAACTTAATGCCATTATGAACAATGCTGCACTGTCTTTCTCTGACACACTAACACTGTGGACTTTCAGGCAATGAATTATTCAGCAGAAGTTTGTCAACACTATTTTATATCAAGAGCAATATGCCTTCATAATGCCTCACTATGACTGTAAGTGCCAAATGACTTGGAACAGTTATAGTCTTCAGTCATCTTTAGACAGTCTTTGAAACATAAATATATATTTGACAAGCCATTTTTACTTCTCTAGCTATTACAATAAAAGTAATTTTGCACAACAAGAAGGGCGAACCTTTGCCTACAACATGTATTTCAGATGTACATTTATTATGGCTGTGCATGAGTAGTCAAAGAACTGAGTTTCTTGAGATTAACAATTAAATAGTTCAGAAAATTATTGACTTGATTGGACAATATGAGTGCCGACTACAACTGCTGATTTAATGTTCATATTGTTGTCTTCTTTATTCAACCTCACAATGTTGGACTGTATCATTTTATTTATCTATATCACTAACTGACATGCATTTAGTAAATAAAATTTGCACTCTGGAATGGTGGCTCTGAGGTTTAGTGATCCATGCTGGCACTTGGAAGGTTGCTGGTTCGAATCCCGTAAATGCCAGAAGTGACTCTACTCCATTTGGCCCTTGAGCGAGGCCCTTAACCTGCAATTGCTTCATATTGGGTATTATGTGAATCTGCATCCAGTCTTACAAACAGGTTCTCCAACTTAAAGGGAAAACTTGAGGGTTGGTGGCAAGATTGGCACTCTAACCACTGTAAAAAACCTCACACTATTCCAATGTGGTGCTGAGGTGTTGCTTGTTGCGTGGCTGCACTAGAGTCCTATTCCACGTGGTGCGTGTGGCAGCATGCTGTATCAGCTTATGCTCCCAACCTCTCTCTCTTTGGGATTAAAAAATTGGATGCTATTTGGGGTTTAATTTCTGTTATTGCTATTTTATACCAGCATTTTTTCTGCTTAAATTTACCTTTCTTTTCCATTGTTACTTTTGGTCTCTATAAACAAACTTATGTTATATTTTGCCCCTATGCAAAATATTCTGTGGACACCAGTGCTTGCCAGGTTTACTGAATCGAGATGCTCCCCTTTTTCTTTTTAAAAGACTGAGTTCTATAGAAGCTAATTCCAGACACTCAAAACTGTCTTTGTTGTCTTAGCTATAATGTGCTATAGCAGTGACTGCATTTCTCAATAAATATCTGTGTAACCTTTAGAAGTGGGTCTAGAATCGGTGAAAAAAAGTGAAATCAAATGAATTTTTTTTATTTTACATAAATTTAATCATTACATTTTCCTGTGAGACAAGTCCATCTTACTGGTTGGCATAGGAGGCAAGCCTTACCCCCACATTAGAGTGGTAAAGACCCAGCGACTCTCTTATATCCCAAACTTAGGTCAAAGTGCAAAAATATTTCCATTAATGATGTCATTAAAAGTTGCTTAATTAGATAACTTTTGATAACTGATGTATGAACAGTTTTATATCATGGAGAAATCAAAAGTTGATTGTTTTATAGGTGTTTCAGTGATATCTGGGGTAAATGGGTTGGGGGTTTTCTGTTGGGCTGGAAACATAATATTATTTTTCCCATTTTAAATAAAAAGGGAATAATTTTTCAATGTGCATTTTTTATGACCTATTTCCCAGAACAGATTATAAACTGATAATGAAGAACAAGTGCACTTGCATTCTGTTCTGTCTATATCGCATATATATTTTATGCCTTCTGTAGGATCCCAGAAACACCATCTTAACAAACAACCTTTTTATATGCAGTGCATTTCATAGTGAACACCACCCCAAAGCATTTTATATGTACAGTTGTGGCAGGCTGAAAGAATGACAATACCACTTGCAATGTCAGAAGCTTTGTTGGCAGCTGTGCCAGAAAATTCTTGATTTATCTCAAGTTGTCAAAACTGATGTTTTTTGATTTAGCAATCAGTGTTCATATCCTGCTGTTGATATGTCTCAGGGTGGACATTAAATATTTCAGAGCGCGGTCCAACATATCCTGAGAAAATTTCTCACCAGTGACAATAGTAGAACTGTTTTGATTTTTTGCAGTGTGATCCCAGGCAGAGAAAGTTACTTACTCAACGTCAAACACCAAATCAGTGGCAGAAATGATACCTATAATGTTAACAGTTTAATCCTGGGGTCACTCTTGATTTATCAATAATCCTCATTTGAATCATTTCAACTAGTATTTTAAACTCAATTTAACTTAAATAACAAGAAGGTTATAATTTATATAGACCGCTTAAAATCATTCATTGACTGCAACTAAAATGTATTCATATTAAATGCATTGACTGGAGGTCTGAAATGTATCTACCGGTAGTTGCGTAATTTACATGTAGATAATTCAGACTCACCAATGTAATGTCTAGCTGCAGAATTTTGATAGGATGCAAGAATGTTTACCTAGTTTAGCCGTCTATGCAGCTTTGGTTGCAGTGTACTGCGAGCAGTGTGGAAGACATCTGATAATTATCTGTATTTGCAGTGGACACTGAGATTGCGTTTTGGGTTCAAGTCCTGGCTGAGTCACCTCCTGTGTTTTACTTGTGTCTACTAGGTTTAATCTGGACACTTCAACTTCCATCCACATCACAAAGTCCAGTTAGGCACATAATGATAACTAATACCTTTAAATTATTTCTCTGTGTGTGAATGAGTGAGTCAGAGTGGGCATGTGTGGGAGTGGTGTTCCATCTATGGCTGACTGTGCCTGGCATCTGATGCTGCCAGGTTTGACTTTGGTTTCCAGCAGTAGAAATACAGTAGCTTCAGCAAATCTATATGTGTTTGTGTACTTATAGTTACATTAATATTAACTCACATATGTTTACTTGTTTATATAAGATGACATGTTTGAATAGATATGAATTCATGTTTGAAAGCAGGGTAGGTCATTTAAGATTTTAAACTACAGCATTGTACAGAGAATATTTTATTCAATGACTTTACCATTCTTCATATTTTTCTGAATATTTTTAAGGATGTATTTGTTCCTTTTCTTGAGAAAGGACACAAGTAACTCAGGAAAGGGTTTTGAGGCAGTAATGATAAAAGACATTATTTTTGACATTCTAATCCAGTGTTCATGGCTACAAGGTGTGATGCCTCAGCGAGTTGGAAGGGGTGGGGTGGGCACTTATCCTGTTTCAACCAAACACAATATCATTCTCAACTTACAATATGCTGATTCATGAAAATTGCCTAAAACATAACAGAATTGTCAGTATTATTGCATTTGTTAGGTGACTTCTGATTATTGTTTCTGACAACTGCTAGCTGCTGCTAAGATAAACATTCTGTAGCCTAAAGTCAAGAACAAGTACATGAGAAAACCTAATAACACATTAATTTTCTAACAATTTAAATAGTACACTGAAATGTTACAGAACCAGTGCTATGCAACACAGGACCAAACTCCCACTGTGACACCATTCCCTTTCAAGGCAATTAAAAACCACAGGAGGTAGATTTGTCATAATATTTCGACCTGTTCCTAATAAGCCAAATGGATATTTTTGCAAACTTTGTGATAACGGCATAAGAATTAGCTTCACATGAAGGTTAACTGGATATGAGAGAGCTTCTTTCACAGCAGCTTAATGACTAGTGACTTTGGCCCCCTAGCATTGCTTGTATTTAAAGCTGTGTCAGTTTCTTGCTTAATATGATATGACGAGTCACAAGGCTATGCTATCATCTCAAGAAGGCAACAGTTATTCTTTCATCTGATTCATACATCTCTGCACATTTTAGTTTTCCTGTGTGAACTAGATATAAGGTACTTGCTTCTAAAGAGATTTCTGAAGTGTTTCATTTAATGTCAGAGGCTCCAATGTTCTAACAGAAATGAATGGCAAACATTCTGTTTTAAGGCATGCACCTCAAGAAACTCTCCCGAACATATGCATCATGGGAGGGGGTCTATTCATGATGAAATTGTGGTACTGTATAATTGAACTACATATGTGCATATGAGGTCTCTTGAGATGATAACTGGGGTCCTTCTGTGTAGTAGTCTTAGTTCCAGTTATGTATTGCAGTAGTCATGCTACCTGGAGATTGCCTGGCCCTTTTCATAATGCTTGGAGCTTGGGAGTGAAGGAGCACCTGCTGTTGTGATTCAAGATTTTGCACTACCTGCAACTAATTTATGTTCAATTTGTGGATCCACAGTGTTCAGAGATTTAAAGTATCTTATTGATATTCTAGCCTTTCCATTTAGTGTTTGTTTTATTTCATGATTGATGCCATGTTGTTACTGTCTTGCATGACTTCTGCTTTATTATTTACAGTTCTATTCCTATTGCATGGTCAATTAACAGGAGGAAATTATATGTGTAACCACCTGTAAAAGATGGCAGCACACAGCTACTGCACTCTGGGCATTGAATTCACTTAAAAGTTTCTCATCTTCCTTAGAGTTCATTAGGAGAACTCAACCTAAATACAAATAAATATGTTTTAACAAAATTAATCATTTTATCATTTCTGAAAATTTCTTAAGGCTCTTGGATCTGAGCTGTGCTACTTGAGTATGTGTCACGAATTATGCTTGGAAACTAATATACTAAATCATATAAAATACTAAAAAAGCTGCTTATACTGTCATATGTTTAGATATCAGCATAAAGAAAGCATGAAAGAAGACTTGACAAGTGGGTCGATTTAATTGTCTTAAGCTTGTTTAATATTCCTCTTAAATGCGTTGGCAGCAATACAGTAAAACTAAATTGTTGCCATAGTCAGACACCAAATAGCTAATCACGGAATACAAAGGAAAAACACACAAAGCACCACACCAGCAGAAAACAAAATTCGAAAGTTGAATTAATTGGTGTGACTTTGCTTTCAAACTGGGAAAAGTTGATAATGTATGATAATACAGCTTAGTCAATAAAACAAAAAAGTATTGATTTCTAGGAATGTGCTGTGACAAAATTTCATCCAGGCTCACTTCACCTATGATGTTATTACATTAATCACCTCATTTTTAAGATTTTAATCTGCATTAGATGATAAACTCTAAGAAATGTTTAGAGGGCAAGGTGGACAGGACACCAAGCAGTTAAATGTACCTACAAAGTAAGACACTCAACTTATATTTAAATATGCATTTAATGATTTTAAAAATATTTTATTGTATAATTCCCATATTGACATATTTAAATTTCTTCTTGAACCATATCAGATCTTTATGATGTATCTTAAAGACTTAAAACAAAGTAATTAGAAATTAATTTAGAAAGATACAATTTCAAACAATCTCAAACATTGATTTTGAATTAGTTATGAACAAACACTGATAGCTGGTCTGCAATTGCATCTCTCCTACCTCCTAACTCTTTGTATTTTGTTTAGTTTTTTTTTTTCTTGCTGTTGTAGTTTAAACAGGACTGTTTTATTGTGCAAGTGTCCACAGAATGCATTTTATCCTAATAAGGTTATTTTCATTGGTGGACAAGTTAATCATATAATTGCTTAAATCATGTTCTTGAGTTTAATAACATTATTTTACATGTACATCCCTCAACACTTAACCTCTGAAATCCTTAACATACATAAGCTTCATGCTGCTGAAATCTGTTATCAGTTTTTCACCACTTCAACAGCTGAACTTCTGAATACCTTAACAATGGCTGAGTCCAAACTTGCACTCAGTTTCTCCCACTGCAAGGGTTGAACCATTCCTAACAGGGACTGGCTACCCTGAAAGGATTTTATACTAAATACCCTAACAAGAGCCTGCTCCTGCTGGTATCACAAACTGCTATCTGCTCCCAGTTCGCTATCTCTGAAAGAGTTTAACTTGAACAAGTGCATCATATTGAACCTCTAAACACTTATGACCTGGTTTAGGATCCTATAGAATCTGGATAAATATCTCAGTCCCTCACTCTTTGGAACTTCCGACTTGCAAGTGTCAATAAATAACAAAGCAGTTTCAATGAGATAATAGCGAAATTTATTTTGGTTCAAACTTCTGTTTATTTGCAGAAGAGCTAGGAGTATCAAATACTGGAAGTCACAGGAAAAAAATGCACAACCCAAATAATTCAGATCAATGTCCATCAGTAAAACCAAAAGAGACGAGGGTATAAATTCAGAGTCCTTTTTTCTTACTCCAACTATAGTGCACTTTTAAAGTTTAGCCTTTTTTCTCTTAACACTTGCATCTATTGCTGTGCATTTTCATTTCGAAGGTGGTACTGTTAGTTTTGTCTCCTGATAGCATGATGTTTCGTTGTTGTTTTGTCACGTAAAAGTGTTCACAAAAGGTCCTTTAAGCACAAAAGTTCTTTTTATATTGTGTGACCACCTGGGAGTGTACAGCTCCCCAAATACCCAACACAACAGACACTGGGCACAAGTGCAGCAACACATATGTTTTTAATTCCAAGTGGGAAATGCTATTCACCCATTCTCACCACCAATGCACAGTACAGCACAGTAATAAACACAATCAAATAAGCACACAGCACGTCAGGGTCTCTTCCAGCTCCACTACGCCATAAAGCTTTGCCCTCTTTCTCCCGATTCTGGCACACTCAATGGAGTTAGGCAGCTCCTTTTATAGAGCACCCAGAAGTGCAACAGGTATCCTGTGATCTCTTCCTGGGCATACTTCCAGGTGTGACGGCCATCCTGCAGAGGAGGGTTCAGCCATTCCCCCTGTACCCCCTGGCGGTTGTCACAGGCCCCAGCAAGGTTGGGCTTCCATGCTTCAAACCCATGGCAATGTAGCAAGCCAGGGGGGCTGCCCTCTGTTATTCTGGGGGAGGCCCTGTGAAAACTCCTTCCCCCTGTCCTTCCCTTAAGAAGACATTCTGGCTCTCCATTACAATTGGTGGACATGTTAACACTGGAAATGCTTAAATTATTATCATTGTTTTATATGTACACCCTGCAGTACTTATGCTGCATTCACTTATCACTCATGTTTCAAACACAACATTGGCCAGGGGCCTGGAAATACAAAGCAACTTTGGAATACCTTAGAAAAGGCTAAGAGCTGCGCTTCTGCTGGAACTTCCCAGATCATGACCTTTGAAAGACCTACACAAATCAAATAGAGCAATATAGCCGACACTGGTGACCTCAGCTTTAAAATCTGAGCAGGGGCCAGAAGATACTCTTCTCACAAACTGTACTTTGGAAAGGGCTACACATCATACTACCTTGGCAAAGTCCAAGAAGACTTCAGGAGCAGCACTCTGCTGGATACCTTTGAAAGGGTTGAACCAGTATGAATCACTCGAACATGCATACGGGGCCGATGATATCAATTAACAATGCAAGTTTCAGTGAGGAAATTTTCAAACTTAAATATAATCATTACTTTTGTTTATTTGCAGAGAAACAAGACATTGAATACTAGAAGTCTGAAAAAGAAGAAAAGCTGAAACCTAAATAATTCAAATCAATCATTGGGTATAACCAGGAGAGAAATGTCTGTGTAACTTAATGAGCCCGTTCTTCTTAATCCAACCTAGGCACAGCTGCGCTTTTCTTTTATACCGTGACATGATGGCTTATTTTTAGTAAGATACAGTATATCAGTCTAAAAACAAACAATTGAGAATGTTCTTTCTTTGTGATACCTGTCAACCTGAAGTTATTTCAAGCTAATTATCAGATACCAGCTAAACAAAAACAATCCCAAAAACACCCATTTTACATCTTTTTACAAACATTTATACACTGGTTAGTTTACCTGAGGTTAAACATAGATAACAACACTTCATACTAACATTAGCTTTACATTTACATATCCTTCCCATAATGCTTGAATCATTTGCTTATTCCAGAATTCAACACTATATTGAAATGCTTTTTTTTCTTCAATTTGTTTAGCTGATTGTTTAAAAGAAGAACAGATCTAATGGACCGATTTGTTAAAGTGGTTCTGAACTTGGCTCAATGGCTTCTAAAACTTTTACTCCACTCAGTAGCCCTTCAGATACTTGTCTTGCTTCAGCTACTTCCCCCTGCCTCCACTGTCACATAACCTTACAGTTAAATATCATTGCCTGCCTGATACTAATTTTTATGTGCTGGTATTAACTTTTTTCTCCAAACCTTTTTGCTGAACTTTTGGTTAAAGGTACACAGTTTAAAGTAATTATAAAGTAATTATAGTTTTAGTCACACAGTTTATTCACTTGAAGGCTTCATGTTATACAAATAAAACACGCAGATTAGATATTTTTGAGGATCGTTTAATAAACTGAGAAAAACTCAAATGTTTAATCTCTATTACAGTTACACCATTAAACATACCTCTGTCACATGTCTCCTATAGCTTCTTTCTCTCATACCAAACACTGCAGCTGTTGTAATCTCAAAATCATTTCTTTTATAGTGACTTGGTAAATGATCACACAAGAATTGGTGATAGTTACATCAGCTAACATCAGACAGCTAATAATTTCTAAGTATGATGCGCTGACAGCAAAGTAACAGCACCTATTTTACATCTACTTATGAGCATATTTTTTATCCCTAATATACAGAGTTTACTATTGATAGTGCTAATATGCATTTCATCCTGATGACAAGCAGTTTTTCTTTGTGTTTTTAAATATATTCTGCAGTAGTTGATAAACCAAAAAGCTTTTATAATTACCGGGGCAAGTGAAGAAATGTTTATTCACTGATTTACTATTCTTTCCTATTTATCCATGTCTTTTTCTTGAAAGAATGAAGTAGTCACTGTGCTTACACAGAAGCCTATTTACAGCTTTTAGACAGGCAGAGCCCAAGTTAGCCTCTTGGAGACGTGTTAGAAATAGTTAAGTCCTATAAGGGATTCCCTAGATCCACTATTCAAGAAGAGTTTTTTTTTTTTTCATTTCCACTTACATATAACTGAATATGTGGCTGAAGTAAATTAGGGGTTTTCTGCGATCAATGGGCAATGCAGCATCTCTGAATACACTCATCCATCCTGAGCAGGACCTCTACAGATTTTAGAGTAAAGCATAGGAATTGAGGCATCAGTAGCTATAGCACCTTGTAGTGGTGAAATTATATTCACCCCGTGCAACTTTCTGAGAGAACGACAGGCATTCATATTCTAGTGCTACACCGAGCAGACATAGGTCTGCATTATATTTTTATAATTATAAATTTTTTATTCACTTCTTTGGTATTTCATCTGAAAACACAATGAATTATTAATTTGCAAATTTTATATCAGTAATTTGGAATGCTGTGATCAAAGAACTTTTCTTGCCAGACTCTAGAAGAGATCAATAACCACTCAATGAACGAGGATGACAGATACCCTAATGCGACAAGAGGCAATTTATCAGTTTATTCAACTGAAGTGGTTCAATCAGGAATATTATTTTTCAAAAAGCTGCTCCGTAAATTCAGAGATGAAGAAAATACTCACAAGGTGGTAACAGTGAGTTGTCCTTTTATGTCTCTGTCAAACATGCTTACTCGTAGGTTTACTGTACCTTGGTAGGCTGTTTTACTTGCGTTCTAAGCCTAGGTATAAATTGCTGCTCTTTGACCTCCTTTTTATATTCTTATCAGGTTACTTCCACATAGTCAGCATTTTATAGACAGCCTGAGGGAAAAAGGTATCCAAAAGTAAAAGTTGGGGGAAGAGGCCCAGCCATTCCCTTACATAACCTGACATCCTGCTGTTCATTCAACCCCTGTTGAGCTCATAAAAGTTGAGTCATGAAATTTTAAAGGTTTCCCTGTTTAGGGTCAGTGGTTTGTTTAACACTGTCTCATTCGGGCATAACTTTGCTAATGGTAAGATACTTTTGGTTCATAGTAGACAAACAGAATAATTCATTTTTAAGTCACAGCAATTGTATTATGAACATAGAGGAAAGGCTAATACGATTTTTAGCTGAACAAATACTGAAAAAGGAAGTTTGTAAGAGAGAGGGCCATGTTTGCTGATTGGCAGACACAGATGCCAAAAAGACAGGTAATACATATAGTGAGACCTTAAAAATAAGTAGAGGAGATAAAAATATGTTTATTTGAGTTGTGTCTTTGATGCACACCTAATTAGGAAATTGTTATATTTTGAAAAGAAACAAAAAAACTGTTTTGTGAAAATAGACCAGGTTTTGGACTCTGTACAGAAAATGTCAATATTCATGTCTAAATGGTGCTGATGTTCAATATTGAATGTGTTTGGGGACATACTAAGAAATATTAAATATCACATTTTGGGTCAAAATAACAGCAATATCAATTTAAGATCTGTTTATCCAAACCATACATCAGGGGTCACTAATCATGTAACTAGGAACTGTTTACCTTTGGTTCTGAAGATCTACCTGTACTCCCAATCAACTCCAGTCCTTTCAGGCTATTTGCTTCCCTGTCACCTTTTTTCTTTCTTTCTGTATTTTGTTTGAGATAAGCATGACTGGATATCAACATTTGAGGAGGCAAAACTGTCAGTACCTCCTACCTGTTCATGGCCTTTGGCATGCCAATAGTAATTACCCTGCAGCACCTTTTACTAGTAAGTTACACCCCTCTATGTGCTCACACATAAACTCCTCTAATTAGTGACCACAGTTCATTTCTGAATCCATCTCTTACATTCTCTTGAAGGTTCTCTGTCTACTTCCATGTTCTTGACTTCTCATTATGTTTTTACTTGTGTATTTATTTTTTGTGGAACAACCTTTTTAATTCTGATTACAGTTTAGCTACGTCAATGTACCCGTACTTTCCTTTTGTTTGTTTTACCACTCTTCATCAGTTTTGATCACACTTCGTCTTGTTCTTGAGTTACTGTTGTTCTGTCGTTAAACACACATTTAACAAGGTTGTAGTTTGCTGTTGTGCTTGGCATTCAACTTCAACACCAAAAGTGTTAGGGTGAGGTCACACTGAAGTGTCAAGTATGGTGCAGTGGTGACAACTAAGGATAGGGCAACTCAGACTTTCAAGTTTCAGTCAACATTTTTTCTGTTCCTTTTAACTTTTTCTAAGAGATGGCTCTAGTTGCTAGGAGAAAACATGCTGTCACATTTATAGAATAATATAAAATATGAAAATAGCGAGCTGGTCCATATCTCTGTTGAACTAGGGAAAGGAATTACTTTTAAGTAATTATTTCTCATACTTCACTGCTAATCATAACTGTCTGAATTTATTGATGGCAGATACTTACTTCTTGTTAATTTTCTGACCTTGAATGGATCTGCATATAAAAAATTTGTATTTATTAGGAGAAACTTCATTTGAGCAACTTGCATTCTTGCTCATTATTCAAAGAATCTTTTTGATATTCATTTCTCTTGCTGACCTTTCCCCAAATGACCTAATTAAGTCAGTATTCTATACACAATGAAGCCTACTCACATTTCATTAGGAATCGGAGAGATTGTCACAATAAAGTCAAAATTGTTTTTGGCTGGATTATTGAGATTCAACCCTGGCAATTAACATATATTGTATTATTAGTACCACATAAAAGTAGGACGCCACATAATAAGCAAATCTGTAAAATAAATTGTTACATTTACTCATTGAATCTTATGAATCATGCATCAGCTCAAGGAAAGCAGTCAGTAGCACAGCAGTACAATGGCGTAATTTGCCAACTTCAAGATTGTCAGATTTTCATAACATTTAATATAGAGAGATTTTTGTATTTATTTTATCCTTGACATATAAATAAATAAATGTCTGGCTAATGATGATACTTGTGAGTTTTCAATCAAATTTCTGGGGTCAGAGAAAGTAGCAAGAAATGCTACAGTGTGATTTGTCAATCAAGAAGCAGCGCCACTTGGGTTGTGATGGTGGTGTTATAGTTGACATGGTTGAATTTCAACAAAGAAGTTCGATTCCCATCCATTACATTTAACTTTTTCTTTTAATCAAACATTTCCCCCATTATTTATGTCATGGCCGCCATACCATTCAAGATATGACCATATTGTCTATGGAATAACTTGTTGCAATTTGGGTTTTTTGAAACTGATGGAAAAACCAAGAATATTGTACAAAAGAAGCTATCTGATACTAACAACTGCTTTTTTTTGCACAGAATTCAACAAATTTCAGTGTAATAAAGTTTGATAATAGAAAGCTTGTAAATACTTTAATGCTGCGCAGTGCTTGCTAGTGCTGACCCAATGGATTCATGTCATTTTATGCCCTTTTAGTAGCTTGCTGACCTTAAAAGGAGTGCTAGCTTTAAGCCACACAAATATAAAAAGACTGTGTGACTTTGTAGAGTTGCTGTTTTTATAGGAGCCCCTGCCGCTGGTGATGTCTTGCTGGCTCATTCATAGGTGACTCATCCTTAGCTGATATAACTTGTCTAACACTGTTGTAATACATTTTACGCTCTCACCTGAACAACATATTATAATGTTTATTTGTACAATTACAATAATATTTTACCTTAACCTGTCCTAAAGTAGCCACATCTCAGACTCCATTCACTCCATAAGTAGAAATGATCTTGGTGGTATACTGTATTGTATGATATTGAAGATCAATCTTAAGAGCATATTTTGTCCTGATGATAGTGTAAAAAAGTTCAGCAAATTATACCTGTTATGGTACAGTGACAGCATTACCCTTGCAAATAACTAAGGTGTCAGCTACTGTAACTCCTTGGAGTTCACAGTTGCTTGTGTGGCCAGTCTCTTTTAATGTGGTAAGCACAGGGGTATAATCCTAGGTAGGGAACAAGCAGTTATGAGTGCTAGTGCCATACCTGATGTTGATTTACATTAGAATAGAAAGTACTGTATAACAATTGTAAGTAAAATGTATGCAAATGAACACACATAACCAGCTAACAAAATAACACAATTATTTTTCCACATTCAGAGCCATGTTCCATTGTTTTTAACAGAAGCCTGGAAAGCCAATATCTTTCTAAGTTTAATTAAGTTCTATCTTGCACATCCAAGGCTGCACCTTACAGCTTATTATACTGTATTAAAAGTTGTACTTTAATATTTTAGACACTCAGGTGTTTCAGTAAAAATAGTCCTCTCCCCTTAATGGATCTCAGATAACAGCCATATCTTGCTTTTTGCCTCTCTAGTCTGCTTTTATCTTGTTCGAGCTGAAACTAAAAAACCTTATTGAATCACCTCAATTTCTGTTTTGCTGGCCTAACAAGAATAAGGATAAAATTCAAAATAAAGCAGTCTCACTTGAAACTATGCTTACTCATAATTCTTGCTGTAACTGCTTCAGTTTCATGTTTACCTTACATGCTTTGCTTGCTTTATGGCTGGTGGATGCTTATCTCTTCTCACCACAATTCAATCAATAAATAAAGATGAGTTCTAATCTGTTTAATGAGCAGACAGTTGTATAAACATGTTTATGAGTTTTTCTACTTTTCTGTTTTTGAATTAACCACAAACCGTTTTTTCAACACCAGAGTGCCCTAGTTATTTGAGCAATTTACTAGCCTAGTTGGTATCAGACTGCCTTTGAAAGTCTTGTAAGCTAACAAGGAGAGGTTATGCATATAGAGACATAAAGGGTCTTGATCCATTCAAAGACAGATTCAGGATAGAAGAATACTACTAAAGTAAGTTTGGATGGTTTTAGGACGTTATTAGTGCAGGAAAAAACAGTTTGGCCTATTGGCTCTTTGATTTTTCTGAACCTTCCATGGCCTGAAATATGAATCCAAGTTTAAATGGCTGTTTCTCTCTGGATTACCGGAAATTGACTGAGACATAGGCTCGGTGTCTGGGAGGAAGATAAGCCAGTGTTTTATACAGCAATACTGAATGTTAGATAGAATACTTTTACTAGTGTATATGGATTTACAAAGAGGGGTAAAAAAGCTTGATTGAACAGTTGGGGCTAAGTTTGTTTAGAAGTAATTCTTTGTTATTTTGACTTTTCTTTCATACTTTGTATTCTTTTCATAATCATCCTTCCTTAATGTTTTGACATTTTAATATTTATAAGTCTTTTTGTCATGATTTTAACTAGTAATCCCTAGGTGGCATTAAAACAAAAGACATTAATTTTTAAATTTTTACTTGCATCACTTGGTAAATGCTGAATATACAGTATTTGCTTTTACTGTATCATGCATAGTCTTTGGGTTCAAATCCTGATGCCTCATTGGTCAGTCTAGTTTTTACCATCTGGATGGTGTTAAGTTTGCATAGATACAGTAGCCCAAAGGTGTATTTGACTAAAATTATAAATATATTAAATAAATTAAATATATTTAAAACATGCCAGAAAAAGTTAATAAAAATTGTGGGTTTGTGATTTTTGTTTTTTGAAATTCTCTGTTTTATTTTCGCTTTTTATTGCTAATAATTTGTGGACCAGGAAATTAACAAATTTAGCAGGCAGATGTCAAAGCCAGTAAGATGAATAGCACAAGCATCAAATCCCAAAAACATTTCCTACATTTACTGTCTCCAAATGTTTTTTTCTGCCTCTTATGACAATTTATGTCTTGTGTTTCTTGTTACGTGTGCGCTTTTGTGTGTTTGTATTTTTTGACTAAGAGTCTGGCTATGTACCATGAGCTTTATTTATTTAATTATATTTTTCGCAGACTCCTGTGTGCATTTTGATATCTCTATTCCATCTACTTTTAATTTATTTTTGCGTTTGATTTTTTGTTTTTCAATTTTTTTTATTTATCTTTGAGGTTTTAAATTTGTTTTTGTATGTTTCAGGTTTTTTTTTTTTTTTTGTGAAATGCATTTCAGGCACAGTATGTATAGGCAGTTGCCTAGGTCATTCCCTCAACAATGTGTGGTCGAGTGAAGTAACTTACAGGTTGCCACTGGAAGAGTTGGGGCACCAAACAGGTCATTACCATTTAATACTCACAAAAAAATCCTTTTTTATAAGAATCAAACATTAGGACAGTTATGTGTGCCAACAGAAAGCCTTTACTAAATATTGCTGTCAGGCTAGAAAGCATTCTGTGCAGGTAACTATGTCCTCTGGCTCGGTATAAGACAGAACGTCTTCTCCCGTCAGCAGCTAAATTTATAGCATGAGGACCTGAAGAGGCAGAGTCAGTTTCCCTCATTAGGCGTGTTCTCCATGCTGCGGTGGGAATAAGAGAGGAAAAGGTTAGTGCCAGTGCCTCTTTCTACCCGAATTGGTATGACATACCTGAGAGGAGCCCAGAGAGTGGTCCACAGGTGTTACATTTATATTATCAATTACACTCTCTTTTATGATAAGTATGCCATAGTACAGTAATGAATTCTTTTTGAAGTGCAATTTTTCAAGGTGAAAAAGACTAAATGATTTTATTAGACAGTGGAATGAAAATGAACATGCATTCCAAGCCACTTCTATTTTTATAACTGAAAAGTCTATAACTAAAGTATACTATTTGTGAGTGCTATTGAGAATTGTAATGTAAGGGTTTGTTTGCAAATTTAAAATAATTAAAACCTTCCTTAAATTTCATTAATTTAACTAGAAAAATGCAGCTTCTGATGTGTTTGATAAAGTTTATCATAAAACTAAACAGCAAAACAAATATTTCACAGTCTACTCAATGATTTAACAAAACCAGTTATAAAACAATCCCCACCATATTATCTCTGTCATCCATCCATCCATTATGCAACCTGCGATATCCTAACTACAGGCTCACGGGGATCTGCTGGAGCCAATCCCAGCCAACACAGGGTGCAAGGCAGGAAACAAACCCCTGGCAGGTCGCCATCCCACAGCAGTTATCTCTATCATTGCCTTATTTTGATAAATCTCTGTAGTTCACATATTACACAGCCACAAGTACTAATGAACACATGCAGTATGGGTGTTCCCATATTTTTTTCTCAGTGAATATTTGGACTGTTTTCAGCATTTCTCAACATTTAACAAAGATTCCAAATACTTGTTCACTTTTGTTATGATTTATTATTACTGCATTATAGACGTTTTGGGCATCTGTGGTGAGGGACGCTACAAGAGTTGCTATATCGGCTGCACAGTTATAAACAAAAATGGAATTATGAGATGGTCATATACATCTAGCCAAGATGAGAACTTAGAGAACAAGAATCAAGTAAGCATAGTCCAGAATGTGAAACAGTAATTGTAGTCAAGGTTCAAAATGATAGAGTCAAAGCCAGGAATTTACACACAATCTGAATTAAAATGCAAGTCAAGGATTGTGGTCAAATGGACTGAAAAGAGTTTGAAACCAGAAATTGGTTTTAGGTTTAAAGAGAATAACACTAGGCTTTGTAAGTAGTACCCATAAACTCAAACATCCAGAAAGTATACAATGCTAACTTTTATACCGTTGCCCTTTGATGTCATATGCTGCACATTCCAGGTTGACCTTTCCTAGCAACGCCATAGAAACAATTTATACAAAGTAGGCACTCCTACAAAAATAAAATGGCACTACAGGAGAAAGTGATTATTTTTAATGTCAGTAAAACATAATGAAATAAAAATAAATGTGACCTTTGGTTATTTCATGGTCTCTTAATGTCACAAAAAGATGTATATTTTATTTTTAGAGGCCCAAGAACTATATAACAATTAAAACTAGGGTCAGATCATGACAGTTGCTAGGCAAGATCTCCCAGAAGTTGTGCTGAGTGATGTCATCAGTACATATAAACTAATTTTACAGATCACTTGTCGTCCAAGTTTCTGGAAACATTCAAAAATGTTTGGTGTGTTTATGATGAGGGTGTTTTGTCAAAGAACTTAATGATTTTATTGTCTATCTTCAACTTGTGTTTTGACTGAAAGTTAGGCTTAATTTACTGGCATATTTCTTACAATGCTTCTTCTCATAACTTGTCATTAATTTGCCTTAGTCACCTGCCACATATCCAGCTTGAAAGTATATCTGGATCTTGTATTTAAAGTGATACTGTATAATTTAAAACTTATGACTTCCTTCTCTACTCTATAGTATTCAGTGGCACCTGCAATCCCCAGAGCTCTCTTCATACATTTTTTGTCTTTTTGACCCCCATCCAGTTACTCACACTGTCCATAGTTTTGCACAGCTGCTAGACAGATTCCCCCTCAGCAATCCTTATGAAGATCTTTTTTTGCAACTATCCAGTCATGTCTGTTAATATATCACATCTCACCTGCACTATTTAACCCAGCGTATGTGCTTCCGGGAGAAGGGGGGGGCGGAGGTTATGCGAGGGGCTGGTGCGAGTTTTTTTTTGTGGGTGTGTGTGTTCGGGAGGAGACGGAGTGAGGAAGCTGCTGAGCACCTCTAATAAATGTTATCAACAATCTGCTAAGAACAGTATGTTAAACGTTCATGGCTACAGTCCGTATCAGTTGGTGTTTGGACGAAATCCTAATCTTCCTTCTGTGATAGTCGATAAACCACCTGC
This sequence comes from Polypterus bichir lapradei, assembly GCA_026402145.1. Lineage (NCBI taxonomy): Eukaryota > Metazoa > Chordata > Cladistia > Polypteriformes > Polypteridae > Polypterus > Polypterus bichir. Next base: position 9,635,405 of record JANRMT010062838.1, on the reverse strand, counting down.
TTTAGAAGGCACTACTATGAGTGCTAGAATGGGAGAACATAGGTCAAAAGTGTGTCTCTACCAGATGGGTCTGTAGTCTCAAAGAAACTCCCAATGGCATTGTGCCCAAGGCACGACTCGTATCTAGAGGATTTGAAGAGCTTAATATTCACGAGCTGCAGAAAGATTCTCCAACTTGTGCTTCTGAGTCTCTTAGACTATTGTTAGCAGTAATCTGTCAAAACAAATGGCACGTCCATTCCATGGACATCAAATCTGCTTTCTTACAGGGCATGCAGTTGTCCAGAGAAATCCATATCCGGCCTCCTGCTGAAGCAGAAAAGAAAAATACTCTATGGAAACTCAACAAGTGTGTTTACGGCCTTGCTGATGCATCACTGTATTGGTACAATAAGGTGAAAGAAATCATGCTGAGTACAGGTGGTAAAATGTCCAAAGTAGATCCAGCAGTATTCTACTGGTTGGATGAGCAGTGTAAGGTTACTGGAGTACTTGCATGTCATGTTGATGATTTTCTTTGGGCAGGCTCACAAAACTTCTCAAAAGATGTAATTCCTACGCTTAAGTCTGCATTTCAGGTGGGGCGTGAGGAACATGAAAATTTCTGCTATGTGGGAATGGACTTTGTTACTTTTAAAGGTGAAATTGATGTTCATCAGCATAGTTACATTGAAAACTTACAGCCAATTCCCCTACAAGCAGCGCGTGCCCTGCAGAGAGATGCCTCTGTTAATGAGACTGAAAAAGAGCAACTTAGGTCAAAAATTGGACAGATATTGTGGGTTGCAAAACAAACCAGACCAGACATCATGTTTGATATAAGCAGATTGGGGTCAAATATAAAAGATGCCACAGTTCAGTCAATTCACGAGATAAATAAGGTCATTAGAAAGCTTAAATCTGAAAAAGTCACTCTCAGGTTTCAGCATTTGGGAAACAATGATGCTCTGAATCTGACAGTTTTCAGTGATGCCTCCCTAGGAAATCTTCCTGATGGGGGTACACAAGGGGGAATATTAATTGGTCTCATGGGAGAAAGAGGGAAGTTTTCTCCCCTCTTCTGGCAGTCTAAGAGAATTAGACGTGTGGTGAGGAGCACTCTGGCAGGGGAAACTCTAGCCCTGTCAGATGGAATAGATAATGCTGTCTTTCTAGCGACCCTCTTTTCTGAGCTTACTACTGGAAATGCTGATCTGAATGCTGCCCCTTTGGTCTGTGTGACAGACAATCACTCTCTGTTGGATGCTCTTAAGTCAACAAAACAGGTCACTGAGAAACGACTTAGACTGGAAATAAGCAGTATAAAGGAGCTCATACAGAGTAAAAAAATAAAGAAGGTTCTCTGGTTGGACACAAAAACTCAACTTGCTGATTGTCTTACAAAAAGGGGAGCATCTCCTCTCATGTTATTAAAAGTACTCAGCGAAGGGCTATGGTGCTATTGAAATCTTATCTAAAACTGTCTTATCAAACCGTTTAATAAAAATAAAGGGGCAACATTCCAAGCCTATGCACTTTCAATTGTATATGTAACTACTGTTTTGTTGTGTTTGCTGCAGCCTTTATTGTTCTACTATGGTAACCAAGGACTTTGTTACATATGTTTCCCCCTTTATTCTTTTGTTGTTTTTGTTGTAAAAAAATTATATGGGAGATTGTTAATATATCACATCTCACCTGCACTATTTAACCCAGCGTATGTGCTTTCGGGAGAAGGGGGGGCGGAGGTTATGCGAGGGGCTGGTGGGAGTTTTTTTTGTGGGTGTGTGTGTTCGGGAGGAGACGGAGCGAGGAACCTGCTGAACGCCTCTAATAAATGTTATCAACAATTAAACATCGTGTTTATTTCAGTTTAACAATGTCCCCTTCACAATAGTTTGCTGTCTTGTATAAATACACAATTCATATACTCCAACACATAATGGTAAAATACTTTCAACGATTTGGTTTCTGTCAGGTGCCCAATGTAGCCAGATAGGCCCTGAACATAATTAAATGGGACTGTGAATGTTATGTTGAACCAGGCAGGAACTAAGTCTGAAATTAATGTTTGTCTATTGTAGAGCAAGGACGGGCATACATAAAATAATCTGTATTTCTCCTTTTAAAATGTATAAATTAGAAAAGACTTGAAAATCTTCTAAATATCGTTTAGCTAAAGTTATCTTTATTTAAATATTAGTCTAGTTGTTAATAATTTATTTAGCGCTATACAGAATTATTAGGATTTTTTTTTAACTTTGGTCAATAATTAATTTTTAAATTTAATGCACTTTATTTTTGAGTTAGTTTGTTTTTTTTTTTTTACTATTCGTCCCTTAGTCAATGAGTGCATGTGAGCTATAGTGCTTGTGATGAGAAAGTTAATATTAAATTAGGGTTCTATAACTAAATGAAATGATAAAATAACAATGTGTGGAATTATGTGGTCAATACATTGTATTCCTAAAATAAATATAAAGATAAAGTTAATATACTTTCAAAATTAATTATGCAGCTAAGTGGACCAACTGGTTTTCTTTCATTTTTCTAATTCTGTGATCTTTGGAAATAAATATTCACTTTAAAATAAGGTTTGAGTCTTTCTGTCAATCAGTCTTTATGTTAAGTAGTGCATTTTACAGCTTCCATCATGAAAAGTGCTTTACAGACCATTGTATAAAACTGCTAGCAAAAATAATTGGAATTCTGGCTGCTAACACCCATAAGATTAAATGTTTATTGCATATAAGGCCTTTCTTTTGTGAACTCTTCTTAAGGCCCTTTAAAAGAAGAAAGTTGCCTCCATTATATGCTTCACTCTGACACAAGAAGTACCAGTGTGCTTTCCATCAATGAATAATTGTGAGCATATGACTGGATATCTGATATATGCATTGTACAACATGAATAAATAGAGATTTTTGTCATGGATATTTTAATATTGTTTGCTATATGCTCAGTGTTGCATCCTATTGAAGCTTATTGCATCAGGAACTTTGTAATCTCTGTTCTCCATAAAAGCATGAGATTAAAAACATTTCTCGGCCAGTGCTATAAACAACATGGTGTAATTAACAGATAAAAAATATAATTTTTGAAAGGCATATTCCTTAAGCAGAGAATGTCAATTTTTGAAATGCACTTAAAAACTGTGAAAATCAATAAAAAATTCCAGAACCGTTGTTGCCTCACACCTGCAGAGAACTGTGTTCAGTTCCTTGCCTGATGTTTTTTTTTTTTGTTTAGAGAGTATACAAGTCAACTTGTGTTTGTGTGGGTTTTCTTCTTGTGCTTCATCTTCTCTCAAGTCTCAGCAACAGGTAGAGTCATCTTTTTCAGGGATGCTTCCTTCCTTCCTTATCCGCACTGCTGCTTAGATAAGCTTTAGGTATAATGGGGTAAGAAACATCATAAAACAAATTAATGAAAAAATCAAAATTTCATACTGATGTTATGCAAAAAAATGAACTAATCAAATATTACTTTCAAAAGATAAAACACAGAGAATGTTGATTAATAGGTAAGTGGTATATGGTATTGAGAACAATCAATCCATCTCCATTTCTAACTATTCCATTCACAAACCTAGGATGATAATAATAACAGGCTGTAACAAGCTCTAATGACAAAATACTCTTTTAACATGAAATCAAATCCAGTCTACATCTTTATTGTTCACAGTAAAGAATGTGGATGGTTTATTACACATAGCACAGTGTAGTTACTGTCAGTATTTAGCCACAAATGCATTGATATCCTGAAATAATACATGAATGTGCTATGTTGTTAGTTTAATGACATAGTATATGTGACAATGGGTATCCATGCTGTTTTTCTGGTCTCATGTACATGAGAAATTTTCACTTTTTTGATTCTAGTCTGATGTCTTCTTAAGCTGAAGAGAAGTGCATCATACGCTGGTCAACTTAGAACATGAGTCAGAAGCTTTTTTATTTTAAATATGTTATACTTTTGTTTACTTGCTTGGGAATCTGCGAGAACTTAATTGAGCTTTCAATAACAATGTTAAGTTCTTGTCTAGCTGTGGTCCCTTAAGGACACTTGAGGATGCTGAGGTGAAGCTCTTTATTGGTGGTAACACTATGTTGAAGTAAAGGTTTGGAAATGAAAATAGTTCCAGTCAGCAAGCATCTTGCTATTAGAGGTCCCTATGGTTGAATTTGTCGGTTATAATATGATCAGTATTGCAGGTTACAGTTTACAGGTAACAGCTGTTTTTGATGTTTCTTCCTATACCCCATTAAGAAAACAACCTAAGAGGTTAGTTGGTAGCTTTTGTGTTAGGTAATGTGATAAAACGATAATGCACCTCACTAAAGTCTAGTTTAGCATGTTCAAATTTAAGACAATAATGTATTGTATTTTGATTTTTGTCACAAGAGTCACTATTTTGTGTGTTTGCAAATAGCTGCTGCCATATTATTATTGATGGTTTCCCACTTCTAAGGAGACTGCTTTTGTCTTCTGTATATATACCTCTGTTCTTTTATATTTCTTGTGTTTTGTGGGTGATCCCCCAAGAAGGAGGGCCACCTGCCCATCACCGCAAGGGCCTGCCCTCAGCCCTATTAAGACGGGGTCTACCCACAGTCCCTTGCGGTTCGTATGAATGTGCTTGGGAGTTAAACAGTTGTATCAATGATTATTCTGTTCTTGTGAATTAATGGATGTATTCACCTTTGAGCTACATTTTTTACTTTGCTTCTGGATTTGTGTTTGGGACTTGTTTGCCTTGGATTGCCTTTTCGGCCAAATACTTTTTTTCTTTTGTGCTCCACTAAGCTTATTTTTTGTTACTGAGCAATTCTGAAGAATAAATCTTTTTATTTATAAAGATTCTGTGTTTTCTCTTTTTACATTTTGTCCTTTGATGATTCCTATTCTAGTGGGCATTATGGAAATGTTCAGGACTTGTGTATTTTAGAATTTTTTAGGTCATAACACTTAACACGTGACCCACAGAAGTGAGACTTTAAATATTATTATAACAATGCTATTTAAGATGGCGGTATATTTAAACAGGCATCCAAAACTCTGCAGCATGTGATAATAAAGGTTAAATTGATCTAGGTAGCTAGATCTGTGTGAGGTATATGACTGACTTTCAGTTAATGTTTTTGGTTTTAGCATTTTTGGTTTATTGCTTTCTTGATTCAAGACTTTGCTTGTTCCAGATTCATTTTTTCATCTCATCACCTGATCCTTCTGTCTCTCCCATTGCCATTTTATCATGCCAATTTTCCACCTTTTCAGAACAGAAAGAAGGTTTCAAGAGAATTAGTTTAGTTAATCTATGTAAACTATCATGGTAAACCTCCAAAATTAATTATAGTGCCAGGAAAGTATACATTTACTGTCAAAAATCTAATTATTGCAAACAGCAGCAGCATTTAGACATGACCTCCATTTTACCATTATCATGTGTTCAGATTGCATGAATAATTGCAATTTGTTACACCAAGCTGTTGAGTAATTTCTCCTATTATTTTGGCATGGCACCCTAAGAGTATATGAGGTTTAAGCTGCAGGAATAATTTTTTAATTGCAAAGCGGCAGCATTCAATTAAGCTTTGACCTTCCTTTAAGTATTTCACTATGAATTATATTGATTAGTTGTGTTGTGTTAATGTTTTTTGACCTTGAAATTACTCCACTCCTTTCCTCTAAGTGGAAAGGAAAAGAGGCATCACCAGTTGCAGTTCGATTTTGCTAGAATAGTGGGCATTAACTTAGAATGTATTACAGCGAGGCACTGTGTGTGCCCATGAGTGAATGATCTAAGTATGCCTAACTTTGATATTGAATTGTCTTAGTAAATTTAGATCCATAGGGATAAAATATGTTTGCTGCAGAATCTGTACTATCTAGGGGTTTTCCTTCATTGCCAGCTGACTTTGTTAGCCTTAAGAGCCAGAATAAATCTGTCAGCATTACCATCATCATCAATTGTGCTCTGATATTACCTGACTGAACAGATCTCCATATCCTCAGCAATTTCCTTCAGCCTTTCCTGGACAGTTGAAAGATATAATGCCTGAAGCATGACCTAAAGGTAGAGGATTAGGCCGAGGACATACACTAGGAAATGAATAAACGTGGGGACTTATTATGTCTGTATGTGTATTTTGTGTTTTCCAGTATTATTGTCTTATTTTCTGAATTTTGATTTTATAATATTCTGAGAAGGGTGTTTTACAGAATTTTTCAGTGAATGGTTTTGTAGGTCCTGTGTTTGTTGTAATGTATACATCTTTAATAATTGTCCTGTAAATATAAATGACAAGTATATCATATGATCATATGTACACATTAATTAATGTAGAATGCCTAGGTGGTGGTGGGAAGCCCTTATTTTCTTTGGTATTCACACCAGGTTGAGTTTTTATTTTCCTCTCCTCCCTGGCCATATGGCAAAATGACAATTCTGTTTTTTTCTTTACTTTTGTGTTTGTAATTTTTTTTTTCCTTTGTGGAGCACTTTGAGCCACTCCCTTTGCATAAGAATATCTTATAGAAGTAAATGTTGTCTTCGTCAAGCTTGTGAAAGTAAATAATGTTATCTTCCCTATCTTATTGCTAGCAACGCATGCCCTAGAGCTTATGTAATCATGAAATAAAAAGATGTGCATGACTATTTTCACAGGTGTCTTTGTTATTATGTGTTTATTAGTTTCTTACATGCTCACATTTGGGTTCAACTAATTACAGTGACATTTGAATAACATGTGTCACTTTGATATTTGATCCTAAGAGGAAAATATCGCAAAGCAGGGTCATTGGAAAGTGGGTTTAGAACCTGGCTGGGTGAATAGATGATATCCCTAGTAAAAATACTTGCTTAGCATCAGAACATAATAATGTTAATGGTTCCTAAAAATAAGTACTATAAGTCAGAGTTTATCCCAGTAGCAAGGCAGGTATCACAGACAAAAGAGTGCACTAAACTGCTTGATAAAATATTCCAAGTCTCAATTTTATTATTTGTGTGAAAAGTGACTTTCTAACATTTATGTAAAAATTATTGTTAACTATGGTATTTGTCTTCTCCCGTGTTCTAGTCGAGGAACATGATTAACATCTTCTCTTCTTGACTATTTCATAATTTTTAACATTTCTACCATTTAATCTTTCTTTATCTGAGCTAAAAACATTATCCACTTCAGTTGATTCAAATAACTGATACCCCTTCAGCTGTCTTGGAATCATTCTAGTTGCTCAGCTCTTGACTTTCTTTCTTGCTGTTGTAACAAATCAGGCGAAACAAGAGAAAGGTTTGGGGTTCCACCCAGTATATTATAAATACTGTTGTGAAGCAACAAACTCTGGTATTCCAGAACATTGTTCCTCTTAAATAAAACACTCATGAGAGTCCATATGGACTCCCAAATCTTTTGCAAAAGGCACACTTTCCCACCCACTATACACTTTATAATTATATGTAAAATTTTAATTTCTTATATATAAGACTTGAACATTAATTTATATTAATCTTCATTTACTACATAACTGATGAGGTCTGCATTTTGTTCAGGTCAAATTCTAGGGATTTTGCTCAAGTGTGTCCACCAATTCCCTTGCAATAGTTTAGTGACTTTGCTACCTAATGGCCTTGAGATCCTTTTTGAGTTTTTTTTCCTATGGAATTTGTCAAATTGTCAATGATCCTCTTTTTTATAATCTATATTAGAATGACCTATGCACTTTTTTATTTTTTTAAACGTCTCTCCTGCAGATTTAGCTCTTCTAATTTCTTTCTTTACTGCTTGTTCCTTTTTCTGTTTATGAGCAAATTGCTAAATATCCATGGATCTAACCTGGTTAGACTTTCTGCCAATAATTCATAAATAAATCAGAGATTTCTATAGGTATTGATAGTGACATTCACATAGCATTACCACTTGGCATTTCACAAATGCCACATCCTTTGGTTTTAATCATCCTTGGCAGATATATTTCTCTGTTCATACATCTTCAAAGAATATCATTAAGTCTCCTTAAATTATATTAAGAAATAAAAAAAATTGAGGGGTTTGGCTTTAAGTGAGATTTCAAATAAAGTGAATTTTACTGAGATGGTCTTAAATATGTTATTCTTTATTGTCTTGCATAGATTTAATTGAGTTAAAGGAAAAATTAAATGAATGAAGTAACATTATTGTTTCTTGTGTCTATAATACTAAGCCACCTTTACTGACTGTGGGTAGCACCAGATGCTATTTTATTGTGCAATGAACTATTATTTTTGGTAGAGTGGATCAAATTAGAAGACTTCTGTTGTTTATGGATTTGAGCAGATAAAATGGAAGTTCTGTTACATAAGATTTCATAGAGTGCCAGAAAATGAATTGCAGCGTCAAGTAATCACTGATTCAAAAGCTTTCTTTTAAATTCAGTGTTAAAATAGGGTTGTTAGGTAAAGGTAAAAAAAGGGTCAGAATATAACCTGTCTGTCTATTTGTTACCTCACTGCCTCACGTACCTGGTGTTAATTCCTTGCCAGGCTACTACCAGTGTTTTTTATGCATTCTGTATTTTCTTCCTGTCTATATGGGTTTTCTCTGGATATTCTATTTTCCTCCTACATTCTAAAGACATTCTTACTTCCATTTTTGGAAGGATAATGTCTAGCTACAGCTCTGTAATGTACTTTTTACATTTTGTGAAACTTACTTAAATAATCCAGATCAATTCACATTATTTATTAATATGTCTTATCCAGGGTGAACTGTAAACATAACTGCAGCAGGTCAGTACTCGTTTGAAGAAGGCAGAATTAAATATTGTTCATATGCATTTTGATCCATTGATTTTGTGTTTATGCTTGGCCGCCTTTTGTTATTGTAGTGTTTTCTTTTATTTTTAAGGGGCTCTTTCATACTATACACGTGTTGCCCCCTACCCTTGTTTTCAGACAATCATCTACACTAATTTCATACATTAAAGCAACTTCTTTCACTGTCTCAACCTTTCTTTTTAATTATCACATTGAGTGTGATACCACAGAGAATGTGCATGTTGATGTGCTTTTTTAACAAACCTGATGTAAATCACCAGTACTGTCACATAACTTATTTTCTTATGTTTGACATCAATAGTGTTTTTGTTTTCATGAACCATGTCAATTTCAATTGGACAATAATTTGCTATTTTTATTTTCTAGAATATAGCCAAAGAAAAATAATGCCAAAGCCTGTTAAACCTGTGATAATCTGTGTTAATATTGAAATCATATCATTATGCTTTTAAACAGTTTTATTTTTTCACTTTATTAGTTTTTCATGCCTATAATCTTGTCAGCTGTACTGTAAACATAACTTATTTGTCTGTGTTTTCAAAAATCCTTCGATTTTATTTAAAAAAAATACAGATACAGAAAACAGACAATATTTTTATAAGCTATATGTCACCCTTTTCAGTTTTTGTTCAATCTTAAATATATTATCCCTCACTTGTGTGTGAATGTCATGCTCAAGTGTTATATGTGTGTAGCACATTTTGGTAGCCTTTGCAACGATAATGTCATTAAGCTTCAAAAAAGATTCTTCTTTCTCCAGCATGTAAGCCACGTCTAACATAGGGAACGTGGTTGCATCAGTATGCAGGAATACAATTCTGACTTTCACTACTTTTGCATCAAGGAGAAAGAAATAGATACCTGTAAAGGGTATCATTAGCCAGATGGACCAGAAAGATCGTGTTTGCCAAATGGAAACTCTGTTGTTTGTAACTAGCAGGTTTCAGATTTTTTGGGAAGGGGTGTGTGGCTATTTCCCATTTGGCAAAAGCAAATGTGTCAAGCCTTTGGCTTGCTATGCACTTTGCAGTGACCTGTTCAGCTTCTGCCATTTAATGCTTTTATGTTGTTTTTGCTTAATTTCAGAGAATGCTCCAACAGTGTTTTACCTACTGCTAAATCTTCAGTCTGCCAGAAAATGAGTAAGTCTTGCATTTCAATTCAGCTTTCTCTTGGCTTTCCTTGACCTCTCTGTTACACTCCCTCCCTCTGCTTTTTTCCTTTTCAGTCTAAATTTGGGCTTGACAAAACTGTACATGTTATATGTAGCAGTGTATTGGCTTATCTAAGAGAAATTTGATCTCACTGTCAAGAGAAGCGTTGTATTCTGTGCGACAGCCAAGTGCTTGTTAAATGTTATTCAAGTTTTAGATCACAAACCCTTCAGTTAGCCAGTCTGTGCTATTATGGGTAATTATAATTGCAACATGGCGGAATGCAGATAACATCAAAACGATGTCTGCTAACAAATGCAGGAAAAAAAGTACATAGAGCACTGTATTGACAATGAAGTCACAATAAAAGTAGATTCAGAAAGAGGCAGAAAACCTGAATTAGGCACATTTTGCACTGAATCATTTTTTCTAAAACATAATAGAAACTCCACTCGATTTGAGAAAGACAAGAGGGAGATCAATAGTGGCTATACTTGACTGGAAGATGCAGAAAGACAGAGAAACATAGAGGTCTGAAAACATTTGAGACCAAACTGCCTAAGAAAATACCTTAATGTTGTAATCTTCATCCCTCTACTAAAAGTTCATAACTGTATGAAAGGTTTAAGTTTCTGGATGTGTTTGTTACCAAGCATCAAAGGTAGTACACTCTGGAGCTAGTGGAGATCTCAGTTTCTGCAGTTAGCCTTTCAGCCTTTTTCTTTTTTTAGCTGTAATGTACATCAGCTACTTTAATCACTAAATTACATCTGGGAGTTCATTCAACATGATCAAATCAAAGCAAATAACATAATATTGAATAATGGGGTCAGACAGTTTTCACCTACCTCCCATACTTGCATTTGCTTATTGTTGATTGTAAATCACCAGAGAGGAGTTTCAGCCAGTATGTACAGAAAAGAGATTGTTTGGCAAGAAGCTTAAAAAATGTATACACAGTACATATACTGCTCAGAACAATGCACACAGCTTAAGTATTAGTGTCAAATAAATGAATTAAATATAAAACACATAATTGTGGAATGTCAAATTAATGTCAAAATAGCAGCTTCATCCAAGAACCAATGTTACTTTAAAGTATCTCATTTAACATATTGGTTCTACCATTAAAATATGTGTTAACAGAAATCAAATGTGGTAAACTTACAGGCCAAAAAACAACAGGTTTTACATATGATAGGGGTGTTAAGTAAGTTAATTATAACTCTGTATCTTAACTACAGTGAGGTTGAGATCTGTAATCTGAGACATCAAGAGTGGTGGCCAGTGTGGAGTATAGCAGGCTTGGCTCATTGTCATAGGAAATCAGGAAATATGTGTGGGCATAAGTGTAACAGTTCATTATCAGGTACACATCCTCATATAATGTGAATCTGGAGCGGCCAATCAGCCTAATTAGTGGTATAACGGTACCAGATGCTTGATGAAAACATATATAGATAGAGGGAGCACAACAGACTTCGTCCAAACAGTAACCTGGCTAGGAAAAGCATCAGAATCTCTTTAGCTGTTTAGATGAGTATCTACTATAGTACCACTGTGCTGTCCGTTGTTTTAATTATTCTCATTGGCTTCCACTCTTACAATTGGACTTCTACAAAGTATGGACACTTCACTTATAGGCTTAAAACTTAATATGTCTCAGAGCCTATCCCCAATTTTTTTCTCAGAAACGATATGAAGCTACCTATAGAAACCCAAAAAGTGTTCATTCTAACAAGATTGCAAAGGGTTAGAATTGAGGAACCAAGTTCGTTGTACTTTTGCATTTCAGTTTATATAGTACTTTATCTGACACTACAACTCCAGATACTCCATGAAGGGAGATTAAAAAAAGTCTTAACAAGTGTAACACTCAGCTGCAAATTGTGGGACTTTATTTGATAAAACAAGACAGGTTTCTTTATATGCTTTCATTGAGCCTCCCCTAGCAATCATGTGGTTATTTTAATTGGTTGCCAGGCAGAAAAGTGGTTTATAGGATACAGACAGGCCCATCAACTACTAGGTAGAGTGGAAGAGAGGAAAACACAGACTAGGCTGTCTTCATATGTATTGTTATACCAATGCAGGAAGGTGGAAGGGATGAGTATGGTATAAATGTCATGGTTGACCAGAAAGATACCAGTGAAGAAGAGACTGAGAACCACTACTACCGTGATGTTCCCCTAGGATGCCAGAGATTGGGTGATTCAGCAGATGTCAAGGATGCTTAATATTTTGCTTAACACGAGAAAGGTTCCCAGAGACACATCATCCTAGATTGAGGGAGATTTATTTCAAATTCATGTTTCTGTGCTTATTTGAATATGGTACTTTGTTGTGATTTAGTTTATAAGATGGCCTGCTAGTTAAGCAGCTTTGATTTAGAAAAAAAAAAGGTTCACACTAGAAAATGAGAAAATAATGAATCTGAAAAAGAAAATGGTCTTGAGGAAAGGCCAAGTAAGTTTTTCACAAGAACACACAATGAAAATTGAACATGGTCTGCCATTACACATTGTAAAGTCTGATAACATTGCCTCAATTATATAAATGTAGCCAGAATTAAATACTTATTATGTTTCATGAGTGCAGCCTGGTGGATTTTTGCAAGAAAGGAAAGCTGTACAAATATCTATTACCATTCTTTACACTAACATTAAATGGAGCTGTCAATTGACATCTCTGTTTGACGCCATGCTCGTTCTCTACAGATTGGTCTGAAATGTTCACAGCTCTTCCTTTGAATGTAATGTGAGAATTACTGCAAATATAAGAATATGAAGCACTATATTAAGCTCAAGTGAGTCTGTGCTGATTTGCTGAACATGGTAGAATCACCACAAAAACTGCATAAGGGGGCTTTCACTTTTTTATTTATTCAATGAAACCAGCTCTCTGTACCAGTTTCAACAAGCAGAAATCATGGAAATTACTTTACCTTGAATATGAGTTGGATTCAAAGCCTGAAGAACGTTTGATTCCAGCCTGGCCTCTGTTTCCTTTCATAGTCATAATGTGTCACTGGAACATCACGGCTTTGTCCGTAAGGTAAGGACAAATAGCCACGCTGTTACACCTACAACAGCACCCCATGACAGTCAGATTGATGGTGTGATTTACTGAGGTGTGAGTGGTAATTAGAAATTGTTAGTTCTAAGCAGTGACACTTAAATGGAATTCACAATGGTTATGTGCATCATGCAGCCTTCATAATGAAAACAAGGATGGAGTACTAGATCATAAAGTACCATGTGGACCACAATGCAGTTAGTTAACCTAAAGAAAAAATAGTTATATGCTATTATTATCACTGAATAAAGTGAGGCTTATACTGTACTTCATGATTATTTTCTAAAATAATTAAATAGTGTGACTGTAATTGATTTGCAAATGTAAAATGCATAAACAATAAACAATCTGTCTTTGGAAAACTGCCTTGGTTTTTGATGTTAATGTGATATTCTAGTAAAGACATTTATTATTTTGGTTGAAACACAAATTTGTCCACAAGTCACTGTTTTGGTGAAGTTCTGCTCTTTTTAATAAAAACACATAGGGTACATATTCCATCCAGTGTGTTTCTTTATGAATAGGTCATGTCACCTTAACTTGATATTTTCTTTTTGTTGTTAAAAAAAGCCATAAAAATCCATAAGGCAGCATCTTGAAGCACTGCACATGTTAAAAGCAGCAGTCAAAATGTTTAATGGAAGAAACAGATTTAGGATAAAGTCTGCACAAACCTGTATATTTCTTTTTTATAGCCAGAAACAAAGTGGAAACATATCTTAATATTTCGGATTGATAAATTTCCCAGAAAGAATGGAGTGAAAGAAAAATCTGATATCATATGAACCTATACAGTTTTTATGAGATATATACTACTTTGTCAGAACCAAGGATATTTCCACGTATTTTTGACAAAAAATGAAATATTGTTACATTAGGGGTGGTTGTTTGGCTTTGTCCATTTTTCACAAAAGCAACTGTAATGTGTCATTGTCTGGGAGATAAGTGACATTACCTCCTAATAATTTCCAAATGTTTAGTAAATGATTTTTAATATTCTGCTGTAATGCTGTTTCTTGTAAGACTTGGTCTGTGGATAAGGTAATTTTGCCCAAGTTCTTAAAAGAGGCTTTGAGTACAATGGCCTCAAGTTTGAATACACTCAATCCTCCGTTAATTCGGCTTGAGTAGATAAGGCCATTACTCATGCACTGAGGAAGGTGCAGCCATGATATAATCGTTTTTTAGATAAATGTATCAATCTTTTTAATTAGGGAGAAGTTAACTCTAGTGTTAGTCAGTGGATAAATCAGTCTAAGCAATGCCTACTGATTTAATAAGTTCACTTTTTGATATGGTTTGAGAGGGGCTTTGTCAATACAGTTTGCCCCATCTTCCAATTTGCTTTCAGGGTCTTCTATCATGTTGCCCTTTCTGGGTTCCATCTTAATACCCAGGTATGTCAATGGGGCGTTGGTAGAAACTCTTTTCATTTCAGTCCCATCAATTTTCCATAGGTTGGATTTTTTAACTACCATCTTCCAATTCTTCCATGTGAAGAAGAAGCCTTTGCATTTAGTAGGTTAGTAGGTTGAATTTTAAGGCCCGAACGTCTGCAAAAGTCTTTTAGTATCCTCAAGTTTTTTCTCATCCCAGTCCAATTATTGCTGACGATTACCAAATCGTCTACAAATGCTAGCGTAGTAATAGCAGAGGAACCCAGAAGGGTACCCTGCCTTCATTCTCCATTTTATTAATCAAGGGATTGATGGCAATATTAAATAATGAAGGAGAGAGAGCATCCCCTTGTTTAACTCCTCTCCTAAGTGGGACTTCTTCTGTACGGCAATCGTTATTTTCCAGAGATGTGAATGCACCTGTATACATATCCCTGATTAGGTGCGATATGTGGACATTCAGTCTCATAATGTTGAGAATTCTTAAAAGGTAGGAGTAAAAGACTTGTCGAAAGCCTTTTCGAAGTCTATGAAAACATCATTGAAGAGTCTGTATATTTTCCACACAACTGGAGGTTACAATGAACCGTCTGTGCCTAGGATTCAATTTAGTACCATCTTTGAGTCTTTGATGTATGACTTTGGAGAAAGCTGTGTTATTAGGGACCCAATGATGATGAGTCTCCAGTTATTAATATTCAAAAGTTTCTGGTGGTCTAAAGACTTCGGAAGCAGAACAGTTCTTGCTTTTTTAAATGAGTTGGGTAAAGACCCTGATAATAGCCAAAGATTGAAGACTGTTGTTAAAGTTTCATTGGTTGTAATAATATCTTCCTTTTTAATCCCATCTGGGCCTGCCACAGTGTCTGCTTTAATGTTCTTAATAGCGGCTATAACTTTGATATTGGAAATGGGAGTGAAAAATATGGAATTATCCACACGAGCTGGGATAAAAATTGGGGTAGTTGCAGTTTCGCTTTCTGTTCCCCAAATTCCGTTGAAATGCTCGTATACAGTGCATCTGGAAAGTATTCATAGCGCATCACTTTTTCCACATTTTATTATGTTACAGCCTTATTCCAAAATGGATTAAATTCATTGTTTTCCTCAGAATTCTACACACAACACCCCATAATGACAACGTGAAAAAAGTTTACTTGAGATTTTTGCAAATTTATTAAAAATAAAAAAATTGAGAAAGCACATGTACATGCACAGGTACCCAAAAATACCAAGTGAAACAGGGCAGTATCTACTACATATATCGTCTACTACATATATTTTGGCAAGTTTAAGTTATAAGAAAAAAGGTATATTTTGGCTATAGATATGCAGAACTGCAAGCTGCTGTAATCTACATGAGTAGGTCAATCATTCTTTTTCAGATCCTAATTTAGTTTGGACATCTGTTAATGGATGTGAGTACTACATTCATCCTACATCCATGTATGCAGCCCTCAAGCAAATATCAGCAATTTTTTCACTCCTCACCACAATTTGATTAAAGTGTGTTAATTAGATTCTTTATCTGTTACAGCCCATTACGCATCTCCACTTTAACTGCCAGACCAAGCTTTGAGATGATAGTGTGACTAGAGGAACATACAGAAGAAGCTGCAGTCATTCAGATGTGAAGGAATGCTGAAATCTAATTAGCTGTGACCTGCCTAACGTTTCAGTTTCTTGTTCAAACATGGCTTGCCCTCGTCACGCAGCACAGAGAGACATTTCCAACACGCATGAAGTGCTTAATTTAAACAAAATGTTCCTGTTGTAAAGTAGGTTTATTATTCAGAAATGCACTAAAACTGACAGGCTCTTGCCTCTTGGGATAATGGGGAGTGTTGAGCTTGAAGAAGACAAACAGCACATTACTGACTTCAATTTATTTGGACAAGTTAGGCTGTTAGATCTTGACAAATGATAGATATTTGTTTTTAATTAAGGTCCCAGCATAATTCTAAGTCAAGAAGATGGTGAAGATCTAAACATTTGAAAAAAAGGCCATATTTTAGGTGACTCTTTTGACGTGTTCAATGACAACGTATAACCCTAAGGCATTGATCTTGTTATCCTTCTTCTTGTCATTTCATAAAGTAGCTTGTTAAATGTCTGAAAATTTGTTTTAACAGTCAAAATGGGAATTGTTGTCTATGATGGCATTAACCCTTGAGCTCCATGACATACTGCTACAGTGTTTGCCGTACCAAAGATGTTTCTATTTCGTTTTTAGTTGATAATCTTATAAGTAGTTCAGAGAGTTGCACAGATTTACACATCTAATACAGTAACAGTTGCCAGCAGTCTCAGAGTGTAAGAAGCAGAGAATAATTAATTATTTATTATTTTCATTTCAGCAATTAATTAAGTAATGACAGTTTTTTTATTATCTTTGAAATGTCCCTTTGGTTGGCAGGTGGAAATATTTAAAACTAGTCAACACTTAATGATTACTGGACCTCTAATAATCTTGTAAACTTAGAACACTTGGCAGCATGAGTTAACAAAAACATTGATAAAACCATTGGTATTTGGGAATGGTAGCTAGTATTGTCTTAATCAAAATTGTTGACTTACTATGTGATGCGGCTAATGCATAATCCTATTTGTAGTGGTCTGTAGAGGGAGATCTGTTTTTATTTTTCATTTATTCTTCCTCTGTAGTGTGTTTTTTTTATTCCTTTCTCTACACCTGGTGATTGTAGTGATATAAGTAACAGCATGTCTGATTATGAATAAATCAATCATTCTATTAAAAGTGTCAAATGAGAATAATATAAGACTAACCGCACAAGATTAAATAAAGCATACTGTTATTGTAATAAAAATATGCAATTTTAACAGCATTCAATTACCATACACAGTGACCATCTTTTTTATGTAAGTTTCTGTAATCTAAAATCTGCAAGAAAATCTTTCAGTTTAAATATTTAAGGAGACACATTCTATAAATAAACAAGGGCTTTGATTGACTTTGAGTATTGTATTGCCTACTCAGACATGCTGTTTTAGTGTTTGATCTTTGCCTATTTCTGTTTGCTTAGGATGTTTCTTCATCTTTACCACCCACATGTAACTGTCATGAGTGACCTGTTTAATTTTATGGACAGACATGACATGGGGACAAAGATTGTAATCTGCCTGTTACTGTGTATGGAAATGCACCCACATCTCATGATTACATGGATTTTCTTCACAAAACGTCTTTTTCCTTTCACTTCCTAAGAATGTGTAGTTAAGTACTGACTCAAAAGTCACCCAGTATGAATAACTGTATGCATATTTGTGTGCGTTGTCGTAGGATAAGTGAGGCTCATTGCATTCATTACTGGATTGATCTACTCTTGCACTTTAAGCTTAATACATACACACACAGATCCTTTTCACACAACTATGTATGAGTGATGCCTACTCTGCCAATCTCTCCATAATTTTTCACATCCTATCCATATAAGTACATATGAAAGGTGGATACAGTGCCAGTCATTCTCCAAATATTCAACACAGAATCTCACAGTCTTTGGCATAAACAATGTATAGATGCCCCCGGATATAACCCAAACTTAAATGCTACTTCGGTCTCCAAGAATATCCTAAACACAGAAAAGCTGATATACAGTATCTTTTGGTTATAGGCCACTTACCAACCAACAATGTCATCCTTTAGCTGCACTGTGCCTTTGTTGGAGTGCCCTCCCCAGCCTGATAACCCTGCAGATAGGAACAAATGGCAATTTCCCCTGCACCAAGTTTCCTAATATTTACTTTTTAACTTCAGTCACTCTAGATATAAAGAAAAAAATAGAGAAATTAAAAAGCAACATGTTACTTATTAAAGTATAATAATAACACCAGTAGAAGAAAGCATAATACAAAATATAAATAAATAGCAAAGCTTACTGAAAATCAGAGTTGTCATAGGTGAATGTTGTCCTCGGCAGCTTTTTGATTTAGCAGTCAGTGTGATGCATGAGTCATGTTCTCCAATGTCCATATGAAATAGTCTCTTTCTCTTTCTGATGTGTCTTGTTTATTGACGTTGCTTCTCCTGTCAGTGCTCTCTGATATCTCGGACTGGACGTTATTTATGTCAAAAACACGCATGTGGTTCTGGACCATGTGATATTATCAATGCATGATTAACTATTCTGGTGATTGCTTTTTTTCAAAAGCGTTTTAACTTGTACTTATCTGTGCAATCTTTTATTATCTCCTATTGTTTCAATATAATGTGGCCACCAGAAGGCGCTACAGTCGCCCAAACCCCAACACAAACAGATGCTGACACAAGTTTGCCACACAGCACACATTTATTCACGTGGGAAGTGCTTTTTTGTTTACTACCCACAACACAAAACAGTTCCCAAGCACCAAAGTACAATAGAACACAGTCCTTTCTTTCCTTCCTTCTTTTGTTCGTTCATTTGTTCGTTTGTTTGTTCATTTGTTCTCTCTTCCTCATTCTGCCTCCACTCTACCTCTGGCAAGCTTCGTCCTCTTCCTCCCTACTCTGGCTCTCCGAATGGAGTGAGGTGGCTCCTTTTATGCAGGTCCTGGGAGTGCTCCAGGTGGTTCATCAGCGTTACCAGGAATCACTCCCAGGTGTGGTATAAATTCAAAGTAGGGCTCTGTAGCTCCCCCTGTCGGCCCCCATGGACCCCAACAGGGCTATCCCAAACTCCAACTCTCCTAAAGTCTTGCAGGAATCTATGGAACCACAGTAACCCAGGGGGACAGCCTTCTAGTGATCCCGGGAAGGCACTGTCCCGTACACATTTGTTCCTCCGGTATTTCCAGTATGTCGGCCTCCCAGCCAGGCAAAGGCCAAGCCCGTCCATCACAATAAGCTTTTTTCATAAGTAACTTAGGTCAGTATCCTACATGAAAACGTTATCTATTGCTGGCCTACTTCACAACTTCTGAAACCTGTGTGGAATTTACAGTGGACTGTCTTTACTTCAATTACTTCATTTCACAACTTTAATGTTCAAATAGTTAGAACTTAAAAGGCTTTCCCTTAATGCACCACTAGTTACCTGTTTTAACTCTCATGTCAAGATCTAATCCCACCCCTCTTACTCTAAAATATTACAAAAATGAAAACAGTGAAACTATCGGTACAATTTATGCATTATATAAAACTAATTTAAATATACAGTAGGTGTAGTTCTATTAAATTACTGATATTTCCTTGCAATGCCTTTTATATAAAAAACTGATTGATCCCCATGAGGCATGAAATAAGTGTGTTACTAAGCCTGCAATGAAAGATTATGCTGTTTGCCTTTTAGTTTAGAAAAAGGAATCATTTGCACGTCTGTTTGCCTATAATCATCACTTACTGTCCAAAGAAAATTGCATTTTTCTCTGATCCTGCTGTTTACTGTTCAATAGGAAAAAATCCATGTGTATTAAATTTTATTTTTTGGAAAGTGTGGTTTACATTTTTCTCAATTTTATTATTTTATATGGTAATAGTTTCCCTTTTTGCTTCCTTGCCTTTATTTATGGTACTGAATAATGGTATTGAAAATGAAAATGACAGCGATGGCAGTTATTTCTTATTTGAAGTCGAAATTATATTTTTTTCACAATCTAATAAAAGTATAATTATGACATACATGATTAGACAAATGTTTTTGTTTGTGGGAAAAAAGACTTTAGGGTTAAAGAACATGTCTCTATAAAGTAGAATGCTCATTAATAATTTTAGTATTCATATTTTGCTTGCTATTAGTAGTACTTGGAACATTAGAGATGCTTAGGCAAATAAAATAATGAACATGTTTACTTTATGCATGCTTTCTTTTTCATAATCACTACTTACTATTTTTTTTTTTTTCAAAAAAATTTAGCAGTAATAGGGTGTTGTACCATGTTAGCCATTATGGATGCAATTAGAAGTCAAGCAAAATGGCACTTCTTATTGGCTAACTGAACAGATTACAATATGCCAGCTTTCAAGGCAGCTCAGGCCATTACAACCTGCCTGAAGAAGGGGCCTAAGCTGCCTCAAAAACTTGCATATTGTAATCTGTTCAGTTAGCCAATAAGAAGTGCCATTTTGCTTGACTCTTTAAAGTAACATTAGCTGAATTAAATATGTTTAATTTTTCTAAAGATCTGCTGATCTGACTGAAATATCAAAATACGTGCTGTCTAGAAGGACACAATGACATCAATATCAGTGAAAAAATTGAAGTCACAGCTTTCTCAAACTTTTCTGACTAAACAAAACATAATTACAGTAACAGCTATTTTATTTATTTTTAATTTTTTTGCTCCAACCTGTAATATAACTGATTCAACAGGTCATTTCAAACCTTAAACTTGTAGTCCTAGTATTCAGTGAAAACAGAATTAACTTGACCAGCTAAGCTATTTAAGGAGTCATATTTGCTGTGTAGAAGTCTTGGGGACATGTGCTTCCCATGGTCCATTTATCCCAACACTTCTGAGATCTAGCTAACATTTACAAATGGGAAGGTGACCCTTCAAGTAGGGTACCAGTAGTCCTGTGCAGTCAATCATTAATGTATTGAGCACTCATACTACACTCCCTACTAGACTGAGGAACATCTAACCTAGTACATCAGTGACTGCCATTGACTGTAGGCATCCCATTAGTGCCACCTGGGTAAGGTTTATTCTCGGCTCTGTCATGCTGATGTATTATGTCCACTGTCACTGCATACTGTTCTCCTGATACTTGTACTTTGTATTGTCCTACTGGTAGCACTCCACGTTGGACATTATATTGGTCACTACCTACCTCATTCTTACAAAATATATACATTTTTCTATTGGATTAAAATACTTTTATATTTCTTCATTTGCCTTCTGACTCTTACTTGGAAAAGGAAGTTATTCAGTCAGAATGCTACCACATTTTGACAGTGTGCCTATCATTGATAACAACACTTCCACCAAAGCTTCAGCAGCAGCACTAAAAAGAATAGGCTGTTCTTTAACAATCTGTTTTCAGTCTTCATTTAACAGCTGAGACTTGTTGGACCTCTCTAATGTTAGAACATTACTCTTCCTACAGTATGTTTATTTATCATATGAATTTTTGGAGCTCAGTATTTAATGACCACAGTGTAATTTTTGAATCTGATATAGTTAGTTAACTTGTGAAATATGCAAATGGAACCAAAATAGGTGAGATGGGAAATGCTGAGAAGGAAGTAAAAGCAGTTCAAAGGGAGACGGATGATTTTCAAAACTGAGCAAATGCTTGGAATATTCACTTTCATGTAGACAAGTGCAAACTGTTACATGCAGGCAAAATGAACATTAATTATGTTAGTAAACTGGGTGACACAGTCATTCAGAAACCATTTTCTAAAAATGATTTAGGGCATTTCGTTAGCACAACATTCTCATCTTCCAGACAGTATTTAGGTGCAATTAAAAAATAAAGTTAATTTTGTATTGTAAAATCTGTGGAATTTAAATAAGGAAAGTTATAATCTGACCCTGTAATGGACTACTGAGGCTGCACTTGGAGTATTGTGAGCAGTTCTGCTTTCTACTCAGAGATAAAGACATAGCAGCCATTAAATCTATGCATAAAGAAGCAACCAAATTAATCCTATCCTAAGAAGATAAAGGGAATTGGTTCTCTTTAATCTTGAGCAGAAATGACTAGTTGGGGGCCTAAAGGTTATAGATAAAGCTCATCTAGCAGAATTTTTTTTCCTTAAAAGGGGATCATGTAATCAATGAAACTGACGAAATTTAAGATATCAATAATAGAATCTATGGCCTGTATTTATTAAACATCTTAGAATTATTCCAAGGAATTGTACTAAAAGTCTAACTAGAATAAGAATTTGCCTTACCTCAGAGTAAGTAGGACTACCTACTCTGGAAGTAATATTGGGAAATACCCCGGCTGCATGATCATTTGGCTCCACTTCCTTTGGCACTTATAAAAGAGACAAGGCAGATAATTAAATATGCTATATAAATGATTAGCATAATACAAAAATAAGCAATAAACATAACCCATATTACTTTAATACAACAAAGACAAAACAAAACCAAAAACAGCATTACAACAAAATATACAAAGTAATATTCACATAACAACAAAAACATTAAAGTAAAAGAAAATATAGTTGATTAAGGGATGAGTGAAACATATCAGGTGGCAAGTGAAGGATTAAATTAAATTAAAAAGAAACACTAAATTGTGGTTGGATTCAGGAAAACTAATTTACCTAACAGACCAAAAAAACCCTCAGTCCTGTGCAGTAAAATGTTATGGTTAATAGTAAACAAAGATTAGACAGAATTTTATTTGTCCCCAGGGGAAGTCTGTTTTAAATACATAAATAAATAAACACACACAGACAAATACACACTATTGTCTGTTTATTCTGCCAGAATGGCAGAATAGAAAAAAAACTTCTAACTTGGCAGTCATATTCTACAGTGAGGTATTATATGGACCTAATTGTATGAAGGAGCCCCAGCAGGATTTCTTGACATACTTCTCCTGAATGAAGTATCAGTTGAAAGTATTTAGTGTTAGGTGTGTCAGAGAGAAGATGTTCAGGGTTAGTAATTAACATTCAGTTTTGTTTATATTCTCTCCTTTACTGTGGCTGTGTTTAAGTCCATAATATTAATGTTGATGACATAAAAATAATAGAATATCAAGTACAGTAAAACTCAAATCTACCAGGACAAAAGTCCAACTAACTTTGGACTACCATAGTGGACTATCACCCTGTTGGTTTTGCAAGCAAAACTACCTTAGATGGACAGACTCCACAGGAATTCTAAATGGATAATCTGGTTAGATGGTGAATGGACTATTGAATAGATTTCTGTTTATAAGGTCAGATTCAAAGTGCATTATTTCAGTTTTATCTTAAACTTTAGAAACAGTTAAAGAAAATGAAGATAACAAAGACAGAAAGCGATATAGGTTTTGCCTTGGCTACCACTTACTGTATACGTGAGAGGTTGTGGGATTTAGCTGCTGCTATCAATGTATACTTTGGAGATTTGGAAAAAATTTATGACCATGTACCCAGTAGTATTTTATTGCAGATTTTTTAATCAGTTTGGGTTTTTGGGCTGCTGCTGCCGTTGGACTTATCAAAGGATGTGTATTGTCTCCTTTCCTGTTCATAATTTTCATAGACTGTTTATCATGATGCATTTAGAGATTTAAAGAGTAATCATTTTGAGAATTTAAGGAATCCTCCAATGCTATTGGTATATGATGTTATCTTACTCTAAAGCTTTGGCACCTGACTACAATGTGTTAGGGATGAGAACTAGCATCTCCAAATCCATGGCTGTGGCCTTCTATTAGAAAAAGGTGTTCACTTTAGGCTACCCCAAGTGGATGAGTTCAGCTAGAGTGGGTTCTTGTTCATAAATAAGGATAATCGTGATCTTGAGAGTGTCCAAATAATTAGTGTAATGGCAGTGATTTTTTAAAAGTTTCTTCCTGATTGTGGTGGTAAAACAAGAACTAAGTCTTCAGACAAATCTGATGAATTACTGGATACTCTGCAAACCCATCTTCACATATGGGTACTAACCAACAAATGAGACTGTGAATTCAATCATTTGAAATAAGGTTATTGCATGATATGATTTTAGTGAGTTTGCAAAGAAAAAGGAGTGTTAACCCCCATAAAACCTTAACATTTTCTTGATTTTTTATTGAGGCACTAAAAAATTAATTAGAGAGACAAAAAATGAAGTTCTCAATTAACAAAACAAGGATTATCAGTTCAAAAGAGAATGTCTAATTTAAATGTCTTTCAATCAAAGTACAAAAGACTTTAATAAATTGTGAGAAACTCACAAAACTAAATGTAAATTTTAACAGTGATTATTTTGGTACACAACAGGGGTTGAAACTCACAAACCAAAAGGCTAAATCTTAAAATAATTTCTCTTAACTTTTAATACTTACAAAGTCATCAAGAAAACAGATCAATTCACAGAGGTGAGACAAAGACAAAGAGGGAAGATCTTAATGCCCCAGTGATTTGACTGAGGCCAGGAATTGTCTCATGTGACTACCCTAAAGACAAAATGCCTG
The DNA here is from genome assembly GCA_026402145.1 of Polypterus bichir lapradei. Taxonomy (NCBI): domain Eukaryota; kingdom Metazoa; phylum Chordata; class Cladistia; order Polypteriformes; family Polypteridae; genus Polypterus; species Polypterus bichir. Next base: position 9,610,910 of record JANRMT010062838.1, on the reverse strand, counting down.
TATAATTAGGCCCATGGGTCCTACACCTAGGAATTCAAATAGAAAACAATTAATCAACATAGCTGTATTATAAAACATGAAAAAAACAAGTACACAATAATTAACTAAAGGCAGTGACTTAAAAATCTATTCAATTTAAAGAGAGCAATAAATTAATATACAAAATGATTAACAAAACTAAATAAGAAATTACAAAAAAAAAGTAAAAGCCAGAGAAATGATTTCACTGCAATCCTGAAACTGTACAGGTTTGCCAGACTCATGCTCCATGACAAGGTGAGGAGCTCAGCAATGCAAGAGGACTTCAGAGTAGAATGGAAGCTTCTCAAGTGTTATGGACATGTATGTGCTCAGGATGTCCTTTGGACTCCACATTCGAGAGGTGTACAAGACACAGCTCACTGGAAAAAGACCAAAGGGCAGGCCAAAGTCACAATGGAGAAATTATATTTCTTGACTCTGGGTAATCCACAAAAAGAGCAGTTCATCTTAGTGTGTTGCTGCTATAACCCTTCCTATCAAAAGTCAAATGAAAATTATGGTGATGATGTCTTTCAAAAGAATATGCAAATTTCTATTTTTGACTATGAGTGCCATCTTTTTGTGTACTGTATTAATTAAAGTTTTGGTTGGTGGTGATGGTGCCCTGTTGCTTTTACATGGCATTCAAAAGTTACAATGCATGATGTCACTGTTTTATGAATAGGGTTTTTGTTTAATTTTTTTTCCTGCGACCACTGGCATGTTCCTTGACTTTGCGAAAGGTCAGGGGCTGTGGATCGCTGCATCCTGGTTCCAGCACCCTGAGCTACCTCATTAGACTTGGTACTCCAATACTGCTGGTGCGGCGAAGTAGAACGAACACATCCTTGTGGGCAGGCGCTGGAAGCTCTTACAAAACTGCAGGGTCTACAGAAGTGCCCAGTGTGTGAATTCTGACCACAGAGTTGTTGTTGCTACTCTGAAGATCCAGCTCAGGTCCATTAAGCTACCACCTACTAGGAGAATGAGGCGGGACCTGGCCAGACACCAAGATCAGGCTGCTTCTAAAGAGTCTGTAGGGGATCATGAGGAACTTACAGACTTGGGTGCGACTGCTGATCTTAACATGATGTGGGAGACTTTCTGTGACAAGACCATGAAGGTTGCTAAGGATTGTGTTGGTGTTACCAATGTAATAAGAAGGAGGTGTTTCATCTCGCGAGACACCCTGGATATCATGGCTTGATGGCAACTCCTGTCTGTAATGGTAACTGAGAAGGACAGCTATGAGAGCTCTGAGGGCAGATAAGGAGGCGATTGTTAGAGGAATCTGAAAGCAAGTGACACACCATCTATGGTCTAGTGACCCACATCCTTCTTACAGAGGAATCGAAGCATTACGCACGTTCCTCAGGGAGTCTCAGTCAGGGCAGTTGATGGAATGGTCCATACTGATTACACTGCAATTGTTCCCCGCTGAGCTGGCTACTTTGAGAAGCTGGTTAAAGCTGATCCTCTGGCTAGGACATTGGACTTCTCTGGGTCCACAGTTCTTGAGGCTGATCATACAATTCGCCGTGAACCAGTCTATCTCACTGAGATTGCACAGATGGTGAACCAGTTGAAGGCAGGGAAAACTGTAGGGATAAGTGGTATCTGGGATAAACTTCTCCAGGCTGGTGGTAAGACTGCCCTTCTTGCATTGCAAGCAATCTTTGCTTCCATTTGGGAGGTGGATGTCATCCCTATCTGGAAAGGGAGGGGTGAGCTCCAGGATTGCAGCAACTACAGGAGGATAACACTGCTGTCAGTGCTGGGTAAGGTCCTTGCTAGGGTCATCCTCAATAGGATCCATGAGTTTCCTTGCAGCTTTTGTTGATTTTTGTAAAGCATTCAACTCAGTTGATTGAGCTGCCCTGTGGGACATTCTGAGACTTTGCAGGATCCCCCTGAAGCTGCTGGATATCATGGCCAGCCAGGACACTGGTACTGTGAGTGCTGTGCAGAGTGGAGGCAGAACCTCTAAGTTTTTCCCAGTTCATTCAGGGGTGTGTTCTGTTCTTAGTCTGTTCAATGCTTGCATGGACTGGGTGTTGGGCAGGATCATGAGGTCCCAGTGGCTGTGGGGCATCTGTTGGTGCGGAAAGATTCACTGATCTTGACTTTGCAGATGATGCTGTGACATTCATGCCTGTGGTGACTCTACCTGTGAAGTCAGTAGATGTATTGGGAGAGCATTTGGGGGGGTGTTTGGCACTCCTGATATCTTTGCAAAAGGACGAAGGTCCAAGTCTTTAGAGTCCTGGTGCTTCTAGTTTAGATACTGTATATGGTTGTGAGTCATGGACGCTATCCAGTAACCTGAGACAAAGGCTGGACTCCTTCAGTACTATGTCTTTTTGGAGAATCCTTCAGTACCGCTGGTTTGATTTTGTGTTGAATAAGTTGTTGCTCACAGAGTCCCGAATGAGGCACGTTACCTGCATTGTGAGGGAGCATCAGTTACAGCACTACTGCCATGTGGAGCGATTCCTTCAGGGTGATCCTGCTCACAGGATCCTCATTGTTGAGGGCCAGAGCGGCTGGACCAGGCCAAGGGGACCCCCACGTCTCATCTGACTGAGGCGGATGGTCATTACCACGGGGTGGGGCTGGACCACATGTCTGCCTGGGGGTTTGCTAACCAGGATCCCGAACTGTTTCGTCATTTGGTGGGTGCAGCAATGCTCTGTGCCAGTGCATGCTCTCCAACCTGACCTCAGCTTATCTCAGATTTAAGATTTTTGGCTGATCTCGTGGTATTTAAATCATTTTTGTCTTGTTGCCTGTGTTTTCCACCTGGGCAGTACAATATAATGTCAACGAGATCTTTTGTTAAAGTTCATTTTTTGGAAGAAAGAAAAGTCACATGTCCTTGGCCTCTAATATATGATTTGTGAAAGTACTATGGGTAAAAGCCTTTAGGCAAGTCCTTATGTGAGGGAATCTTGTCTGTATCCGTAGTATCCTTAAGTCAAGTATCACTAAGAAAGCAGGCATCGACTACACATTTTGAAGAAATGTCACTGCCTAGAACCACTTTCTTTTTACAAGAATATTTAGTATTGCACATGGAATTATTTCTTCAGTTTTGTATCAGATTGTTTAATAGGTAACCACTTGTTGAAATAGAAGGTCAAGATTTAGTTTGGGGATTAATTATGGTCTCTGTTTCTTGGGTTTCATATTTATTTGCCTCTGATTTTCAAATTTCATCTGACAATTAGTTATTGAGATGTCCCTGGTGTTTTATTTAATATATTCTAGCTGAATATTTACATAACAAACAAATACATTGTCCATAGGTTAAAATCCCTTTATTGTGTATTTTTATAAGCACAAGGTTTCCATCAAAATATGAGCATAGTGCACATTTTATTAAATTAGTGTTTCAGATTTCAGAGGTAATAACAAAAACTGACCCAATTTTTAACATACAGTTTTAGAGGGGACATTTATAGCAAGTCCAATATGTGACAAGACATCTGGGACATACAGTAACAACGGTTATTACGGAAGTATTTGTTTTCTTTTCAGACATAGATATAAACCTGGTTGTGGGATTCTTGATGTAAAGAGAAATAAAAACATTTGGACTACTTGGGAGTGGTGAATTATACCAGCTGATTCTGCTGGAGACAAATAAGTGCTGCAATACCTTTGTATTGTGGGTTATGAGAAACTGTCTTAATTTAGGCAATCTTCTAAACTGTAGGAAGCTTGTTTTATACAACGTGTTTAGGTGAGTGATAAATGGAAAATCAGTGTAAAAAGTAACACTCAGGGTTCTTGCTGATGGTGTAGGAATACAGTTGAGGCTTTCAGAATTTAAAGCTGTTATCAAAGTGGTTGTTGTTTGTGCCATTTTGTACTGGAATTAACACTCCTTTTATAGTTTAATAATTGGTAATTCTTCATTAAAATGTAATTATCTCATTGTTACACAATGCAGACATTTTAGACAGGCTATTGTTATATGTTATAGAAAAATAAAATTATATCTAATCCCTGTAAAGGAGAAAGTTATTACTGTCTCTGTATCTCTGCCATTGAGAGTGACCTTGTTTTAAGAATGATGTTTTGGACTCAAGTCATTACCCTAGAGTATTCTAAATTTAAATAGTAGTAAAAATGACAGATTATACACACGTGTTTTTAAGACATTTTAAGAAAATTAGATGGGTAAGGGACCAATTTTCTACCTGTGTAAAAGTGCTTAATTACCATGACAGAATCACCTTATCTATAGGTATCCATGTCTGTATTGTTTGTTGATAGTAGTTGGATCCAAATTATATGATAATACAACTGTCTCTCATTCCCCATGGATCCAGATCAGGATTCCCAACAGGAATACCTTAGGCTTAAAGGTGAAGATCATGACCATAGAATGATGGGTAGTTTTTATTTTAGCACTGCTGTTACTTAAGAATGAGTCAAACAGAACAATGATGTTTCTAGCCATTACACCAATCTATCCACCCAGTAGACAAAGGTACCCCAAATTCAAGAGACAGTGCAGTAAAGATTTCACAATTCAAGTTTTTGATTTTTAAGTCGAGCTGTGGTTTTAAGGGTATGCACGGGTTATTCTTGTTTTCATCTGAGAGACTGCATTAATAAGCAGACCTTGCTGCAAAAAGAGCTTCTTTGTATCGTACCATGCTATTATTCCCAGAAAACTAAATTATGTCAAGTTTAGTTGCTTTTCATCTCCTTCTCAGTCTAGATATTGTATTCAGAAGTGTGTTGTTTATTTGTTAGCTCTTCTGCTAGGTATGCTTCCAGATTAGAGTTAATTGTAGGGGCAAGTATGCCTCAAAAACACTTGATGACAGTGGTATTTTTGGGTGACCTGTTTTATTTATATTTTCTGAATTGCCTTTGACACAGACTTTGAAATAATAAAGAACAGTTAATGAAATACTTAAAAGCAGAATTTAATGGTCAAGTAGCTACATTTTGAATATTAATGCCATGTTTTATGAGTAGTTTCAAAGCTTAATTATGAAGATTTTTCAGACCACATCTTGAAAGAATCTAAGAAAGATGAAAAACACTTAATGTGAATGTCAGAATTCTTCACAATTAATGTTTTATCATGGTATAAATAATTCAGAAAGTAAATTGCTAAATTCTTTCATAAATGGCTAAGTACAGCCAAAGTGACCAACAAAACAATGATAAACTGAGTGGAGTCAGTAATGCATAGTTCATTGAAATATTGTAGAAAGCACTCAGCAGTATCCCGAAGATGTAAGAATTAGCAATATGAAAGAAAATGTATTTTTAAATTATTTCCAAAGAAATTCATACACTCACACATACTGTACCTTTTTTAAATGCAGATAGTGTACAAGTATCGAATTATACAGTACATTAGACTAAATACGGCTGTACAGTCAAAGCTGACAAATGCCTACTGAGTCTGAAAACTGAGGAATAAACTTAGTATTACCAAGAAGAAGTCCTGGAAAGAGGTCAAGAAAATATTTTTTTTTATTTGCAGACAGCAATGAATATCAAAGCAGAAGATAATGTGAAAGATTCAACATGTACAGGGTGATCATATTAGCATGGTGTTTCAAAGAAAAATAAAACATTTAAGGAAGGAATAATAACTCAGGCTTGATTTTGTTGAGTCTGAAGGTAATATCATACTTTAGGTGATGAGTGCAGATTATGAAATGAAAGATTGCATATTTGGAAGGGTTACTCAACACAGAGGAAAACATGATACTTAGATGTAAGATAGAAATCATAATGCTGGTAGATGCAGAGGATGAGGGAAAGGTAGGACCATCCTCCACATAGAACAGAGAAGTAATGCTTGTAGCAATCAAAACCAACAAAGAACAAAGAATGTAAAATTGATGTTGAACTGATTAAATAAGGTCAAGGTAAATGTGAATTTTATTATCCCTGAATAGGAGATTACTTTAGTCGTATATATTCCAATGCAATAACATCAGACAGATAAAACTAAAACCATACAACAGGATAAAATGGAAAAAAAATCTGTGACTTCTTGCTGAGCTATTCTTTATGTTCAAAAGGCCTAACTGCTAAAAGTAGAAATTAATTATTTTGTTGTGTTGTATCTATCTCATATTTAAGGATTCTATAGTTTTTATACTGTTAAAATTAAATGTACAGTAAAAGGATAAGTAGGATAATTGAGGATTAGATGAAGTTTTTAGAGTCAAAGGTCTGTAAAATGCTGTTCAACATACATTTGATTAACCCCAATGACCATTCTCTCTGCTTTCGTCATGTTCATCAGTTTAGCTTTATCTTAAGCCCACATGTTTCTAAAACCTTTAATAGACTACACTGAAACAAACATCATTGTGTTTGTATAGTATGGCAAAAACAACCTCTGTTGAAATTTCTTACATTTATTTTCTTAGCAAATGCTTTTATCCAAAGTGACTTACAAAAGAGATCAACATACCCGAGTAAACATCACTTTGGAGGACTGTGTAGGAATAAGTGTTATAGGACAAGATCACAAAATGTTTCACAAGTGTAAAGCTATAAACCAAACAGAACACAAGACTAGTTTATCTTTTCTTAGTTCCAGAGCCTATCAAAACCATTACCAATTAGACGGACATTCACAACACATTAGGGAGTCAACAGTTTCAGTGGGGGTGGGCAGCATGTTCCACTAGCTAAGTGCTACACATGAAAACAGACTCGCAGAAGTTGTATTACCAGACAATGTTCACTAGTCGACTTAATGGGTGAGAAGGAGTACAGGATCTCATGGATGTCTCTGTATACACAGGTAATGACCCACTGACTACTCTTTAGGCAAGCATCAAAAAGATTTGAATTTAATACATGCTGCTACATAGAGGCATGATAGTGACCTGAACAGAGGAGTGCCATGTGCCCGTCTCGGCAGTTTGAACATAAGATGTAGCACTGTATTTTGAATTTCCCGCTGCAGATTGGTAACACACACAGGTACTCCTGCCAGTAGAATGTTGCAGTATCCTTGACATGACAAAACCAAAGCCAAGACCAGGAGTTATGCTGCATATTCAGTCAGATACTGTTCTGATCTTGCAGATGTTGTATAGAGTAAATTTGCACGTAGAAGAGACAATTTCATTTTGGTCAATAAAGGATACCTGGCCATCTATCACCACCTCAAGGTTGTGTGCTAAGTTGGTAGGTGTTTGTGATAGTGAACCAATGTACCAGATATGCATGCTAAATAACACAGTCATCCATCTTTGCCAGGTAGGCTGTAGGTGATACTCCTTCATATCAGTAGACATGTTGAGATTCTAGCTGATATGTTGTAGTCCTCCGGAGGGAACAAAGGTACAGCTTTGTATTATTAGCATAGCATTGATATGAGAAACCATAGGACTGCATGATAGCTGATGTACAGGTAGATGATTACTGATCCTTGGGGTATTCCCGTTCTTGCTTGGTACAATCTTGACATCAGTCCTCACTAGGATATATGGTATATTCAAGCCATGTTAGAGCAGTCAGAGTGAGGCCAAGATCAGAAAGGGTGGCAAGGAGGATCTGATGGTTGCTGTATCAAAGGTGAAAGATCAAGATGGATAAGGACAGATGACATATTGGAAGCTCTAGCCAGCCAAAACTTGTCAACAACAGTTAGTAGAGCTATCTCAGTAGAATGGCTCCTTTAGATGCTTGATTGATTAGGGTCAAGTAATCTGTTCTGTAGATGGAAAGAAAAGAAAGAACTGGATTCAGTGGGTTTAGGAATGACATGGATGGGCAACTTTATTCATTTGAATATAATACATATTATTATATGTTTTTTTAAGTTATGGTTGTTACATGTACAGAAGTTATGTTCTTGTATTACAATGCATATTATTTATTATAAGCACTATTGACTCCCAGATCACAGCATCTAAGTATGAAATCTGTACCGAGTCTTTTTTCTAGTGGAGTTGGTGTATTATTCTTCCTTACATCTGCGTTAGCTAAGTTATTATGCAAGTCTAAGTTGGCGCTATATAAGTGTTAGTGTGTGCCTATGTGAGAACAGCAATGGACCGTTTATTGATATTTTTAATATTAGAGCACAGAGAGGCTCAGTGACTCCCACTGGGATTTAACCAGCAATTTTATGTTTTACGTCAAATGACTTAGCCTCTAGGTCACATTGCCTGCCGTTTTGCTGTATTTTGTTTTGCAGTGCAATATTTTAAATGAACAGTGACACACTGTGCGCTCTTTAAACCTGCATTTTATCATCAGTACCTGACTAAAACAGTAATTCACTTTGAAAAAATACTGCACTACTTGAGATAAAGTAAAGAATATTTATGGTGATCAAAAATAAATGGATAAAGATGGTTGTGTCCACAAGCACAGCATGTAAAAGTTGACTACCTATTTTGACATTTTTTTTTCATATCTTACAAATCAAGGGATAAGAATACAAAGCAAAAACACGTGGTAATGTCAGTTTCAGCAATCAGGCTCACTGTCTAAATGCTTGATTTGGTGTTTGCAAATAAATTATAAATAAGGAGACCTAAAAAAGCACAGCTCAGAAAGAATTATATATTATATTTGCTACAATAAATTATGAATAAGTTGTTATAACTGATGGCAGATAAAAAAGAAGATTAGAAGGCTCCACGCAAAGGTCCAAAATGAGTCCTGGCAGAATTCCCAGCTCGTTCACATCATCACATACAATTCTTTCTACCACATTGTACATGTTGTGGGATTACTTTATTAATAATTTATCAATAAGCATAAAGATGTAGGGCTCATTGTTTACAAAATAAATATAATGTACATTACTTCTTCCCACAGCATAGCCATCATTTATTTTTGCTATATGGTATAACAACAACAACAACATTTATTTATACAGCACATTTTCATACAAACAGTAGCTCAAAGTGCTTTACATAATAAGGAATAGAAAAATAAAGGACACAATAAGAAAAAAAAATAAATCAACATTAATTAACATCGAATAAGAGTAAGGTCCAATGGCCGGGGGGACAGAAAAAACAAAAAAACTCCAGACGGCTGGAGAAAAAGTAAAATCTGTAGTGATTCCAGACCACGAGACCGCCCAGTCCCCTCTGGGCATTCTACCTAACATAAATGAAACAGTCCTCTTTGGATTTAGGGTTCTCACGGAAGGGCTTGATGATGATGGTCACGTAGAATTCTGCCTTTTAATCCATCCATCATTGTTGGAGCATCATGATGCTTTGAGTAGGTGGAGGTGGCACATGCCACCACCACAAAGAAACCGGAAAAAGAAACAGAAAAGAGAGTAGGGGTCAGTACGGATTTTAGAGCCACCATGAATAGTTATTATGAGGAAGTTGAACATATAGAGTATTAGGATTAAGTTAAATTAAGTTAAATTGAAGTTATACAAAGGCCATGTTAAAGTAATATGTTTTCAGCAGTGTTTTAAAGTGCTCTACTGTATCAGCCTGGCGAATTCCTATTGGCAGGCTATTCCAGATTTTAGGTGCATAGCAGCAGAAGGCCGCCTCACCACTTCTTTTAAGTTTTGTTCTTGGAATTCTAAGGAGACCCTCATTTGAGGATCTGAGGTTACGATTTGGAATATAAGGTGTCAGACATTCCGATATATAAGATGGGGCGAGATTATTTAAGGCTTTATAAACCATAAGCAGAATTTTAAAGTCAGTCCTGAATGACACAGGTAACCAGTGTAGTGACATTAAAACTGGAGAAATGTGCTCGGATTTTCTTTTCCTAGTTAGGATTCTAGCAGCTGAATTCTGCACTAGTTGCAAACGATTTATGTCTTTTTTGGGTAGTCCTGATAGGAGTGCATTACAGTAATCTAGTCGACTGAAAACAAACGCGTGAACTAATTTCTCAGCATCTTTCAGTGATATAAGAGGTCTAACTTTAGCTATGTTTCTTAAGTGAAAAAATGCTGTCCTAGTGATCTGATTAATATGCGATTTAAAATTAGATTACAGTCAACAATTACCTCTAAGCTTTTTACCTCCATCTTGACTTTTAATCCTAATGTATCCAGTTTATTTCTAATAGCCTCATTGTATCCATTATTGCTAATCACTAAGATTTCAGTTTTCTCTTTATTTAACTTGAGAAAGTTACTATTCATCCATTCTGAGATACAAGTCAGACATTTTGTTAGTGAATCAATAGAATCGGGGTCATCAGGTGCTATTGATAAATACAGCTGTGTGTCATCAGCATAGCTGTGGTAGCTCACGTTGTGCCCTGAGATAATCTGACCTAACGGAAGCATGTAGATTGAGAAGAGTAGCGGACCCAGGATAGAGCCTTGTGGAACACCATATTGGATATCATGTGTCTTTGAGTTGTAATTACCAAACTTAACAATGAATTTTTTCCCTGTCAGGTAGGATTCAAACCAATTTAAGACCGTGCCAGAGAGGCCCATCCATTGACTAAGGCAATTTCTAAGAATGTTGTGATCAATGGTGTCAAATGCAGCACTCAGATCTAAGAGGATGAGAACAAATAAATGGCCTATTGACTAATTATTAGCCACTTTTCATGTTAACATATAGATAACAGTATTGACAGAAAAGCAGTATAATGTAATACTGAATGCTATCAGGCAAGCTGAATTTGGCTTGCCAACTTTCACGGGAAGGCTGCACAGTTCCATCATAACATTCAAAGATACTGACAATACCATTAATTAAATGCATTTCTTTCTTAGAAATCTGTGATTCAGTGACAGGTACATCACTTTGGACTGAGTATCTCTGTAAAAACAAAGAACAAGTTTTTCAGGAATTTGCTTTGTAAACATGTTGCAAAGAGTATTTTGTGCTACTTTGTATTGTTCTTTGTCCTCAACCCTTTATTGCTTAAATCATTGTCTGTATACAGTAAAAACATTGTTCCACTCTAATGTCTTGCAACAAAGAAATGAACAACTGCCTTCCTTATGACCAGAAAAGATGTAAAGGTCACAAGATAAGAGCTGTCCACATGTTATGTGGTATTAAATATAAAGATTATTTTTTCATGTATGCTAGAAATTGACGCCTTGGTCAGCTTAATCATTAATATACAGTTCAAGCACAGATTCACTAGTAATGACCCTATCTATGAAAAAGACAACTAGCAAGTAACTACAATAAAGATAAAAACAAGAACTTGTAGAAAGTGTAGTGGTACTAAAAATAAACTCTGATTTGCTGCTGCAAAGTCAGAAATTATGCAAAAGCTCAGATTCGTATAATACTGATTTACCTTCCTCTAATGCTGGTCTTCAAAATTTTACCATGTTGGAACTGAGGCTATCTTTTTGAAGTGCTGGAGTTTAGGGTTTACGTTTGTGCTTTTGGTAGAAGAGGAAAATGGTCATGAGACATCCAGTCCTATTATAAACCCTTTAAATCAAGTCCCCTAAAATACATATTATACTCATCCATCTGACACTGAATTGTTTCAGGGTATTTCCCTTTCAGAATAATTGGAAAATTTCAGAAAACATATACCATAACTTTCTTGCAAAAGCCTGGGATTCAGATTTCTTGTGGGATGAGTAATGAGGAAATAAAACGTATGAAGGTGACAAGACTAGATCAAAGTTATGGATGAAGAAAAATGGTCAGGAGGTGTAGAAAAGATTGTGCATGATTATGTAGTGTGCATTGTAAAGCTGTTGAAAGGAACTCTCTTTGCTGCTTGTACCTTTGCCATTTACTTCTTGGAATGAGACAGTACAGTCTGCAGCTGGGATTGCAACCCAGATCCTAGAGGACTACAGTGGCTGAAGTTTTTTGCTTCAGGCATTTTATTAATGAATAACCTGTTACTGCTGCAAATGGAACCGACTTTTTTGCCTTCATTTTAAATTAATTGCTTTTGAAACTTCCAAAATCTTAATTGTTTCTTTTTCATTAACCAGCAGCCAAACAATAGTGAGATGCAAAATGAGGGATTTTCAGCCATCCTGCTTCTATTAATTTTAGTCTGGTAAGCTTACAGTTAAAGAACAGAGAGGTTTTACTTGTGAGTCTAATTAATTCTTCCATATATTTCCTGAACCCTCTTTTTCCAATACAAGGTCAAAAAGTAGTAAATTCTCTCCTGGAAGAATCATACCCAGTTCAGGAGGAAACCCTGCACATAGTGCAGATGTCATAATCCTCAAATGGGCTTTACACCTAACATTGGTGTGTTACCATATCCTCTTGTGATGCCACAGTCAAAATATGGTTTGTCAAGTATTAATAAAAAATAATTTTGACTTGCACACCCAATATTTGTATACAACTTGGTGGCGAATGTTTGCCATTTTCAGTGTGGATTCAGTGTTGACAGTGCAAGCCACATCAGTTTTTCCTCTTGCTTCATCAATGATAATTATGAAGAGACTCTGACTCTGCCTACTGAAAACCACAATGAGATATTTTGTCTTAATTAAATTCAGACCCAGGTTTCTGTCGTGAAATCTCTTTATGAAGTTGTCTATCTCATTTCTTCATGCACTCTTTTGCTCTTTGGATAATAAAGTATCTTTTGTCTGTAATTAAGTCCAAGTGTCCAAAGCGTCTTTACTTATGAGCACAATTAAGAGGTTTTGGACTTTCAGTTCAAGACACTACATGGAAAAAAAAAACAAGTAAGATGACTACAAAGAAATGCATTTGTTTGAAAAGGATGAAGTGACACCTTTTATTGGCTAACTAAATAGATTACAAATGCAAGGCCTTAGCTGCCTCGAAAGTTGGCATTTGTAATCTATTTAGTCAGCCAATAAAAGGTGTCACTTCACCCTACTTTCTCCTGTATCAATCTATGGCTAACACGATACAACACTCTATTGCAATTGTTTGAAGAGGCAGGGCATAGTTAAGAGAAAGTGGTGTGGAGGCAATAAAGCATTCAGTGAGGTGAACTAAGATGGTTTGGAGGTGTGGGTGTGAAGGTGGAGAGAAAAAGAATGAATTATGAGGTAAACTGTAATGGACGTGTTTGGGGTGAGGTCAAAGTTAAGGAAGAAAAAAGATAAAGATAGAAATTTTGGAAAATAATATAAGAAGAATGGGATGTGGCAAAGTGTGGAAAAAGTGCAGTTTTCTTAACCCCTCTTAACCATTAACCGTAGAATTCAAAGGTAGTGAATTTAGCTATGGTGTGCGAACCTGACCAACTTGAGTAAATCTTGTTGTTACTTAACAATAATAATTCAGTTGTTATTTAGTAGTAACGCAAGATAAAATTTGAGACCATTTTTTATTCAAATTTCCGTTCCAGTCATCGCCAAGCCACAAAAAATGAAAGCTGAAGCGGTCTGCCATAAAACTGATTGCAAATATTTTCAGGAATATTTAGGCTGCAGCAGTGCTAAGACAATTTGATGCATAGCAAGAAGATTATACTGAAAATTTTGAAAAAACGCTTAGAATGGCAGCATCACCTATGGGTGACCAGTGGGTCTTTTTAATTCCCTTAGACTAGTTCAAAATATCGTAGGGTTATGATTTGAAGGCCCCCAAGATGATACTTACAGATACATTTGCTAGGTAACATAGCTTAACAAAGCTTAAAAATTTCTCTTTTTTAATGTCATTTCAAACAAAAAAAGACTATTGTTTAGTCTCGGAAGTAAAAATAAAATCTTAAAATTTACTGATCTTTGTACTTTATCGGTAAATAGAAACATCTAGTAAAATGTACTGAACTTTGTATCAGTAATTAGGAATATCTAGCAGAGAAACTGAGGCGTATTGACTAGCCGATCAAAGCTGAGTACATCTGATTAGTGAGTTCCATTAAACATGACTTGACCAAAATATTCCTCATTATGCCAACTGCATGAAGTGGGCCCTTTGTTCACTGTAATGTTAAGTAATACAAAACAAGTTTCAAGTCTTCATCAGTTTCTCTTCGTCCTTTTTTTCATTTTTCAAGATATGTTTCTAAACCAAAGGTGTAATTAATGCCCCCAGCCTTTTCTCATTATTCCAGTAAACCCATGAAGGTTCTGAGATTACAATATGTTTGTAAAATGTGCTTCTGTGTGAAATTGTTCTTGAAAAGCCCACTCTCTTCAGAAATAACAATAATAAAAAGAATGAAACCAAAATATTTATTTAGTGTGAAAAAGTAATCAATAACTTGTCCATGCTTGGAGGCATTTATGTGTGCTGTGTGCTAACACGGCACCATATCCAACAAAGAATTGCATATTTCTTTATAATAACTCTCGCTGTATAAACTAAATAAGGCATTGTAGTATGTGGGTGGTAAAGGTGTTGAAAAGAGTACTTTATCAAATAAATGTTGAACTGATTTGGTTTCAAATGTTTTACGCTGGCCATGCTTTCCTGAATGCTTTCCCATTGCTTCGGCTTTACCTTCATGTGCTATCATATAAGTGGGGCCTTATTTGCTATGCTAAATGTGTGTCTTCATCTTCTGTGCTTTTAGGGTCATGTGTGTGCATTTAAATAAAAAGCAACATATACTTACTGCCTTACCTAAAGGGTTAGGGGTTAAAGGGTAAGGGAGAGCAGCCAGCAGCTGCATATATGAAAATCAATAAATCTGGGTCTTATTAGGAATTGTTTAGGAATTAAATGATTGGAAATCCCTACTGAGAAACATTTGCACTTTACAGAGGATAGTATCATCTTCAGTTTTATGATACCATTGAGAAATGAAAGACTGGTTTGGTAATAAACTGACAAAAAGAGAAAAAATGGTGCAGATTATCATCATTAGTTAGACACAGTATTTCAACAGCAAAACTGAAATATCATAAAAACCTGCAACTCATTGTGATTGAAAGAGATACTACAGTAGTAGAAGTAAAAAAAAATGCAGAAGAAATCTAAATGCTAATAATGAAAGGTCCAGCCTGGCAGGGCTCCAGGTAATGTCAGTTTGTGCTACTATGGCACACATAGATAACATATTTTAAAGAGTAATGGAGACATATTTTGCATTCCTCTATGGTTCACAGTTCTGAAGCAATGCATTGTAAATGCCCGCTGCTTATAAAACTAAATATGTACATTAATTCAGAGGAGCGCCTGCAATTGCTTTGAAGTGGAATCCATTTTTTCAGCCTGAGCAATCTGTCACTTCAAAAAATGTATCATGATAGTGTAGAAACCATCATAAAGTAGTGTGTAGACAGTTTTCTTGTGTAACTATGATGTCAGATTTATCACAAATGCCTTTTTTGGAGCCTAGTTTTGACTCTTGGCTACGGGTACATATTTTTTCTATGGTCTTGAGAGTCCCCTTCCCCACCTCAAACTTCAGCATTAAGTCTGCACAGTGAAACACTTCTGGCCCCCATGTACAGTACATGCAGTTTTCATAATGAGTAATTTTATCTACTTTCATAAACCAGTCAACTTCAGTCAACCAGTAAAGCTGAATTAATAGCTCGTCACACTCAGTAGAGGGTTTTCACATTCTAGCCATACAGTAGGTACTTTAAATTAATTTCTAATATGTGTTGTTGAGTTACCTGGCGATTGATGATGTTTCATCTAGGTCTGGTGCCTACAAGGATACACTTCAACTTACTAAAACTGAATTAGATCCGCAAGTACAGAAAAATTACAGACAAATTGTTTAGGTAAAGTAAGTGTTCTGAAAGCTCTCTTAGAGTTACAAGATCATGTCTAGCCACAAAATATTATAAAGTCAAGATTATTCTTTTAAAAATTACCTAATGTGGACAGCAGGATGTATCCTCACTGATATATCTATCTATTATATAAAAAAATCTAGGGTCGATTTGTGATCATCTTGGAGAAACATTTTGATGTCACGCAAGACTAGACATTACAACCTTTAGAAGCAAGACCAGTGAGGCGGTGACTTTTGCACATCACTCTCTACTTACAAACAATTTAAAACAAGTTCACTAACATCTAACCTCGCAGTTGTTGGAATGCTTTTGGCAGACTCAATTCATGTGCTCCCAGCTCTTAAAAATGTTATACGTTCTAGATGGCACGTGAACAACTAAGGAGTAGAAAGAGCAAGGAGTTGAAAAGAGATATGAAAGGATTGGAGAGAATAGAAGGCGAAAAAGGATGCACAAGAGAACAATAATAATCTATGTGCAAATTCAGAAAATAAGGAAAGTAATGATCAGCAAGGATGTCCCACGAGAGACACTTTAACGTCCCACAAGACAAAGCAGTGAGACAAAAGGACAAGCTGCTGTAAAGGCCTTTAAATGATTGACGCCCAGCGCAACAAGCAGAAGACGCAGCTTAGCAGCAGCAAGCAAAAAGACAGCAGCTGATCCGTCCACATCTCCTTAGTGTCCGTTCAGCCACCCCCATAGCAACGAGAGCGGCAGAGACATGAAGTGGCAGGTGATTAGCGCACCCAGGGAGTGTTGGGTGGTGGTCTTGGGGGGGGTATGAGAGCGAAGCGAGGACAGCTGCTGTACAGGCTTTGATTGACGCGCAGTGCAAGAAGCAGAACATGCAGCATGGCAGGAGGAGCAGTAACCAAGCATGTGATCCGTCCGCATCTCTAAAGCGTGCGTTCAGCCACCCCCTTCACAACACGAACAGCAGAGATGCGAAGTGGCTGGTGCATGGCACACCCTGGGGTAGGGGGTGGGCGCGCAAAGCGAGCAGGGGGCTAAGCCCCCAAGTATATATATTTATATATATATACTAGCAAAATACCCGCGCTTCGCAGCGGAGAAGTAGTGTGTTAAAGAAGCAATGAAAAAGAAAAGGAAACATTTTGAAAATAACGTAACATGATTGTCAATGTAATTGTTTTGTCACTGTTGTGAGTGATGAGTGTTACTGTCATATATATAT
>JANRMT010062838.1:9554137-9590379 GCA_026402145.1 Polypterus bichir lapradei | reverse complement strand
GTGTATATATATATATATATATATATATATATATATATATATATATATATATATATATATATATATATATATATATAGTCACACGTGTGCATGGGATGCAGCTGAAGGGCTCAGAAAGGGATAATCCCATGCCAGACCAGGGGGTGGCAGAGTGCACTGATCTTTTCTCTTTTTCATCAGCAGACCAAATGCAGGAAATATTGCCTAGTCTAGATGACATTATTTCCGGTTATGGCTCCGATGATGTCACTTCCAGCTCCTGCCTCGATGACATCACTTCCCCTGCCTGGCTTTAAAACTGCCATGTTTGCCTGTCTGTATTGTTCTATTGTTGGAATGAAGTCTGTTGAGACCTGTTTTTCATTGAACCAAACTTTCATCATTGGCATCCTATTTCAAGTATATAGATGGCTGCTCCCAAGCCTTTTCCTGTGTTTGTCGAATCCTTTCACTATATATATATATATATTATAATGTGTGGGACGCCTCCACGCTGGAAGGACTGGGGGAGGGAGCATATCCAGAGCATTACCTCCCCCAGAGCGGTAGGTGGCAGCTACCCTGGGTTGCAGCAGGGCTCTGTTAGATTTGGATACAGCCCTGTTGGGATCCATGCGTGCCGCCAGGGGGTGCTGCAGCCCTTATGGGCAGTTCTTCCACCACACCCGGAAGTGATGCTGGAAGCGGAACGATGAGCACCTGGAGCACTTCTGGGTGCCTTATAAAAGGAGCCAGCAGCCACTACTCTGAGAGCCAGAGTCGGGAGGAGGGAGACGAAGCTTGACCAGATGAGTGGAGGAGAAAAGAGAAAGAAGAAGGAGAGAAATTTGGGTTGTGTTTGTGCCTGTGCTGGGCTTGTGGGAACAGAGAAGGTGTTTCCCACACGAAAACAAAGAAAAAACAACATACGTGTGCCTCGAACTTGTGTCCCATGCCTGTCTGTGTCAGGTTGGGGTGGTGGTGCCTGCCTTGGTGGTCCACAATATATATATATATATATATATATAACTAAATAAATAGTTTTACAGCTCTAGAAACGGCTACATAACAGGCCAAAGCGTTATCCTTATGACTGTGTATTTGAAATCATTACAGAGTAGGCTTGCAAATTGTATTTAAGTCCTTATTTTGTATTGTGATATTCAATGTTTCTGTGAGAGGTGGTTTATAAAAATAATTTCAATATCATTGCTAGGAGTTTTTCCACATCCCAGAGATGGGCATGTTATGGTAGACACATTGGGAAATCTTAATTAATGGTTCATGTATATGTGAGTGTAGATGTGTGCATTCGTGGGCCTTGAGATAAATTAGCACTCTTTTGAGAGTTAATTCTGGCCTTGCATCTAGTGCTGATAGGAAGTTTGTTTAACATATGTCAATTTTGATTTTGTTTCAATTATATTATACAGTATGTGTAAATATATATATATATATATATATATATATATATATATATATATATCATTCTGGATTTTAGAACAGGAAATAAACTGTTTTTAAATTAACCATAATTAATTAACCACTTAAGATGGCATAGAGGTTCAAACCTGTTTAGGTCAATATCTGTAAAGAATTTATACTTCTGACTATCTGCTTGTTTTGTCCATGAGTACACCAGTTCTTCTAAGGATTGACAGTTTAATTTTAGCCCAGTATGGGTGAGTTTGATCGAGTATCCATTGTGATACAGTGATGCTGGTGAAGCAGACTTTGGCTGCATGCTTTGAAAAGATGATGAAGGAATGATTGGCGATGGTTGGAAGTGAAGGGTCAGGATGTGTGGAAGAAGCAAGAGCATGGCCATACAGGGTCTGCAGTAGAGGTGTTGGGAGACCATCCAATGCATAGTATGGCAGAGGTGTGTGCATAAAAGTTGTAGTGGTGTGAAGAGTAATGTGACTTGTGTGTAGAAAGTGTTTAAGACAAGTGCAGAATTCTAATGTTGTAAATATAGGTTTAGATATCAGCAATGAAGTGTTTTTTTATATAGTGTGGAAGTTCTGCTTTACATGAAATTATAGCTAGGGTGAGAGGAACTTGGGAGCTTTTCCCTTCTTACCTATAAAGTAGTGTTTTTTCGTTATTGAACAGTAAAGTCTATGAGAGCTGTGTGAGGAGTAGTATGCTCTTTGGGGTTATAACATGGCGGATGAAAGTAGAACATGAAGTGAAGCTTAAAAGAACCGAGATGAGAATCGTGAGATAAATGTGTGTATTGTCATGGAGTCAGAAGAAGACAAATGTATAGTTATGAGAAAGACAGTTGGTGTTGAGGCAATAAATGCTGTGCCAAGGAGAAATAGAATAAGATTTGGGCATGTGGAGTTACAGATTGGTTAACTGGGAAAAGGTGCACTGTGATAGAGTGTAGGGGTATAAGCCAAAAGGGAGGCAGAAGAAGAGGTGGTTATAGTTGTGTTGGATGATATGAAAAGAATGGTACTCATCCTGAAGGATACACAGATCTGTAGAGAGTAAAGAAAAAGATTTGAGGGCAACCAGCTAGCCTGGGTTAACATTGAAAATGGTTGTTAAACTGGTGATGATTTATCAGCTGAATCCAGTCCACATATATATAATTAGCTTGAGATTTTAATTAAAATATATCTTTGATGAGGGTTTTTAACATTTAATTTATTTACAAGATAGTTTTATCTTACTTAACAAGTGTATTTAAAAATTAGTATTTTTATATCATGATCTTGTAGTTACATTACATCTGTAGTCTTAAATTTCTACATCAATTTTACCTAAATGAATGGGAAAATGAAGGCCTTTAAAGAGTAGTTTCTCTTGGGACATGGTTCATGGCTGTAAATTGATTATATTTTTCATTCTCTGAATAAAGAATATTTTTCAGAAAACAGTATATTTTTTACCAAATGAATGGAAAGCACATTAGACTATTTGTTTTGAGCCCTGTATGAGAAAGCCAATACAAATGTGAAGAAACAATAAACCTAAAGTACTTAAACAGACACAGGCCTCTATTGCCCTCTTATGCTAGAGATAAGAAGTGTAATGTTATTTTTTCCCAGTTTTATTTATTACCTTTTCTTATGAAAGGAATAGTATTCCTGGCGGTAAAAATAACAATAAAACTAAAATGTAAATTAGTGTTTTCTTCCAGAAAATGGCATGCTGTGAGAAGCATGCATCTGTTTCAGCTGCCAAGCTGTGTATAACCACACTTTTGTTTTTATTTTATACATAACAAAGGCAGAGCAAATTCACTTACAAAAATGGTGTATCCACTGTATGTCAGAATTTTATTGGTATATCATTCTTTCTTATTGTAGGACATTCATTTTTAGTAATTTAGTTACAAGACACCCAAGTGTGGCAGATGGACTGAATGGTTTCCTCAACTGTGTAACCTTGGTTATTTACAACTGAAGCTATGGAGGCAAGCACAATGAATTCTTTAGCCACCTACTGTAAATTGTCATCTTCTATTTAATAGAGATCTGTAATGTTCAAATTTAAAATGAGAAATCATTATTTTCTAACTATCATAATACATACAATATGTTTGCTTTTTATTGTTACTAAAATTGTAACACAGTGGCAAAAATGCCTACTTCCTTACAAGCAACAGGCATTAATTATGGCAGCATAGATAAAAATGCAGGGCTTACACTTACAGGGGGAAAAAGCAACCTCTCAGAAATCACAGTATTTGCTCAAAAAACGGATATAGTTTTGTTATTTTTTTCAGACTCTGGCAAAGAGCTACATGACATAAATGACAGTCTACTCTATATGAGAGCTGGCTACAAACGTTGGAGCACTGATGACATTCAAGCAAGTTATAGTAAGTAACTCAATTGGATCTACCATAAAACCAAAAAATGAAGTGCCGTCACTCATTCTGTAGGCACACAGCCAGCTGCTTTAGGAGCTGCCAATCTCCTGCCATTTTCAGTATATGCACTCTTGGGAAAAACTAGAATATTACTGTTCTTTGTACCTTTGGGAGGGCCTGTGACAAATTCATATTTCCTGTTGTCTTCATGCTTATTACCACAGGAGAGTTAAACAAAATTAGGAAAAGACCATTCAGTCATTTTAATTTTCTGCTGCAACTCACATGGATCATATATGTCTGGTTTAAGTGATTCTATTAAAAAACAGAGCTTCTCATTGTTTTGCCAAAAGTGAGAAGAGGAGGATCCTCATTTTGTCATTTTGGCTATGGCTAACTACTCTCTGTAAACCAGATTTACACAAATTAATAAGGTCTTCCACCTTTAAAATCGACCCATATTATTAAATGAATGAAGTGACACTAAGGGTTATACCCAATGGCCTAAATAATAATATTCTTACTCTTACTCTTGTTATTCAGCCTTCTGTTGCTGATTTGAATTTGCTCCCAATGCAGAGGTGGTTTCTGTTTCTAAACAAATGTCCTATGCATTTCAGGAATGCTGTTACTGTCATATAAAATGGCATTCAAAGGCTCTTTTACTGTCAGTCTTTCAATCATATAAAATTATGTATATGTTTTTATTTATAAATCATACATGGTGAAAACCTGTTTAAATTTAAACAAAGTGTGCTATTATTTTCAAGGTAAACAAATAATGAATTTCAGATATAAGGAACCAGATGCATTCAAAGTCATGCAATGCATTGTTGGACAGCTGAGAAGGTGACATTTTTAGATATTCTTCTGAGTGAGAGACTCATTGCTTTGATTGATAACCAAGCAAGCAGTCACAAACAAGTAAATGGACATGCACATGCACTCCCTCATCTTTACAAAAGTTGATTTCAAGATGTCAGAGAAAAGTAAGTTCAGCCTCATTTGAAGATTTATGATATGCACTTTCTTTTGGAAATAGCTTGTGTACTTACAGAAAATGGCACATACATCATCCAAAAAAAAGCCACCAGTTTGTGACATTTGGCCACATTTGGATTTTTTCAGATAATAATGGGAGACATCTTTAGTATGTGATCCTTATATTGTTGTAACAGTGTTAATCTCCAGTTTTTAATGCTTTTATGAGTAAAGGTGCATTTTAGACAGGAACATGTAAAAATGCACCTGTCAATTTATTGACTGCAGATTAAAGAAGATTCAAAAGAATTGTCAGATGTCAGAGAAAAGTCATAACACCATAAAATATTAAACTTATGCCAAAACCAGTGATTTTAAGTATCAGCACAAATAGGACACAATTTCACTGGACAAGGTTGGCAGACTTTCAGACCTAATACTACCTTTATTTTTAAAATCTAGTCTTCCAAGGAAGAGTATATTGAGTTGACATTAATGATTTTTTTAATGTTTTTATAAATTTTGGCTCAATGTGGCCCATTTGATTTATACTTTAAAAAACAGTAAATTCATTTGTTCATTATAATCATAAAGACTGCCAAAAGAAATATCTCACAGCACTGAATAATCGATTTAATTTCTTGTTTGACATTCAAAGGTCTGAAGCTGACAAAAATGTGCAAACAAGCTGATAATTACCTTGTCCCCTCACATTTACTTTCAAATGTTGCCTTCTCAACTGCTAAAGCGTTAGAGATAAGAAGAATGCTTTTAAAAACATGTTAATTGGACAGCAGGTACTGACAACACCTATGACAGTCAACAGTGTAGAGTGATCATTCAACAATCTCTCCATGTCAGAAATCGTTATCTCTTTTCCACTACTTGCCTGGTCATTATCATGTCCAAAAAAATGAAAAGAACAAAAAACTGTGTGACTTTTTTAAAGATTTTATTATTCAGTTTGCTAATGCTAATATTAGACAAAGTTAGTTTAAAACTGGGTGTCACAATTTGAATTCACTATTTTGAGAGGGCTATATGGCAGCACAAAGATTAGTATCACAGAGTGTAAGAACATCTGAAACCACAGAGTACATCTCTTTTCTCCTTAAGAAGGGAGAACCATTAAGTGACTTAAAAAGAATTTGCTTTAAGGGTGACCCAGGAATGTGTATTCAGTTCTTTAACAGTTCTTGTCACAGTGCATGGTAGTGAGACAACTCAAACCCTACCAATCCACTGTTCTGAGAGGCCTTCATTTTCCCAAGACCAAAAACAGCATGCTGCTTCCTGCCTGGAGGTATCTGTTATATAGCTCTGTCTAAAATCAAGGAATTGGGCCCCAGAGTTATCTCTAGTTCTTGAGACACTAAATTTATAATACAGCAAGTGGAATGGATCTGCTAAGTACTCTTTCCAGAAATCAAGTTTTCTTTCCTCCTTATCATAACATTATACAACATGTGCTAAAATTATTTTAAAGTTTAAAAAAGTGATAAGTAGATAATGAAATGTGCACATTGCAAGGTGAGGGCAGCCTGCATTGCTAGTTGATACTTTCTCAGGTTGATTCACAGCAGAGTGATTCTGTACTCAAAAAAGTGCTTTCAGGAAATGGAAGAGCTGCTATCTCACAATGTAATTCAAACATGGTAAGCAAACAGTGGTATGCATTTAACAAAAACATAAATAATTATTATATTGTAGCTTTTTTGATAAATAATATACAGAATTAAATGCTCTTAAGGGTGAAACTCTTTTTATGTTAAACATAGTCAGACTGGTCTTTTTTATGTTCTTCTATTATGTAATACTTCTGTTATCAACAGCAAAGCATCAGTGGGTTCAGCATGATGCTACCTGGAGTCCTTATTAACAGTAAGTAGCATAACCAAATTACCACTCACCTGTTTGCTGCTGCATCTTGTACTTGTACGTCTACTGTGAAGTACCTACCTAAACTGATTATACCGAATAAAACACTTAGAAAACTGAGGCCTTGTGACAGTGACATTTTTACTGTTTGGCAGCTCTCAGTAAATGCTTATAATGTTTGTGACCAAAACTCTCTGGGACTTCCTCCTTGATACTCCATCAGTCTTTGTAACTGCTTTTTAATTGTCACCACTTCATTTGTAGCTTTTGTTAGTGCTCCTCTTAGAATTCACTTTTCAGTCCTGACAGTACAAAATTGTATTCTAACTTGAACTGCTACCTGACCGTGTCTTTATCAGTTTATAATGTTCTGAATGACTGGATACTTCTATTTTCACTGTTGCTATGCTTTAATATATTTATTATTATTAGGGGGCTGTGAATCATCATCATGTGGGCTCACCAATTGCAGGAGGAATAGGGATCAGGTGCAATGTGACCTGGGAAGCGGTCAAAAGCAGGTGGACTGAAACCAAGACATACAAACTGAATCTTGTGATGTGGAATGTCACCTCTGTTGGGGGGAAGGAGCCGGAGTTGGTGGGTGAGGCAAAAAGCTACCAGCTAGATATAGTTGGGCTCATGCCCACCTTTTTGCTTGGTTCTGACAGCCAACCCCTTGAAAGAGGCTACACTTTCCTTTACTCTGGAGTTGCCAGGGGGAAAGGCATTGGGTGGGAGTGGGTTTCCTGCCTGGTTGATGCTATGTTGTAGTTTGTCCTAGAGAATGTGAGGCCTGCCTCTGTGCAGCTGAAGGTCACGAACGGGAGCACTCTGACTGCCCTATGTGCCTATGCAACAAATGCCGGTTTGGAGTACTAGGCCTTCTTGGACTTACTGTAGTGAATTGTGGAAAAAGGGGACTCCATAGTTCTGCTGGGAGACTTCAGCCCTCACGTGGATAATGATGGAGAACACCAGGAGAGGAATATTTGGGAGGAATAGCCTCCTTGATCTAAAACCAAGCAGTGGTTTGTCATTAGACTTCAGTACTAGATATATTTTGTCCATAACACACACCATGTTCGAACATAAGGTGGCTCATAAATGTACTTGGTACCAGAGCACCTTAGGCCAAAGATCTATGATCGATATCATAATTGTATTATCAGATTTGTGGACGTATTTCCTGGACACTCAGGTGATTTGGGTGAGATAGTAGGGGAGACACTTGGACAGACCTGGGAAGTCCAAGCCAATGGGCAAAAGAGTATGGAATGGGAACTTCTTGGGGAGGTCACTATCCAGAAAACTTTCAACTCCAACCTCCAAAAGAGCTTTTCTCACATTTCGGGAAGGTGATATGGACAGATGGATTGGGGTGGTGAGCACATTTATTTAGCTGCTATATTGATCTCTAGTGGTGAAGAAGGAGCTGAGTCACAAGGCCAAGCTGTCATTTTACCAGTTTATCTATGTTCCTATCCTCACCAATGGTCATGAGCTTTGGGTAAAGACTGAAAAATGAGATTTTGTGTCCAAGTAGCTGAAATGAGTTATGTGCCCAGGTTGGCTGGGTTCTCCCTTAGAGATTGGGTGAGAAGTGCAGATGCTAACCCTCCGCATCAAGAGGAGCCAATTGAGGTGGTTCGGGCATCTGATACGGATGCCTCATGGATGTCTCCCTGTGGAGGTTTTACGGGCACGACCTGCTGGGAGGAGACTATGGGAAAGACTTAGGGCTTGCTGGGAGGATTATCTCTGGCCTGGGAAAGGGACTTATGGGCCTCACAGCTAAAACTGTTGCCCCGAGACTTTGGCTTCAGATAAGCAGTGGAAAATAATGAATATGAGTCATGTTATACATTTTATCAATTTATTTTATTTTTCTTTATTCTTCTTTTTACCAACTTTAAAACATAATGCTGTGAAAACTGATGTACATTTATGGCTGAAACTCTGCAGAAAAGTCTAGCTTTTACATACACTCCCTAGAGATTTTATTTATTTGCAAGTGCTTAGAGGTCAAGTGAACCACTTAGCCCTATTAGTCTAAGCTGAAAGAGGTGTCAGGAGGATTCACCGCCTGAAACGCAAAGGGTGTAGGTCAGGTACAGTGGCCCTTGAGTGACAAGCCTTAATGGTATGGATCTGCACATAATAGATTTTTGGCAGTTTTTATTATATTGCCCCAGCTTATATTCTATTGCATCATCATATTGCATTTTGGTTGTACTTAGTGCTACTAGCTCGTGGCCCTGTGTGAGTGCGTGCTGCAGATCCTTTCCATTGTTGTTTCATGTCTTGTACCCAGTGATACCATTATTGGCTGTGGCTCTCTCATGCCCTATAGATACAGAATAATGTCACCATTAAATACAATGTGTGATATAAAACAGCAATAAAAACACAATACAAGTAGTGCAAAAAGACAATATAAAGTTACTTAAACGACATATGATGTGAAAAAGCAATACAACATAAAACAGTAAACTAAGTGCAGTGCACAGTTAAAATATATGACACTGAACAAATTCAGACTAAAGCTGCTGTTCTGCCTAAGCATCTCTATTGCAGCATTTCTCAACCTTTAAGTATTTGTGACACGAGTTTTCATAACAGTTTTAATCGCGCCCCCCCACCCTAACATTTTTTTGAAATGTAGATGCATATTTTATTATACCTACTTAACTTTTATCGACATTTATCTAACTCTATATTTATTGTTCGAGTATCAGAATGTAGTTTAAGTTAATTTGTTTTGGTTTCAGCAGATGTTTTTTCATATTTTTGATTCTTGTTTTCTTTTTTTCACATGTTCGTGCCCCCATTTTTGTTACTTCGTGCTCCCCTAGGGGGGCCCGCCCCACAGTATGAGAACCACTTCTCTATTGTAATGATTTTAAGTTACTCATTTTTGTAAGGTTCCAAAACTTAAATATCTAAATTTCTTAAACGTTCTACCAGTTAGCAATAAGCACTGAGCTGCTCCAGGTCAAAAATATCCATGTGATATTCTTAGAACAAGAAAATAATATTAGTAGTGTCTGATGTTTCAGAGTGAGGGCACTATAAAGCCGTATAATTTAATAAAATAGCATGTATGATTGACTGCATCAATGGACTTCTAATTACAAAACTGGTTGCAGCAAAAACCTGAAACCATTTCCACTGAGATCTCTGATTTAAAAGGATTCACAATAAGGGCTTTGTGCTGATTTATAGTGCATGGATGTTTATTCAGTACAGGTAATTGTGATGGTGAATGCTGTCGACCATGCTAAAATAAAGAGTGATCGACTTAAACTTTTTCTTCATCAAAGTAGCTGTGGCTTTTCAATAGTATTAAAAAAGTCTCTTCCCTGTATGTTTTTAAGCTCCCAGAGAACAAACATCTTGGAGAATCAGAAACAGAGCAGCGTAGTATACCTTTGTGAGCAGATTAAGTCTGCTAACAAAGAAACTCTCTTGCTTGATTAATGCAAGCCTGAGTGCTTATGGGTGTGAATTTTAATTACTGCATGCTTGCAGAAACACATTCTGTATCTGTATTGTCAGTACAGAAATTGCTGAAGCATAAAGCCCCATACTTCTAGAAATCAGAATTCAGTTAAAGTTGTTGGCGCTACGAAGAGAAGTTTCCTTTATCAGCTCAGAGGTCAGACAAATCGAGCAGAAACATAAAGGAAACATAAATAAGTAACATTCAATAAGAAATGGCTGCAGTCAGAAGTCACTGCACAGCCTGGGGTGGCTAGAAGAACCAAACATGATTAAAAATATACATTAGGATCTATAGCACTTTTAGAAAAAAAGGTGCAAAATAGGCAAAAAAGCAGTGTCTACACAAGTGGAATAATACAGGAAGTACTGTATATACCATGTTAGTTTTTAGAACGTTAGTATCAATAACATTATTGTCTCTGCTATACATAGTAATTTTTATATGTACATGTGAATGGATGAATATGCTTAAGGAGAGTTTATGTACTCTGAAACTATGGAACGTCACGTGCTTCAAAATTGCATGCTTTTGTTGTACGCCTACACTGAATATTGTTTCAGATGTTTGGCCCTGAATTTGTTCTTTTGGTAATTTCACACATTGGAAGCATTGTGATTTTTTTTTACTTTGAAATAAAGAAGTTCCCTTTGACTTAGAGGATTTAATAACTTTATAATTTTCAGCATGCTGTACTTTCTTTTATTTTTTTCTAAGGCTTGTGCTCCATAGCACCCTTTTAGCTCCCTTTGTACTGAGGTGTTGAAATAGAGCAGCAGAATTATTGTGTTATGATTTATTAATTATTATAAATGGATTTTTTATATCAAAGGTGACCTGGCAGTGCAGTGGTTAGTGCTGTTACTTCTTATCTCTGGGAAGCTAGTTTTTATGCTTTCCATTCAGGCTATGTTCCTGAACTGTTCAATCACTAAACAGTCATGGTTGGTTCCTAAATTTTCATTTGTAAAGCACGATGATGGCAGCTTACATGTTTTTAAACCGAAACACTTTTTTTTTTTTTTTTTTGGCCCAGTTTCTAAGGCATTAACTAAATATTGCAAATGATATGCCAGTCCTCATTCTTGATTCTCTGTGTGGTCACAAACCAGCCAGTTCACACTTCAGAAGAATGGAAACATTTGCATTATACAAGTGTGTTTTAAATAGAAAACAAATTCAGTAAAAAAATAAATACATTTATGTAAATGTAAATTTTGTGTATCCTGTAATGAACGGCAAGCATGGGCTGGATGGGATATTATAAGTTTCCTTACCAGGCTAGGAGGCCAAGATATTGAATATTCAAAAAGAAGGCAAGGCATTCCATGCCTCAGCCAGGAGAATGGAAAAAGATGCTGACATTGAAGTGGAGATGATAGCATCCCAGCAGGACTTGACTGAAGATCCTTACCCAGCCCAGAAGCCAGTATCATGGAGGGACACTGCAAGACAACCTACCTGAACAATTTGCTCCCCTGACTTGCTAGATGGCAGGATCCCTGGGTTACAGAACCCACATGGAAACCCACAGGGCAAGCTGGAATCTCTAGTTCCATGGGATAGCCCTGTTGGATTTTGTTGGGTGCCGCCAGGATGCTGCAGGGATGATCCCTACTTTGTGATCTGGAAGTGCTTCCTTTGGCCAATTTCCTGACACTAGACATACTCCCTGGTCTTATATAAAAGGAGACACTTTGCCTCACACAGGGTATTGGAGTCAGCTGGAAGTGGGCAAAGCTCACCTGGGAGGAGTGGAGGAAGAGAGAGAGAGAGAAGAAGAGAGAATTGTAATTGCATTGTGAAGTTTACAAGGAACCTGTTTAAAGGTATTTTGCTGTAATAAACCAATTACTAAACCCATGACTTGTGTCTGTGAGTTTGTGTCTTGGTTTAGGAGTGCTGTATTTAGTCCACTGAGAGTTACAGGGCATGTGCTGCCCTCAATCACACCTGAATGTTATGCCTTGCATATATTTTTTAACTTCTCTGAACCTTTTATTTCCATTAAAGTGTCTTGGGAAGCGAAAACTGTTAATGGCTCAGGGTATTAACAAAACGTAATGCCAGTTTATCTCAGAGCACACTTCCTAAAATGTACCATCACATTGCCTAGATATTTGAAGATCTGAGAAGAAACCAGAATAACTGGAGAAAACCCATATTGATACAGAGAGAATGCCCAGACTCCACATGTGCAGTAAACAGAGCTTGGTGAATCAGTAGCCTACCCAATTCTCCAATGTTTCACCACTGACAAATGACCAATCTGCAATTTCACAGTTTATTTGTTAAACTATGGTCACTTGTATGCTTCCCCATTGCCTTTTACCCCATCCTAGTCCCTTTCAAGTTCCTTCCAAAAACACCAAATCGCAAACTTTACTTATTTTAGCACACACTTAGTTAACAGAGAGTATTGATGTGTTGTGTTTTGCTTAGACATGCAAGTAAGAAATTTACTGTACTCTGTATATATAACAATATTAATACTACTTCTGCTTTGTCTTGCCTATTTCCTCATAATCCATAAATGTTCCAACTGCCTTATTAGTGTAAGAAAAGTACATGGCAGACAATAAGTGTAATGTTCTGTCTGAGTTTTACAGCACCAATGTCACTGTTCATTTCTTTCTGTTGTGTATTGGCTAGCACCACCTCATTTCTGATACAGTATCTGGGTTTTTCCATACTGTGTTGACTCTTTCAATTTCACTGCCCTGGCATAACCGTACTTCTTTGGTGACTTTATCAGGGTGCTATAATGGGGTCCTGAAGTGAAGGAACAAAGTGTGGGCTGCTGAAGTACCTGAGTATGACAGAATAAACTGCTGTTGTTGAAGCTGCTTTTCCCTTCACTTGGGATCTTACATGCTTAAAGCAGAAAAGTTGAAAACATAAAAATCAGACCTGGTGACTAGTGTATAGTGCCCTTTCAAATCAGTAATATAAATAAACAATGTGTGCATTTTGGTGAAGCAGCCAGTTCCACAGGCTGTGGCAAACCATGAGCTAGTCAGGAAAAAATAGAGAAAAGCATCTCCTGCTGCCTTCAGGAATGATATGTCCTGTTTGCTATTATGAGCTGGTGGTTATAGGTGCTTAACCTCAGTAGTTTTGCTGGTCTGTAATAGTATCTCATCATAGGCCACTCGTGTCTCTCTTGGTCTCACTTCCTCTCTTGTGTGTGCTTCTTTGGTTATTCCTCCATTTCAGAGTAAGCCACGTAGGCAGAGGTTGCTGTTATTTCCATGTTTCCCCCTTCAATTTCCTGCACTTTTACCTTATTGTTGTTGTCATGGCAGCTCCATACCTTGCCAGTGTCCAGCTGATTTAGTGAAAATTGGAAATAATATTGAGGTTAAAATGTGTTGACACCTCTCGGCATTAAGTTGTCCAGGCGGTTAATCATTTTGCACTAAACAGGCTTGTTTTCTTTCCTCTGTGCTCAGTCCATTAAAATGCTTTTAATTATTTAGATTAGTGTCCTTTGCTTTTATTGGTATTATTCCTTTGCTTCTTTAGCAAAGAAATGAGTTTCTCAGCAGCAAGTGTCATATACAACTGTCAGATTTTTACCAGCAGACAGAGGCTGCTAAGAACCTGCTGTTTTGGACATGGCCTTGTGATTCTGGCAACTTTTGATGTGACTGTTATTTCCATCCATCCATCCATCCATCCATCCATCCATCCATCATCATTTAAACTCCCTTATCCAGTTTAAAAGCCAAAGCCCATCCTGAAGGCATGAGGTTCAAGGCATAACTAATTCCAGGTAAAGCACCAGTCCATCAAAGCATGTACTGAGGAACACATTCACTCACACAGGACCAATTTAGTGTCGTATATGTTATGTGAATAAAGAAAATGCCTTTGACAGAGCTGACTGGAGAAAACCAATTGAAGCATTCAGAATAACTGGAGGGGAATAGAGGATTAGAAAGCTAGTGGGAAGCATTTACTTAAGGTTCTGCTTGATTAGCAGTGCGTTACAAGTACAAAGGACATTTTTCTCTCTCTTGCCTCTCAATTAAAAAATGAATCAAAGTTAAATGAATGAAGAAGGACAATACAGTAATGAGCTAAAGTGTATGTTATCCAGCATCCCTTAGTGTTAACTCTGCTGTGTGAGTTCGAGTCAGTGGCACAGAACAGACATGCATCAGTTGTCTTCATCAGTGCTGACTGAAACATATTCATGTCCTGAGTCCATGCTGCTGATGACATTCTGTAATGACAGGCTGTTGCAGGCAAATGAGAGTCCTCCATTTCTTTTTTGCAGACCTCACACTTTAGCAGCAGCCAGAGGTACAGTTCTGTTGTCATAAGCAAGCTGTCCTCTCAGGGGACCATAGGCTAAGTGCTGTGCTTAAAACTGCATCTTTTATTACCAAATCTAGCCCTTAACTCAGGCCTTTCGCTAAAATGTAAAGTTATATTCCAAATGTTTTACATAACATCCATCCATTATCCAACCCGCTATATCCTAACTACAGGGTCATGGGGGGTCCGCTGGAGCCAATCCCAGCCAACACAGGGTGCATGCATGAAGATACATTTTTCTGGGCTCCTTTGATTGTTGGAGTTGATCAGGTTTAATGTATCATTTTAGTACAGTTTGATCACTGAGACATTCATTAGGGTAGTGTTAGCTCAGCATGATGAGGATGGTTAAAGATTTATAATAATGACTCTAAGAAACTCATTTGTGGTAAAGTGGTGTCTGCAAAGTATATACTAAGACTGTGACTAAAAGACAATTATACAATTTACTGATTTATTTTACACAGTAGTGATGTTTGTCATTTTTAGAGCTTCAGAATAGGTAGCTGAAGAAAGAACTGTATGGATTGTGGCATTTTGTGACTATAGTTGGTTTAATTGCTTTATGATCTGATTCTTACAACTGGAGGCAGGATTTGCATTCGTGGATTAAACATTAAGTTAGAGAGATATAGAAATGATGAATAATAGTGGAATTTTGGATTCAGGCTTATGTGGGGATTATTGGAAAAAAATATTTGATAATATTGCTAAGAAAACTTTTGAATTTAAGCTTACCAAGTGGAATGTAAAAATAACAGTAATACAAAAGCTCCGAGGAGTTTGGCCAAACTGTTAGACTGCAGATAATGAGGGCACACATTGATTTCTTTATCTGAGTCAGTAACAGGAAATGGATGAATGTATGGTAGAGATAGATGAAAGGATAGACTAATAGTCGGGTTAAGATTACGTCATTGTTCATTAAATTGTTTTTACAAAACATCAAATTGGATGCGCTTTA
This sequence comes from Polypterus bichir lapradei, assembly GCA_026402145.1. Classification (NCBI taxonomy): domain Eukaryota; kingdom Metazoa; phylum Chordata; class Cladistia; order Polypteriformes; family Polypteridae; genus Polypterus; species Polypterus bichir. Next base: position 9,574,923 of record JANRMT010062838.1, on the reverse strand, counting down.
TATATAGCAGTTGGGAAACAGTAGCATTATAAGACGGAAGGAGATATACTGTTTATAAGCAAAAACTATTTGATCATCTCACAAAACTGGTATAAATGATGGAGAATCTATAAATCCAATCAGAAAAGCAACTGAATAAGCTTCACAAATTCCATTAAGCTTCACAAATCAATCTACACATGACAGTAAATTTGACTTGACTTAAAAAAGAAATGTTTTCTTTTTGAAATGGGAATTCCAGTGCAGGTGTATTGTGGTTTGCAGAAATATCCCTAAAACTATATTGAGGTTGTCCAAATTACTGCATGCTTCCCCTTTAGGTTGGATGTATTTGCAATACTCTTTTATTAAAATGAGTAATAGCTTTTAACACCCAGGAGTAAATGTGATCATGTCTCTGTTTACCCATTATGGAGACTTGTGGAATAGAAAAAGACAATGTTTGTCAATTGTGCAGCAGATGCAAAGACCACTGAATGCTACAGAGGTGAGAACTAATGGTGGCATGTTTTTGCAGTGTCATTTTCCAAAAAATATTTTTTCTTAGTGAAGATTTACAGTGTTCATTTCGTTATAAGAATCATGTTAGCTTATATCTCCATTTATGCTTGTGAAAGTTTAAAGTTTTGCTCTGGGTTTCTGGATAATCATATGCGAAGACCGATATCATTTCACTCTTTTGATTTATTGGGAATTAATCAGACCAGTTATTGATAAAATGTAGCATAGCGACTGGTGCTTTTCTAACAAATTCATAACGGAAGGCTCAATTATTAAGTATACCAGAGTCCTCGAGTGGAAAACAGATGTCTTTAGAAAAGTTAAAAGTTTGTTTCTATTTACAAATTAATGAAATCAGACAATGATTCCTTATTTTTTAAAAAGGCAGGCCACTTGTTGATTGAACCTTATCAGGATACCGTCATGGAGAGCACGATGAAGTTATGGAGGACTGTGAATAAAAGACAGAAACATCAGAAAGATTTTTTTTATTAGTGGTTGGCAAAGGATGTTTTATGTAAAGAGCATAATAAGGTTTCAGGGTACATTCAGCCCTACCAGTGCACCTGTTATACTTCTGGTCTAACAAGGATGACACCCATTTCCTTTTTGATGATTGTAAAGGTTGCAGAGAAAAAGGGGTTGGCTCCAGAGGCCAGTAAGAGGTGAGTGAAGTGGTCCTCTACTGGGTCATCACATTGCTTCAACACTATTATCCTCTGTGACCATCAGACCCATTAGGTCTATAAATTATTCACGTATGACAAAGACAAAAAATACAGATGTTGCTGTGTTAAGTGCATCCTCAGTTATACTGGTGGTATAAACTAAAAGGCAAGAGGCAAGAGTATTGTGAACTGAGTAGCCTGCTTTTCTTCTCATGCTTAGTCTTACTTTTCCTTTTGTATGAAGAAAAGAGAAATGTCAGCAGAGTTTTGTATGTTTGTGTAAGATAGTTGAGTGTGAGGTTGGAGCAGCTGGTTATCCATGTCCCTTGGCAGTGGGCTTCCTTTACTCTGTACTGAAAATGTGAGTACACATTATGTTTCCAACGAGTGCCTCTGTCCTTTCCAGTTTTACTTTAAATTTATTCACCACAAGAGGATACCAGGGATCACATTTGTGGCAAAGTGCATAAATTTAGTTAGTTGAGAGTTAATTACATTTTCCATAATTTTTCATAAGTTTTAACAGATGGCTTAAATGACAATGAATCTGGCAAAATTCCTACAGTATTTTGTGTTTCTGAGTTTAGGTGAAAGTATTGCAATTTCAAATTATTTACACTATCTGTTATTTTTATCTACATAACTTTTTAGTAAAGTGTTAATCAAGGAATAGATAGCAGGTTTTAAACCTCATAAAGCTGTTACTGTACATCTTTAAAAGGAGTTCTCTTTATAGGATATGCAGTAGTTACAGAATGGGCCTTGTGTTTTATATTAAGCATTTACTTAAGAAACTGATGGGACTTAGATGGGGTTTCAGTGTAGGACTGTGGAGGCTGAGTTTCCGAAATGCTTGATAAAGCCTGTTGTTAATAATTTGTGATCATTATTACTGGTTGTATCCAATAGGGGTCATATGCTTCTTGGGAATACGTTCTTTTAGAATTTCAGCAATACTACAATCTAATAGTAAAAACAGTGGAGATATCAAGACAAGAGAAATATGATCCAAAGATAGGGTACATATAACTTGCTTTTCAAAACAGTTTTCAACTGCTATGTATTACTATATAAAAAAACACTAAGGTCTCTATGTCTAGTACCACCGAGCAATTTGATTGGTCTGTTTAGCTTTTAGCTTTGGAGTGACTGGTCAGTTTGGCTTTGGTGACACAACGAAAGAGGGAGTCCAAATGTGAAGTGTGAGGATGAATAAAGGTGAATGAGGCATGCTGAGAGAATTGCCTTCAAAGACGGCAAATATAAAACCGGATAGGATTTGAGAAGTGTGCATCGAAAATAATGACACAGTCTGAGATGGAGATTTCATGGGAATGTGCTTGAGAGAGCAAGTGCCGGTTAAGAGACGTTCACACATGCAAATACAGAGGAAGGGTGCTGAAGGACAGGAGATAGAAAATATTTTTAAAATTTTTCTATTACCTGTCTTTAACTGGTACAGTATATATATAAACATACAGGTGTATTACATTTTTTCAGGGGGCTGTTTAACGATTGTATGTCAGTCCTAGGAGTAGTCTGAAAGCATTTTCTTACACACAAGCTAAAGGAGGTGTTTTTGGTCTATCTATTTTAGCATGAAGAGATTTATTAAGTCTTTTATACCTTCATAACAGGCATTGGTTCTAAAAAGTAACCATACACTTTATATTATCCAGTACTATATATTAATTATGAGTAATTCTATCAATTTAACATATTCTTTGACATTGACAATATATGTATGGTTATGAATAATCAAGTGTATGTCTAGAAGAAGCAGTGTGACACAATGACGCTGCTGGTTTAACTTCTCTCTCAGAGCCACTGCACGGGCCTGAGATGGTTACTTAAAGTGTTTTTGTTTCAGATGTAGAAAAATATTTATAAACCATTATGTAATATATGTGCATGTGTAAATTGGTTTGGGATGGCATTTGTGCTCGAAAGACGCTATATAAAACAAAAGTTGTTTGTAGTGGAGGGTAGTTTCTTAGAATTTTAATGGAGCATTTTTCTTTGTTCAAATATTTATGTCCTGTTGGCAAACACTTTTGTGGTTGCTGGTATGAGTTTTTGTATTTTCATTTTTACTCTTAGACACACAGAATAGTGTCTTTCAAAAAATGAATCATATTTTCTACACTTGTCTGGATTTTATCTTTTTTCAGTTCTACTAATCCAAATTAGCTAAAGATCTATGTCTTTATTATTTCAATTAGAAAATTGCCAACTTTCTGCAATTTCCTTTTGCTTTTTTAATGAACATTTCATCTTGGCAAATCTCATAATATTAGGGAACAGTGACTGAGTTGGACTAGAGTATGAATGAGCAGTGACGGCAGTTGAGAAGAAAAAGTGCCAACTCTTGCATACAAATTGGGTCCAGACTATTAGAAGAAACAATGCAGTGTGCAAAGGCTTTTAAGACCTGTATCAACTGTGGTGCTGCTGAGAGATTAAAGGATAGCTTAGGGGACTCACGTAGAATCTATTTATCAATGCTTCTGAATGAATGTCTTGATGGCCTCATGTAAGCTATTACTGTTTGTGGTTCTAAGAGATGAATAAAAGGTCTGATGGGTAACAAATTAGTGGTCAATTGCATTGAAAATTGAACAAATTAATTTACAAAAATTAGAAACTTATGTAGACCACTGTAGATGAGACTGAGAATAATAAAACCTCACAGGAGAGAAAAAGCAGACACAGTGTGCCCCCCACCCAAAAAACAAAACAAACCAAACGGAGTAGACCAGTGGCTTTAACAGAACAGTAAAGTAATGTTTAAGGTTTGTTTGAAAAAACCCCAGATCAAAAAGCATGAGACCCTAATAAGACAGATGCCCTACTAAGAACTGCCTTTAATTAACACTTCTCTTCTGTGTTGTTCTCAACAGAGCCATTCTTTGCTAAGGATGGAAGCAGCCAGCATACCTGCTGCCTTTTTCTATGTGAGAAGTGTGCAGTGTGAATGCTGTGAGATGAAGGATGTGAAATAGGTACTAGTAAACTAAAGAAACATCACATTCATTTAGAGTTCACTGATTTGTACTTGGGGGATTAATTCCGAATCTGACTGCTTGGCACCTTTGGCCATCAAGCCTTCTCTTTGTTAAACTTCCATTACTACAAGGCTGTGGTAAAATAACATTTTTCAAGATCATCTACACTGCTGAATCAGAATGCAACACCCTTGTTGCAATGAGGCTTTAAGCAGGCTGACAACAGTCTGCAAATAAAATGGAAGCTGATGGACTATTTATCTAAAAATCATTTAGAAATGTCAGCTAGTAAATCTGAGTCAGCTAAAAACCTACTTTGCAAGGCTTTTGATTTATCTTCCCTGGTTCACTTCAAATAATCATGTGCTCTGAGAAGGTTACTTAATTACATCTTTTTTTATAAATGGTAAAGGAGAATGAGAGCAGCCACACAAACTATCCTGTTGCCCATTTGAAGATTTCATTGTGATAAAGAGTGCTGTTTATTAAACATAAATAACTATATACAAGGTGGATGAGGTTGACTCCCGCTGACTTCCTAAACACAGAAATTGCTGTATAAACTTTGGAGCTCATATTGTCATTTGAACCTTGTGCTCCTTTAGTTATTTAAAACAAAATTTGTGTGAGTTATACCAAACAAAAAAGGGCGGGTTTGACCTCCTTTTAAGGTTATGGCACACAAGATCAGAAATGAGTATCAATAGATGAGGGTCCTCAGAGAGTTCATAAAATGCCCCAGTGACAGCACTAAACATGTGTTGGCTTGTACTCTGACATTTTTAATGTTGTTATATTGTACAAGGTTTCTAAAAATTCATCAATTGATCTAATTTTCTGAGATTTTTTAGATCTTGTTTTCTTCTTCTTCTTCTTGATCAACGTTTTCCAAACAGCTCAGTCCTGCAGTTCATCACCAGTTAAGCTCGACACATCAATCTCAAAATTCTCATTTCTGCCATATCTAAATTCTTCTCTCATGCTCCCTTTACTGCCCGTGTTTTACCTCCATATATAATCGCTGGTCTTACCACTGTCTTAAAAACCTAACCTTTAACCATTGCCTCAATTCTTCGATCACACACTACTCCTGATACCTTGTTTCAACTGTTCCATCCACACTGCACTCTATGGATTTTTTTGTCTTGTTTTATCGGACCTCATAATATTGCTGACTGTTGTTCTCACTGATATTCTATTTGTATTTTAACTAGCCACCTTCTAATTAGACCTCTTATTGATTTTAGGCATAATTTGTGTGCTATTTAAGAAACCAGAGGCCTCTTCATCATTCATTGACTTGAGCTAAAAGTTTAAACCCCTTTCAAAGTTTGTGAGACATCTTGCCCAAAGAAGTTGTCTTGAAAGCTTGCATATTGTAATCTTTTTAGTTAGCCAATAAAAGGTATCATTTTGCTTGGCTTTTCTCTACACCAACAGCACAATGAGGTTTGTTGATGTGTTTGTAAAAAGACTTTGTATAAAGATGGATAATGGAAGATACTAGGGACTAGTTTTTGAACAAAAACTGCAAAAAACTAATGCTTTTGTTAATTTGGTTAGTGAACTGCCTCTCTATTATAAAAAAAAAATCCTGGAGAGAAACACTAGGGATACAAGACGTGATCTTCATGGTGCACCACAAGAATCTGTTCTGGGTCTTATGCTTTTTTTTAATCTATATACTTCGATTAGTTCAGATTATCTCAAAATTCAAGGTGTTACCACAGCTATGCAGATGACACAGCTTTATTTATTTGTAGCGTCTAATGACCCAGAAACTCTTGGCTCTCTGATCCAATGTCTTAGCAGTATTTCTGATTGGATGAGTAGTAACTTTCACAAACTAAATAACGAGAAACAAAAATCGTAGTGTTTGGGAAAGATGGATATGGTGATGGTATTAGTAATAAACTTGATCCCATAGGCTTAAAAGTCAAGTCAGAGGTAAAGAATTTAGGGGTAATCATGGACTCTGACCTAAACTTTAAATTGCACAATAACCAGATTACTAGGACTAAATTTTTCACTTAAGAAATATAGACAACAGTATGTCTCTAACAACATTATAAGAAACTGAAACATTAGTTCACTTAGTTAAAAATTAGTTACGTTAATGTACTCCTAACAGGACTACCTAAGAAAGACATCAATCGTTTGCAATTAGTGCAGAGTGCAGCAGCAAGAGTCCTAACTAGGAAAAGAAAATCTGAGCACATCCCACCAGTTTTAGTGTTGTTACAGTAGTTACCCATGTCATTCAGAATTGACTTTAAAATGCTACTAATGCTTTATAAAGCCATAAATTATCTTTCTCCATCCTATGTTTTGGAATGCCTATTCCCCTACACTCTAAGCCATTACCTTAGATATTTGAATGGAGTTCTGCTTATAATTCTAGGAGCCAACCTGAAAAGAAGTGGTGAGGCAGCTTTTTGCTGTTATGCACCTAAAATTTGGGAAACCTTACCAATAGAAATTCACCAGGCTGATACTGCGGGACATTAAAAAAACTGCTTAATACCATTATTTTAATATGGCTTTTTTGTAGCTACATTTTATTTGTATTCCTGATAGACTATATTTGCATAGAATTATCCTATTCTTCAGGGATCCACAATCTGTACTAATCTCTACTACTCTCTGCTGTCTTTTCTGGTTCTTTTATGGTGGAGATCTATGCCACTATCACTTAATCAAGGCACCATGCAGCCCCCTGCGTTAATTGAATGAAGGCGGTTGTCCCAGCTGCCCACAAGACCAACATCATGAAATATTATCATATGATGCCTGAAAAACAGTGGGACTGATTTAAGAACATTTATGTTAGGTAGAATGCCCAAGAGGGACTGGCTGGTCTTTTTGGCCTTGGAACCCCTGCAGATTTTGTTTTGTCTCCAGTCTAATTTTTTTTTTCTGTCCTCCCAACCACTTAACCTTACCTTTTTTGTTACTTATTCTTTAATATTATTGCCTAGTGTTATTTGTTTTTCTTTTCATGTAACTTTCTTTTTGTCATCTTTGAGTTACACTGTTTCTATGAAAATCCAGTTTGTTTACCCTCTGTTTATTTTTCTAGATGTTTAAGTTTTAATTCTGCTATATATCTGTCCTATGGTTTTCAAAGAATCATTCTTTTCTTTTAACACACAGAGCATTAGTGGAAATGAGGGCTCATAGAAATGACTTCCAGTGTAACTAAGTACTTCATTTTAGGGAAGGATTAAAAGCCACTGCCTGTCAGGGATTATTACATATATAGCAGTTGGCCAGAGATAAGATCGCCTTGATGGAAAGATGGTATGCTATTAAGTCACAGGATAAAGGAAGAGACCTGAGAGCACACTACAGCATCAGAAGACCAGCAGAGAAAGATATGTTTTTTCTCTTGTAATTTTTTAATTTATGTCTTCACAGGTGGTGCCGTGGTAGTGCTACTGCTTTGCAATAAGGAGACTGTGGAAGATTGTGGGTTCAGTTCCTCCCTGTGTGGATAGCGCTGTGAGTTATTATTATTATTATTAACCATTCCCATTATCCTTTAATAAAGCATCAATATTTTGTTTGCTTTTTATTTCTCCCAAAAAAGAATCAGTACACCCTACCAGCTATTATGAAGCAAAATGACTTTATTGTGATGTTGCTTTCACATTCTGCCATGTTGTATATTTGGTCATGTTGTCACAAAAGGATGAACTTAAAAGCAGGCAAATCTCTCTGAATTGAGTTTGAATTGCATATATCAGGACTGAAGGTGGTAGTTGTACAGGACACTTGCTTCTTTTTTGTACAAGAAAAGATTGGCTGTGTTCCTAAGTAACAAATTAGATGGCCATGAGCAATAGCTTAACATTTTCTTTCAAATCAATAAGCCTTGCTTTTTAAGTAGACCTTGCGGCTTTATCAGCTGCATCCTGTAACATGAAGCATTTTTTTTAAAAAAAGCTTCTTTAGTCCAGTTTTATATAACAGTGCTGGCCTTCAGGCCTTTATGAATTTATCAAGAACAATAATAAATAAAATAATACAAGAGAGCATCTGCAGGCACCAGTCCCACAAATCTATAAGTTTAAGCTGTTCTCAAAGGGAGTACTTCTGCAGAAGTGTGTCGAACAGCTGTCAGTTGTTCACTTGTTCAAACATTTACCACGATCAAAAAATGCGAAGCTTAGTAGCTGATGGTATGCTGTTTATGTGTTGGTTGCCAGACTTTGTTATGCATTTGTCATTAACCTTTAATAATATGCCATATTTCCCCTGAACAATATTGAGTCAACAGCCTCTCCCTAAATCTGATGCTTTACATTTTTCAATCAATACCTCCCTGTCAGTAAACTGATAATTGAGACACTACTCAAACTAGGTTTTTCATCTGATTGTATAGTAAACTATTTGTTAGTGAAAGTAAGAATAAGTGTGTAGGTAGTTTTAATTTTTTTTTAACTTAACCAAGTTGATGTCCAGATACAAAAAACAGCCTGGATGTGAAATGAAAAACTCAGAAAAATAAAAATGACGTCAGCTCTAGAAAGGGTTCTTTTAAAGTTTGTATATTGTTGAAAGGCTGCAGACATTACAGAAACACTGCTTATTCATGTGATAAAGAACAAAAAGGCTGTAATAATAATACACCTAAAAGTATCCTATCCTGTTACAGCACGAGTTACCCAAAGATGAGGACATGTTTGCAGCTTAGTCTTTAGATTGGTTAAATGAAACTGAAATGAAGGTTGTTTAGCCTGAAATACTGATGCTGCATTCTCATAAATTGCAATGGTCAGCCTATCAAATAGTACTGAAAAGAGTATATTTGTGTTCAAGAAGCCATATCAAGACCAAAGTAGAATTGCCTCTAAAAGTCAGCCTAATTTATCATTTTTGGAAAAAATCAGTAACATGATTAGTTTTTGTTTGCTTTCTAAAAAAATATTTAAGTATGTTTTATTTATGTGTTTTTTTTTGAGTGTATTAGATGGTTAACAATGAAATTTATTTCTCACTGCTTCAGGACAACTTTTCTTAACTTTCTGTCCATGTTAATAATAATATTCCATTATTCATGGAACAAGGGTAGTACTGGAGGAAAGTGACACATTAGAGAAACCAGAAAGGGACAGCAGTTTAGAGCGACATGTGCTGAGCTGAAGGTTTAAAGACAAGATTGAACACTGAAGTTAATTCCTTTTTTCAATAGAATCCATTTGCTTCACACTTGCCATTTGACAATAGAATCTTATACTCATAGAATCATGGAAATTCCAAGTTAGTTATCTCAAAATTGTATTGAGATTTATTTATTGACATACAGTACTTACCAAGGTTAATTGAATTTTAAAAGTGTCCTTGACAATTAACGTTTTTTTTTTTTTTCTCATTTCTTCCAAAGAAAATCGATTGGTATGAAATAGTTGAGTGCTGTGTCAAATTGGTATTGTTTGTTCATTTGTTTTGCCCTCTTTACATAAATTGTTAATAGTAGTATCAATAAGGGTGTCTTGGTGGCAACAGTGGGTAGCAGTGCTGCCTGCAGGATCCAATGTCCTGGATTCAAGTATTGTCTTTGTCCATGTGAAATTTACACATTCTTCCCATTCTTGTGAGCTTTCGGTGCTGGGTATTCTGGTTTTCCTCCCACATCTTTAAAATTACACATATTATGTTTATTGCCATTACCCAGCTTAGGTGTGAGTGTGTGGGTAAATGAGTCTTTTGATGGACTGGTTCCCTGTTCAGAGCTGTTTACTACTTTGCACCTAGTGCAGCCGGCAAAGGTTCTGGCCCTGAACAACCCTGAATTGAATTAAGTGGGTCTGATAATGTTTTGGTATTGTTAAGCACAGAATAAAGTTTGAATACATGAAAAGACCATTAATACATGTGGCTAGTTTTAATTAGCTAAGAGCTCATTCACCATCTACTGTTTATAACTTGTGTTTATGCAGCAGTGCAACCTGGAGACCATTGAAGCCTTATAATCAAGGAGGCAATTTTCTTTGTCTTACTGCTTGACAGCAGATGTAGCTTAGATTTATTATGCTTTGTTTAGAATGAAATAAAGTCAGATTGTGGTGAGATTCAGATGGGTTATCTTATACTACAGTTCCATTTGAATACGGTGCCCCTGTCAACAGATGAGCTCACTGCTTTGCACAGATTGTCAAGATGCTAAAAGCTGCAGAAATTTCTATCATGGATATTAATGGGATCAAGAATGGGGCCACAGCTACCTTAACCGGACCTTGGAATGAGAAACACGACTTGCAAATGAAATCACAAAGTAAAGGCTGCCCCCCCCTCAGCATTTGATGACTTAAAGGGGAGTATGTGCCTGTGATTACTTGTATATCTAGTTTTTGGTAGCTCTGAGCTTCCTACCTCCTACAACTTTGGAAAGCTAGTGTCTGAAGAAATAATATGGAAATGTCACTGAATGAGGAGAATCAAATGTGAAATGATGTTTTGTTTTGAGAAAATAGAATGGTTTAGTTGTTATATTTCTTATTGGCAATTAATTTGTACTTGAGGAAGCAAATGTTTGACCAGAATGGCGTTACAGTTGCTGAGTGGTGCTGCCTCATGTATAGAATCGCTTCACTGTATACTGCTTGTTGGGAGCTTATATGTTCTTCTCATGTTTATGGGAGTATATCTGGTTTTCTTTGTGAATGCCAAAGAGGTGTGTTTTAGGTTAATTGCCAATGTGGATGACATTATTTTCTTATTTATGCACATGCTGATGGGTTATATACGCATGGATGAAGTTCACATTTTTACTTATAAATTGTGCTGACTGTTCAGGGTGGCAGCAGAATTTAATTGGAATTGAATTAAGGAGATGCATCTTAGCCAATATAACAAGCTGTGAATCATAATCAGGAAACTGAGAAACCAACACCCAAGGCTCAATATGTGTGACAGAAATAGTAGTCAAACAGCACAGCAGAAATTCGAAAATCAGTAAAAACACACATAACCACACATTAATCTTAACTAGTAGTCAAGAGACTGAGTTCAACTTTTTTAACCAAGCTTTTGAAAACAACAAAGGAACAAAAGTGTTAAGGTTTGGGATGGATCCACTGCCTTGGACATTAAGCAAGTGACCTTAATACAATAGCTTCAACACAGTGATGTCACACACTTCACACTTTCAGTTGACCTTACCTAGCAACAGCATAATAACGCTCAAGTAAAAATAAAAAAAAACTCGAAATTGCTGTGCCATTAGAAAAGCACCATGGTGTTTCAACATAACTAAAACATATTGATCAAAAAAATAATGTTATCATAAGATTCCTTGACCTCATAAACATGTAAAGTCTCAGTAATTTCTTTCAGACAAAGGAGGAATTTTAAAAAGTCAAAAACAAAAGCTAGATCGTGACATAAATGAGCCTCCATCACACAAAGTTTCACACTTGTACCAAATTACCTTGCCCAAAATGACACCAAGGAGGCCAAAATATGCAAAAAATAACATTTTTCATGCAAAATTACCAAAAAGGAGGGATAGACAAAGGGTGAAAGTATAAACTGAACAAAAACAAAAGAAAACTATGCTGCCTTTCTGGTACTGAAGTTCTGGTCTGCCTGTTGGTTTGACTTTGTTGTACATTAGACGTAATCTAACAAGAGCAAGCCATTTATTCCAACAAAAAGTGTTCATTTTATTGACTTAATCTTTCAAACATGATGTCCTGATGAGTTGTAAAAGTCCTACAGTCTACTGTGCTAATTGGTCAATTATTCCTTATGTCTACTGTTCTCTGTGTGAATATTACCCTTAATCATTTTACTTTTGAATTCTATGTTTATGTTTAAGAACTCAAGTTAAAATGACCAATAATGCAGATAGTGTTCCAACTGAGTCCTCACTTGTGCGTTACATAGCTTAAGCATAAATTAAGTTGTATTCCATGCATTGGCCTATATAACCCAACATCCTATTAGCATTCTTAATCACTCCTGTGCACTGTCTGGATGTAGACCACTCCCTCACTCCTGCTACATCATAATAAGAAGACTGGGGTTTGCATCCTGCATGCTCCCCAGTTTCCTCCCATGGTCTAAGACATGCAGTTTAGATGGATAAGTTATTGCCCGGGGTGTGTGTTTTTATGTGAGTGTGTTCACACCTTTATGGGCAGGGGCCCTGTTCCTTCTTTGCACATGATGATTGCTGAAATAGGCTATCCAGCTGCTACTCAATCCTGACCCTAAGCGGGGATGTTAGATTTTATCTGTATTTAACAGCATCCAAGCAACCTCATAACTCAAGGTATAATATGTCCCCAAAGAATCTAGAACAGAAAGAGAAAAAGGGAGAGCAACACTGAATCACACACCAACACTGTTTTCTAACCTTAGATACTTAATGGATGAGTGTGCCAGCCATTATATGGTCGCTCCAGTGATGCAATGCACTGCACGATCCCAGTGCCTTCTGGTAATGATAATCATGGAAACTATTAAAGTAGGAGCAGAAAATGTTGAAGCCCAGAATAATACAACATGGCTTTGCAAAATAAACATAAAAAATAAAAACTTTTTTCCAGTAGACTTTTGTGAATAAACCAACATCAAAAATTAATTGCCTGGCTAGAACAATCCTTAAATGGCTGAATAACTATTTTATTAATTATCATTAATATTTACATAATTATTATTTACAGTATTGTCAGTTATTTAAGCTATTCTTTCTATTGACTTTTTTATTTGGCGTATTCACAACAATTAATGTGCATATGGGGAGGGGTTGTAACATTAGAGTTCACAGAGAATGGAAAGAGTAGAGAGTACTAAAGCAGTAAAGGGAACCAGGTTACTGGGAGGGGTAGATCAAACTGTGACAATGAACAGAAATGTTCACATTTACAGCATCATTTTTGACAGATGTTCAGAGTATGGTAAAATTCATATTGCAGGGGCTAATGCAACACATCGCCACTATTTGACGCCATGATTAGTGAGTAAAACAACCTTACCTGAAAAGTTTTGTCTTCCATGCTTGAAATAACTGTGTTAGTAGACTGGTGTACTTAAGTATGGGGAGGAGCAGTACATTTCTGTCTGGTTAATGATGCCTATTTCAGCTGTCTTGAGCCTATGCAGTATTCAGTCTATGGAAGGCACTAGAGATTGTGACATATAGATAATATCTATATTGATAATATTTAACTCATCTTTCACCTGTATCTGTTCATGAGATGGTACTGGAGAGTGTAAAGGAAATTTCAGACAGGATCTCCAGTGTGTTCCATAACATTTTAATGAACTCATCCCTTAATGATCTTGGGGAACAATGGGAAAAGGATCTCTCAATTAACATTTCAGAAGAGGAATAGAATTCAGCCATTCATAAAATACACTCTTATTCAGTATGTGCCAGGCACTTCCTAATTCAACAAAAACTTGCTCATTGATTGTATATATCTCACCTAAAATTGTCTAAAATATATCTTGTCAAAATTCAGCTTATGAGTAATGTCATCAGGTTTTACCACTGGGTCACATTTGGAAATATCCTACAGAAACAATTTTGGACAAACATTTTAGTATGTCTCTTAAATAAATTTGCTTTAAATCACACTTAATACCTTAAAAGTAATATATGGATTAATAACAGATGGGATAAATGTAAGCTATGGAAAATGAATTGTAATACTATACACTACACTACTTGCACCAAAACGTATTTTCCTTACCTGGAAGAATCCCAACTCACATTCTATAACTTGATGGAAAGTAATGTTCTGTATTATCTCAAATTGGAAAAAACTCAAATAATCTGTACTGTATGCAAAACCTCTTCAGAATTAAACCTAAAGTAAATATGCCTGCCAGGCCAGTGTTTAAACTTTTTATTTTACTTGATGTTTTATCCTATTCAAAGACCCATTTTAGACTGAGCTGAAAAGCTTTTTTGTTCAGGTGGGGGTTAAATGCTAAGCTTTTAGGATTGTTTTTAAAGCATACATGCATGTTATTTTCATTTTGTGATTGAGTTGTATTCTGTTCTAATGCTTTGATTCAAGATAGAAAGAATTAGAAGAAAGACATGAGAAAGTGTGTATCTTTCTCCATTTTAATGGAAGCATTGTAGTTTAAATGGAAAAGTGCCAAATAGTTGTGGGGAGAGGGTCCCCACAGCAGTGTTTTCACAGTTTGTATGATCTCATCACTGAGCCGCAATTTTATCAAAAGCACATGCTAGTTTGACATCATTCATCTGTGAAATGTTAGAGATCTTACAAGTTATTCATGTGTTTCTCTTTTTCTGAACAAAGATTACACACATTTAACAAAAACAGACCCATTACAAAGGACCCATTACAATTGTCAGCTGAATAATGTAATTAGCACCAAGGTCAAACAAACCTGCATTATGCACAACATTGTGTAGAAATGTCACAATAAAATCTTCCTTTTATATCTCATATTTCTTTATTAATTCCAAGAGTGTCTCTATCTGGTGACCAAGCTCTCTTATCTTTAATTTTGGCATGTGTCTTATTTGTAGCTCATGGACTTTATATATAATTGTTTGAGCCAGTTGTCTTTATTAATCAGTGCAGTGTTAGATTCCCATCATTTAGTTTGTATTTTACAAATTTCTAAAATGCATTATGGGGTACATTATGGCCAAGTGTAATAAAAGATTATTCACAATGCAAGAAGTAAAAAAGTAGATAGTGTCAGTTCAAATTCAAATCAATAGTCAAAGGGCACTAAAGGACAGCACAATTGACCTTATTATGGCTTGAACAGAAGAGACAGCATTGATCATAATAAAAAGTGTGTTTCAGGTTCAAATTGAATGCACACATACATGTAATCTCGTTGTCAGAGGTGTGATGATGTTGAGATGTTTCCTAGTGTGGTCATTAAATAGTGAGATGCCTGTTATAGGAAGATTCAGTTGTTTGTCAGTTTGTGGAGCATTTTCTAAGAACAATACTTCAGTCAGGAGTGCTTGAAGAAGTGGTATGTTTCAACAGAAATCGTACAAATAGAGATAAGCAAAACACTAGCAGATGCCTACAGAATGAACCTTTCAGTGTGAATTATACATCAAAATTGTTATATTCCAGCCAGGGTCATCCCCAGCTGGGCTTTAATATCACATTTGTTTATGTTTTATAATTTTGTTCATTTTGTATGTTAATAGGTAAATTATTGAGTTTCTATTTGTCAATGTGTATCCTGCTGTGTTCCTTGTGTTTTTGTAGGTGGTTCCCCAAAATACGGGGCCACCTACACATCACCGTAAGTGTCTGCCCTTAACCCTGTAAAGGATGAGGAAGCCCAAAATACCATGTGGTTCATTGAATGCACTTGTACCAGATGAGTTTTGTAGTTTCTGGTCTGTGCTTTTGTGATATTCTGGATTTTCTGATTTTTGTTTTGTATTTTTTTCCTCCTGTGCTCCATGGAGCTATATTTTGTTAGAGCATTTTTTTAACAAATAAGTTTTAATGAACACATTAAAATTTGCTGTTTTTCTGATTAGCCAGAATCTGACGGTTATCCCCCCCTCTATTGGGCATTTTAAGTATTTTCTGGGCCTTTTTGTGCTTTGGAACCTTCTGGTTCATAACAAAATAAATCCTTCAGTTGTACCTAAGAGAAATGGAGACAAAGTAATGCCATGTAGGACTAATGTCCAACTGCTGTTACTTCTGGTTAATGGGTGACAGCAGAAAGATCCCAGCTTGGACATTTAACGTCCCACTGCCTCACACAAGGAGAAGACAGCCCAGATTGTTATATTTTGAAATTTTTTTCTTCTGGCAATGGTGCTTCAAGTGCACTGCTTGCCTGCTCCAGTTGCTAAGGTAACCTTTTCTGTCACTGGGGGCATGGTGCCCAGATTCATCCCCTGTTTGCAACTGCTAAATCTATTGAAAATATTTATTGTTTTCCGGTCTGATCTTTTGAATTCCTGACTTTGGTCCTTCTGACGTTGATTTTCATCTTGCTTTTTGGCGTACCCCATGTTTTGACCTTTTTCTGTTTTGCCTCTCTTATTTCTTGTTTGCCCTTTAAAATCCTAATTTCCCAACAAAACACAGATGCTCCAGCATCAAAGTAGTGTAAAATTGCCTTACATAAATTACTTTAAAATATATAAAATGAGCCAGAAGACCAGGTACAAGAAACAAGCTCTCAGTTACTGAGGTGAGCAATAAATATTACTTTCCTTGTTAGTGCTCTTTGTTTATTGGGAACATTATAATGGAGGATTCGTCTCAGGAGTAACCAATTACTTGAATCGGAGGTTATGTGCTTTTATGTTAATGTTTTTTATAAGTTGGATGTATATCAGCTGAAGAAGGGAGTTTGTGAAGTAATTTTTTGAGCTGTGTGTGTGTCGCTGAAGTGACTAGGTTAACCCTGTTATGCAATAAGCACTTTCCTGTTGGTTCCACAGGAGCAGGGCCATTATTTCTGGATGTCATTAAAGAGTTTTAGATGTTAAAAACTTTTTATGCGGGTCAAAGATGTTGCCCTCCATGACACATATTACCTGCTGTACAATTATTGGTAATATACAAAAGAAGAAGCCCTGTATCAGTCATTATACAAGCAGGTGAAGGTTCTTTTTCCTTTACTGCTTCTAGAATTCAAGTTAGGAGGAACAGAGATGCTGGATGATGCTTTCTAGTGGCTTTTGTGAGCCTTTTCTTTGCATCCCTCACCTTGGCACAAGTGGGTATATTTTTTCTCTTCATTTATTTCAGTGGAGATTTTCTCCAGCATTCTTGGTTCCTGCTGTTGCCCTCAATGAAACCTGATCCACAGAAGCTTTGGCAAAAAACTCCTTTAATCTTTCTCCCTTTCTTAATCTAAAGTTGGCTGAGTTTTTGTCACTCTTAGGATGCTTCATAGTTCTGACTGCAACAGAGGTGTGACATTGAAAATTCAGAGTTCTGTTCAGAAGAAGGTATTTTATCTCGTAGGGCACCCTGGATATCATCGAGAGGAGTCGAGCATACGGCTTGATGGCAACTCCGGTATGTATCGGGAACTGAGAAGGACAGCTGCGAAGGCTCTGAGGGCAGATGAGGATGTGTTTGTTTGAGGAATCTGTGAGTAAGTGACACACCATCTATGGTCTAGTGACCAAAGTACTGATTACAGAGGAATTGAAGCATTATGCACATCCAAATCTGTCCCTCATAGAGTTGCTTTCAGGGCGGGTGATGGAGTGGTCCTTATCAATGACGCTGCAATTTTGATCCACTGGGCTGGCTTCTTTGAACAGTTATTTAAAGCTGGCTAGGACGTCAGACATCTCTGGCTCCATGGTTCTTGAGGCTGACCCCCCTTAATTAGCTGTGAACCACACAATCTCACTGTGATTGCACAGGATCTGTGGTATCCGGGGTGAAGTTCCCCAGGCTGGTGGTAAGGCTGTCCTCCTGGCTTTGCAAGTAATCTTTGCTTCCATTTGGGGGATGGGCATCATCCCAACTGACTGGAAAATGAGTGTTGTTGTCCCTATCTGGAAATGGAAGGATGTTCACTTAGATTGTGGTAACTAACATAGGATAACACTTTTCTCGGTGCCAGGTAAGGTCCTCGCTAGGGTCATCCTTAATAGGATTCTTGATCACTTGCTCAAAAACCAGCTGGTTTGGTTTTATGCCTAAGAAGTCTACCATGGACTACATCCTGGCACTGAAGGTTCTCATTGAGCGCAAACGTGAAAATCGTTACAGTTTGGTCGATTTTCGTAAAGCATTCAACTCAGTTGATCGAACTATCCTGTGGGACATCCTGAGACTTCATGAGATCCCCCAGAAGTTGCTGGATGTCGTGGCCGACCTGTATACTGGTACTGTGACTGATGTGCAGAGTGGAGACAGAACCTCTTTGTTCCTCCCAGTTCATTCTTGGGTTTGTGGTGTTGGGCAAGATCACGGAGTTCAGCAGCTGTGTGACAGAGAGATTTACTGATCTTGACTTTGGCGACAAGGCTTTTGGGCAAGGTCACGGAGTTCAGCAGCTGTGTGACAGAGAGATTTACTGATCTTGACTTTGGCGACAAGGCTTTGATCGGGGCTCTCGAGAGACTGAAGGAGGAGTCTGAGTGTCTGGGCTTGCGAGTGTCCTGAATAATAACAAAGATACAGGTCTTTAATGAACTCTCGGTCACAACCATTAGCAGTGTGTCTATCTGCAGAGTGAGTGTCTATCTTCACTTACCTCGGCAGTGACATTCAAGTCTCTGGTGACTCTTCCTATGAAGTCAGTAGATGGATTGGGAGAGCATGGGGGGGTCATGAGGTCACTGGAAAGTGGTGTGTGACACCCCCGAAATCTCTGCAAAAGGATGAAAGTCCAAGTCTTTAGAGTATTGGTGCTTCCTATTTTGCTATATGGTTGCGAGACATGGACACTATCCAGTGACGATTGCAGAACTCCTTTGGTACAGTGTCTCTGTGGAGAATCGTTGAGTACTGCTGGTTTGACTTTGTGTCGAATAAGAGGTTGATCACGGAGTCCCGAATGAGGCACATTACCTGCGTTGTGAGGGAGCGTCAATTATGGCACTAGGCCATGTGGCATGATTCCCCAAGAGTGGTCTGGCTCACAAGATCTTCATTGTTGAGGACTCGAGCGAAGAGAGGGGGATGCCCATATAACAGCTATAACATAGATGGACTGGACTGCGTGTCTTCCTGCAGGGTTGCTAACCTGGATCCCAAACTGTTTCGTCATGTGATGGGTGCGGCAATGCTCCCTAACCTGCCTGTTCAGTACAACTACAAGACTACTGACTGTTGATGATGAGTAGATTTGTCAGAGGAGTAGATCAGTGAGACATCGGTGTTGTAGTTTGAGCATGTCTGTGGTTGTACTACAGCCTGAAGTGATGTTTAGATAATATTTACTTTCATCAGAATACAAGACCAATGTGAGGCAAACCAAGATTCTGAGTGGCAACCTGTAAATATTATCTCCAGGTGTTCTGGCAGTTCATTTTATGTGGCCTATCCTACTCCAAGAAGAATGAAGGTTATCCTACATTAAATGATCGCAACATACTGTATTAATATGTGATGCCCAACAGTTTTTGACATTGTGCTTCACTTATAGGGCTAAAATTTACACAATGTTTTTTTTGTTTTAAGGAACAGAATATTTACCTGAATCTATGCTTCAACTGACATTGCATGATCCACTTATGGGAGATGCAACCATAGGTTTTCCTTCAGAAATGATTAAATCTGATGCTGATTCTGTGTCCAAATTAACATTTATAGACAACACCAGTTTCCTACACATGCCAGCTTCATTAATAACAATAATAATAATACATTTTATTTATATAGTGCCTTTCCCATACTCAAGGTGCTTCACAGAGTCTTAGAAAAAAACAGCAGGGTATATGTAACATTGAATACAAATGTTTTCCTGAATAGAACAATAAAACAGATAACAAAGCATTAAATAGAATAAAGAACAATAAACCTGAGTAAAATACTACATTCAATACTAAAAGAAAAACCTAACAGATAACCCAATTTGTGATAGACACACACATTATCCTCAGCACCTGGACAGAGGAGTAAACTGAAAGAAAGGGCAGAATGTTAAGTTAAGTTAAAAGCCTTCCTGATCAGATGAGTTTTAAGTTGTTTTTTAAAAGAATGAAGGGAGTCGGCTGATCTAATTAATTTCGGGATGTCACTCCAAAGTCTGGGTGCTATGGAACTGAAGGCCCTTTCACCCATAGAGTGCAGGTTAGTGTGAGGCACAACAAGATTACCAGAAACAGAGGACCTTAGTAGGTGAACAGGATCATAGTGATTTTGAAGGTCACTGATGTAGTCCGGTGTGAGGCCATTTAAAGCTTTGTAGGTTATTAATAGAATTTTATATTCAATCCTGTAAGACACAGGGAGCCAATGAAGGCAAAGCAGGATGGGTGTGATGTGCTCACTGTTGCTGGTTCGAGTAAGGGCTCTTGCAGCAGAATTTTGAATCATTGTCTCCTTATTCATGACAGTATTCTTATATCAACAATCTGACATGATCTAATTTGTAAGCTTTACAGTATATACGGTACAGTATTTAAGAGCTGCATTGTTCTCAGCACATACCTATTAATTCTTTTCTATATTGTCATTATAGCATTTATTTATTGCGCTACTGGTTTTCCTGGTCCTTTCATCTAACTTTGTTCATATTTGTCCTTGCAATTCTGCTTTGACCTTTGCCTGATAATGGTGTGAGCTTTCAATACCTTGCTCTAACATAACCTTCTTTCTTATCATTGGAGTGGTTTGTCTCTCCAATTATTGAGACATATTTCATACCACAAAAAAGAGACAGAACAGATATAGGTTCAGAAGTGAAAGCATGTGTTTGATGGAGGAGCACCTTACAGTAAGCGAGGCATTGGTCTTCAGATCTTTGCAGAGGATAGTATAGTTATTACTTCTACTACAGTGATACTTTGACTTTATTGAGAAAGTTGATCACCCTAGTTGTCATATGGCTTCTTTATTTATTAGTTTTTCTTTTAGCTATTTAAGATAATAATAATAAGAAGAAGATAATAAGAAAGTGCTTGCAATTTAGAATACTCCTAAGGATATACTGT
>JANRMT010062838.1:9481063-9509137 GCA_026402145.1 Polypterus bichir lapradei | reverse complement strand
TATATATATATATACACTCAACAGCCACTTTATTAGGTACACTTGTTCATCTGCTTATTAACACAAATATCTGATTAGCCAATTTCATGGCAGCAACTCAGTGCACTTAAAACATGTCAACATTGTCAAGAAGACCTGCTGAAGTTCAAACTGAACATAAGAATAGGGACTAGGATTTGAGATTAAGATGATTTCAGATTAAGATTTAAGATTAAGGTGATGTAAGATGATTTAAGTGACTAAGGTGACTTAAAGTGAAAGATGATTTAAGTGAACATGGCATGGTTGTTGGTACCAGACGGGCTTGTCTTAGTATTTCACAAACTGCTGATCTACTGTGATTTTCACGCACAACCATCTCTAGGATTTGCAGAAAATGGCAGAAAACTGGGAAAATATCCATTGAGCAGCAGTTCTCTGGGCAAAAAAGTCTAGTTGATGGCAAATGTCAGAGAAGAATTGATTCGAGCTGATAGGCAATAGTAACTCAAATAACAAATCATTATAACCAAGGTATCCAGAAGTGCATCTCCGAATGTACAACATGTTGAACCTTGAAGGAGATGTGCTACAGCAACAAAAAACACACACTGGGTACCACTCCTGTCAGCTGCGAACAGGCAATTGAGGCTACAATTAGCATGGTTCACTAAAATTGGACAATAGAAGATTGTAAAAACGTTGCCTGGTTTGCTGAGTCTCAATTTTTGCTGACACATTCGGATGGTAGGGTCAAAAACATGAAAGCATGGATCTATCCTGCCTTGTATCAAAAGTCCAGGCTGCTGCTGGTGGTGTAATGGTGTGGGGGGTATTTTCTTGGCACACTTTGGGCCCCTTAGTACCAATTGAGCATCATGAATATTGTTGCTGACTATGTCCATTCTTTTATTAGCACAACTTCTGATGGCTACTTCCAGCAGGATAACATACTATGTCACTGGTTTCTTGGACCTGACAATGAGTTCACTGTACTCATATGGCCTCCACAGTCACCAGATTTCAATCCAATAGTGCAACGTTGAGATGTGGTGAAATGGGACATTTGCATCATGGATGTGAAACTGACGAATCTACAGGAACTGCATGATGCTATCATGTCAAAATGGACCAAAATCCCTATATATACACTCAGTGGCCACTTTATTAGGTATACCTATATATGTATAGTTGTTTTGAATATTTTGTGCTACTGGGAAACTGAATGCAAATTGAAATTAAAATCATTCATAATTTAATGATTTTTTATAAAGAGTTAAATAGGTTAGATAAAGTTTAAAAAACAATCTCACAACAATTTGGTTAATAAATAAAAACATTACTGAATGATGATCTTTGCTAAATGACAGTGCTTACAAAGCAGAAAGCATTTAGAGAGCAGCAGGTAATGCATTGTTGAGCTCAATTTGTTTGTTCTTTTCCTTTCTGATAACATTCATTAAGTGTGCGTTGCATAAATGGGTATTTTTTTACCTGCTTTTGTGACTGATACTAAATATGGCTGTGGGATTTGAGCCGATGCCAAACATTATCAGTCTTCGTAATGTGTATGGATCTGGGCAGTATTGTTATGCTGCATACTGTATCTGCTTTATAATGCATTCTGCCCATGCCAAACATCCCCAATGATGCCTCTGTTGATTTCATATTACTTTATCTTCCCCTAGCAGCTTAGTGAGGCCATTCAAAGTTTGCTACTTTCACCTGTTTCTTTTCCTCCTTGAAATCTTAGAAATGCATTTTTTCTACCATTGGGAGATAAGTACAACACAAAAAAGTAATACTTTTATATTGGACAGAGGTCTGCATTTTCTTTTAGTTTTAGGCAGGACACTTGAGACAGCCAGCAGTCCTAAAAAGATTTAAAGACAGAAGAAGCTGATGCGAGGGCAAGCAGAAACACCTCAAAGATACTTTATTTTTATTTCAGGAGCTGAAACCACAAGGTAGAGTCCTATTTCCTTTTCTGTTCACTCAGTACACTTCAGATTATATATGTGATACATCAAAATCCAAAAATGTAAAGTCATTAGTATCCTCTATGAATGTAGATGCCCTGAAATCTTCTTGCAGTGTCTCATCAGTTGAATTTTCAGGACTGCTAATCCTTCATTAGGGCCAGACATAAAACAGAACCTAAAACTACATGATTTAAAAATGTGCACTTCCTAAGGCTTTTACATACATAGACATAAGGTCATAGTAGAGTACTTGCTTTTAAATATGTAAAACATTACAAGATATGACCATTAATTCAAAAGCATTCCTGAGGCAAACAGACTTCAACTTTAATTTCAAAACCCACCTACCTTTAGACCATTAAATTGGAATCAGTAAAAATCAGATGGGCTGATAACATCAATATTCAATTAAATCACTGTGAAATTCTTGAGAAAATGTAGTTACATGAATGTTGTTCTATACAATAACATCCGAAAATAAACTGGGGAGAACTCTTGCATTAAACTTGAGCATGTAACCAGTATACTTACTTAGACAAAATCACATTAAATTGGATTGTTAAAGATCACTGTTTGCAAAGTTGTTTTTCTTATTGTTTAGAATGTTGGTTCATTTCTTGAATAGACACACTGGCCGACACATGCCTATCAGTGCTTAAGCTCAACTATTGGGTAACATGCTATATACTACAAACTTTCATAATACCCTCGATAATTCCATCAAATTAAGGTAACAATGTTTTCAATAATGGGATTTTTTTTCCAGCAGCAGAAATTTTCATCTATTCTTAACAAAAAAAGACTTACTTGACTGCATTTGCATCTCCATGTACTTTGTAATTATCTGCACTGATTCGGGAGATGATTCTTGTTACTGCTATCAAAATGCCAATGTTTACCTGAAATGAGAAGAAAAATGTAAGGAGCTAACAACAAATACCTACTAACATGGTAAATAAGTATCAACTAGTTTGACAGCTACTGTCTGTGTTTAAAAGGTCTCTCTGAGATTCCATTCATCCACTTTACATAGTCATCTTTAACAGTGTGACTCAATTTCCTTGTATGTTTCTCCATCATCTTTTTGCATTACTTATTTAGTCTACATCACAAAGCACCTCTTTACTTAGTCAGTCTCTACCTTTCACTGACCCAATCAGTCTGAGAATCCTTCTCGTCCTGACTATCTGTCACTACACCTATCCCTTTGATTTTGAATGTCTCATAAGAATATAAGAAATCTGACAAATTGTAGGAGAACATTCAGTCCATGAAGCCTGCTGTTTAGCTAATAGCTAAGCTGTCTCATTATCTCATCCTGATACTTCTTAAAGATTATCAAGGTTTCTGCTTCAGCTACATGATCCGTACTAGTCAGTCTCAGTACTACTTTCCCCATCCACCTGATCATTCTCGCCTCAATTGTTTTCAATTTTCTTGTATTCCATTTTGATCGATCATGTCTCAATACCATACACCAAATAACTTCTCACATAGCTCAGATAAATGTGCCCCTTCTATGCTTAAAATCCCCTATTAGTCAGAATGGAGAACAGCTCCCAGAACTTTTTCCATGTGTATCTCACATTTCATTTAATCCACAAATGATTTATCTCTGTTTTCATTTACTCTGTAATATAAGTTGTAGTATGTTAAATCATGCATACATCCATTACAAATCTTTAAATGCAAACCTGTTTTTCTCCATTGCTGGGTCATAGTGTTTGTATTTAAGGTAAGTTTATTAATTCCTTGTAGAACAAATACAAATGAACAATCCTGAGCACTGTATGCTTCTTCACGGCAGTTTCAACTTAGCTGTGTAAGTGAAATAAAGCAACATAGTATGCAGGTTCTAGAACCATGTCCTAGAAATGTTGACAACTAATATGCATGCTCACTCATATACTTGGCTGTATACTATTTAAGAAAACAAACATTTGCTTAGTGTATTTACAATGATTGTTGCTGCCATGGATGTTCAAAGATCAGGGAAGTCACTGAAGTGAATTGAACATTATTCAAGTCCTTTGCCAATTTAGCTATCTCCTTATTAAAAGAATGGATCAAAATGATTTTATGCTGAGGCACTTTATATGGTAATGAAATGAAACCTTCCTCCTTATCCAATAACCATCTTCACACTTGAGATATTATTTTTGTTGACACGCTTTCCAACCCCAGCAAGAAATCATTTGCAGAGTGCACCAGAGGGTTGTATTGTATTTTGCATTTCCTAATGGAATTGCCTTCTCTTGCTACATTTTCACTAACTTACAGGCACAGACAGCACAGGGAATAGCTCTTAATCCAGTCAGGTCCAATGCTCTTAAATGTTGACATTCACACACACTTTTTTTTCTTTAATAATGAGAGAGAAACATTTGAACTCTTCCTTCTGAAATTCCAGCAATATTTAATCATGATTTTATTAGCAAAGAAAATATTAGGCTGGTGTGCGATCAAACTTTGATATTTGGACAAAGAATTAATATATATATCATTACCTTTTTGCACAGAAAAATATGAAAAAGCCACTACAGAAAATTAACTAGCCTTAGCCACTCTTAGAGCTCAGAGAAAGGATAATTTTTTGTAGTATACTCATGTCCTGCCTTTGCACTCCCAGGTGGCTAGATGAATTTCTGCCTTTTTCCTCTCCATGTACACTTAATATGTAAAAGAGACAACTAGTAATTGTTATCATACTGACCAATGTGCCTTGCAAAACATTGTAAATTATAAAATAAACTAGAAACTTTGCTAGGACATTTAAGTAATGGTTCTGCACTCTGCATTTTAGGATAATGTCAGTCAAAAACGTATTTAAAATAAGCAATAGTGCAAACAGTCAAAAGTAGTATTACAATAGATTTTTTTTTTGTGTAAGGTATTTCATATCTCTGTTTAAAAATAGTTGCAGGATGTAAGATACAGAAAAAAATATTAAGCTCAAACTTTATTTAGTGACTAGAAGGTATTTTCAGAAGACAAAGATTACTCATATAAACAAAACATTTTCAAAACTGCTAGATCCAGTTCAGGGATTCAGTTATTATTTTTGAATATAATACAGCATTTCCAAAAGAGGGCTATGCAAAAAATGAAAGATAATATTACAGTCAGTTTTTCAAGGGTGCTTTGGAATGATCATTCACAAAACTTTATGCACTGGAAATGTAAAAGACATAGAATAACATTCTTGAACCTGCTTCAACCAGTCATGGGTGTTAATGGGGCAGGGCTTCACCCAAGAGGTGAAAACCAGTACAGGCATAAAGCAGTACACCAGTCCATTGCAGTGAACCCACACTGACATAGTGTCAATTTGGGATTGATATTTATCCTAACAAGTAGGATGTGGGGAGGAAAGCCAGCGTAGCCAGACAAACACCACACAGATAGATGAAGAACATGCAAAGACTATACATACAGCGACCCAGTGCAGGGTATGAAGCCAGGATACTCAACCCGGAACACTAACCAGTGCACCACCGTGCTGCCTTACTCAGACACCATTGTTTTCATGTAGTACTTTTCATGTAAAGTGTTTTAGTTAAAGAAAATAAGAATAGGATTAAAGC
The DNA here is from genome assembly GCA_026402145.1 of Polypterus bichir lapradei. Classification (NCBI taxonomy): domain Eukaryota; kingdom Metazoa; phylum Chordata; class Cladistia; order Polypteriformes; family Polypteridae; genus Polypterus; species Polypterus bichir. The sequence goes on along the minus strand of JANRMT010062838.1, from coordinate 9,503,592 downwards.
TAATACTTGGTTTGTTTTTCTCCTTTCTTCATGAGCACTATTTCCATCAATGTTTCAAATTGGTTACCATTTCAATATTAAGTCTTTCAGAGAGAAAAAACATTTTATTTTAACAAATACTGATAACCAAGCAAAAATAACATTCTTAATCCTGATTAATCCAATTCAAGGTTTCAGCAGGTCAGAGCTTACCCTGGCAGAACTCTGTATCTCTCTCTTAAATAAGAAAAAAAAAACTAAAAAAAACTCAATTATCTTTTTTTCAAAATGTGCAGTAGATAACAACATTTATTATCATCTATTACAATGGCTCACTCCTTAAACTGATAGGACATGTGTAACTTTGCACCTGTGGCTTGGCTGAGACTTTTGTCCCATAGTTGCACTTCTCGAGCATTGCTACAGAAGGCAATTGAATGTGAGGGACTAGAGTGGGCCAAGTAGTAACAGAGAGTAAACCAGTAGCATGTGGTTGGTATTTCTTAAAAATCTTTTGCAGGAGAACGATGACTAACAGTCAATTTCTTTCCATTATATTTAAGTGACTGCAAATGTAAAGTCTTTTTTATTTGTCCAAATGTTTCCTAATTCCTAATTCCAGCGATCTTAAACTTGCTTAATGATTTTTAAAAATTACATTTTCATAGTAATTTATTTACTGAAGTGAGACAAGTAAATGGCACTACAGTTCTTTGGCCACTCACCTCTTTTCCGTTTGTTAATGCAAATGGAGGAAAATATAAAAAAGGAAAAACAAGGTCAATAGACTTTGCACACAGTCCATGATAATTACAAACATTTCTTATTGACTCTTATAAACACAAAATCAAATCAAATCTATCAAATCAATTTCTATTGGTCATATGCAGTTATACTTAGTACAGGCTATAGTGAAAAGCTTAGTCACCAAAATCGAAAGACTGCGAATTGCCAAAGTGGTACAAAAGCAGATCATTTTACCAGGTGTTTCAAAAGTCCCATGGGCAGACTATTAAATGGACAGGCCCAGCTTCTTGGTGATATCTAAGGGCATAATTTGTATGAAGAAAACTTAACTGAGAGAATTCATCTGCCCTTTATGCCACTGTGCCACAGATACACAGAATCTGATTTTTGGTATATGCCTGTGTTGCGTTTTTTGACTTTTATTCACAATTGCTCTTTTTAATTTTACTCTACTGTATGTTGTATATTTAATACTATACTGTTATCTTTTTTGCTTTGTAAAGTACCATGTGGTTGTGTATGCTATTAATGGCATTATGTCAGATAATGATTGATAGTGACCAGGCAAAGTTGCAAGTTCATAAGCAAAAGAAGAAAAAACTAAGATGGAAATAAATAAAAGAGAAAATGTTATGGATTTATGTCTGAAAAAGAAATGTGGCAGTAGTGCAAACTGCGAGGACTGAAGTGAACTGTCATTTTTAAACTCGATTAAGCAGGAAGAGTTCTTATGGATGTGTATTGAGTTTTATTGAGGTTTCATCTAACTGAAAAATAATAACACATACTGTATTATTGCAAGCAGATTCATTTTATTGCCTTTTCTATTTACACATCAAACGCAAAGAGAACTTTTTGTTGTATGAAACCTGATTGATTACAGCTGTAGCAGAGGGCACAGAAACATGAGCAATTCATTTAGGCATTCCCCTTGAGGGGCAAAGCTCAATAATACATTCTTATTCATTTTTATGATAGACTTGAGATGTGCAACACTTTGTAAAATGTTACATTTCATTTCTTATGAAAAAGTCCAACTGCTCAGCAGTATGTGGAGAAAATAATGAATTTATACTAAGAGCAAACCTTATAAGCTACACAAGAAAAAGTGAGGCCATAGTGAAGCGACAGGAGGCCCATACAACACCTCCTAGCTTCTGGGGGGCAGCAAATAGTTCCTGATAAAGACACATTGGGACATATTGGCCCTGTAAAGAACAGCAGTCATGTTGTACCATCTTTTAATAGTGAAAAATACTCCTTCATATAGGATCTTTTCAAAAAATTGTGGCATGACAAGATGTAGCTATTATTGTATAAATCACCAGAAAAGAGTAGATTGGTGGCATTACCGCTCTAGTGTTGAGTTTAGTGAAGAATTCATATCCCAAGAGTCAACACAGTGGTGTCATGTAACCCATACAGAACCAGCCTGCTCCCTATCTGCCACACTGATTCTTAAGTTTTTGAGTTTTTCCCTCAGCATTATACTAGACCAGCAGTGTCACCAATCCACTATTTTCTGGTGATTTATACAAAAAAGGCTACACTGTTTCACACCACTATTTTTTAAAGTTTCAACATAAAATTGGACTTTTTATTATTAAGATAGAAAACCAAGACTCCTTTTAGCTGTACATGTAGGTCAGGGGCTACTTCAAAGAGGCCAGTAACAAGTGTAGGGACAGCCATAGATGAATCCACCTCTGACGAAAGAAGTGATCTTGAGGACTGTCATGAAAGTAAAACTTCTATTAGAGTTTTAAGGCTTTTGATTATAAATACTATAACTTTCAACTTATACATTTTTGATGAGCTGGGCAAAGACTAGCTGGAGAAGAATAGGAAGCCAAGGTTTAGAAAGTAATAGAAAGAGTTTGGGTGAGAATGGGGTGATTAACTTTAGATGTTAGTGGCACAGAACAATGACAGTTGGTGCAAATAAGGCTCAGTTTAGAAGTACCTTTATTTTGTATTTGGCTTGTTTCTGTTGTATCCTTTATTTATAATGTAAATTTGATCATTTTATGTAAATCAAATTAAGGAAGTGAGTTGGGTGAACAGGATTTTTCCTGTAGCAGTGTGATGCCAAGATGCTTTGTTCTGTTTCCGTACAGAGATGGTCATTTTTTTGGTTATTTGTATATTACTTGTAGCAAAGTCAACATTTAATGAGACTCTCAGTAAGGTGCATACCGAAATTTTACTCAACTACCTTGATGGATTAGTATCTTTGCCATTAAAGTAAATTAACTGCACTTGTTTAAAAAAGCAGGTTATTAGAATTCAATGATAACAAAGGATTAAAAAAATCAGGTAGTTCCTTGTGTTGCAGCGTAAAAGCCACAGTGACAGACAGAACAAAACAAAATCCCAGAACTGGCTGTGCAGTACTTACAGGTTTTTTGGGCCTAGTTTCTACTATGATTAAGCTTTTTGCAGTACTCGGGGTCTACAGGTTTTAAGTGATGTCACAGACAAAGTAATTTATTTTGGTAGTTTTAAATGACACAATTTCACTATAAGAATGTATTTTTGGTGTATAGTCTATAAAAGCTAGAAACTTAACTTACACTTACTACTTATCTTTGTTGAACCTGTGATAGTAATACTAATAGCATAAAGTATTACTTTGGCTGGCAATTTAATAACAATAAAGAGTTTTATTTTACCTTGACCCACATAAGTCTTTTAAGAATACTCCAGGTTTCAATAAAATAACTGACTTTGTAAGGATTAGTGTTATTCTGTGCTTCATGTACCAGTGAAGGGCTCTGATTGATGTGGTGGAATTCACACTTGTGTCTGAATGTGAACATTAGAACACTTAGACCATTCAGCCCAACAAAGCTCACCAGTCCTATCCATTTAATTCTTCTAAAAAATATCAAGTCTAGTTTTAAAAGTCCCTAAAGTCCTACTGTCTTCCACACTACTTAGTAGCTTATTCCATGTGTCTGTGGTTCTCTGTCCAAAAAAAAATTTCTAAAATTTACCGTTAACAAGTTTCCAATACCAGTAGGGTATAGTACAAAAGAAAATGTAGATTCAAAAATGAATGAACTTGGGTCGACTTTGATCTAGTAATCGATATCATTCATGGGATGCTTTAGCTGATGATCAGATGAAAACGATCACAATTGTCTTGCCCTTTCCTGACGTCACTCCTTGGTCGTCAATGTTTCTTCTTCTGATGTGACTCCCAGACAAGGAATATTTATTTTAAAATTCCACATGGGATTCCAGAATATGTGATGTTACACACATTTGATTGGCTGCTTGTCCCTATGATAAATGACTTCACTTACAGTCTGTTTTGTCTTGGTAGAGAAATATATTACTCTACTTTCCCCTTTTGTATTATTAATATGAAGTCTTTGTCAGAATGCCTCAAATCTTACAGACTTACCGCTGTTTATAAGGTATTGTACCATATAATTTCTCCCCATCTTCCCTTCTACATCTATATGCTCAGGCAATTAGTTGTAGTAAAAGACAAGAAGGAGTTAAGTTACACTTTGAATAATGTATTATTGATAATATTCATAAATAATAACAATTTGCAAAGTACATTTGAATATTGGCAACCATACAACCTGATAAATGGTAATGTGTAGTTTCAGGCGGCACACAGACTTGTTAGTTACTTAAAAATGTCTGTAGTTAAGGCATAATTTGTGGTCAGCTTTCTTCAGAACAGGCCGCATGCCTGTCTCAATATGGCTGCTGAGCTGTGCTCTTCATTGTATTGTTCTTTTCAGTTCATGGTGTGTGAGATGCTCTTTCAGCAGTTTGGTAAGAGAGAGAGTTGGGTAAAGCAGGCAAATTTAAAGGTTTTCTGGCCATCCCCTACAGCCAATAGGCCGTCATAGTACTTAAAAGCTTGTGACACAAGCCAGTTCCAAACAGCCATACTTCAGACCGATGTGGGGACAGAACACCTTCACACCTGCCCCCAAAACCATATGTTAAGGTAAAGCTTGGCAGTTAAGGCAGCCTGGCTTTCCTATGGGGGTTGAGAGACTTCAGAGAAACATTTACCAAGCTGGTTTGAGGCACTTCCCCCAACTCTGTCGTAAAATTCAGAGACCCATTCCTAAAAGATGGGGATAAACATGAATGCTTCTCACTAATGTAACACTAATATTACATTGCTTTGCCTAAATTACAAATAAAGACATACAAAATATTTATCAAGTTGTATGCAAAATTTCACATCACAGCACAGTCTTTTAAGTATTTCTGCCATTTCTACCTTTTACAAGCTGTAAAACAATTTGGCAATTCTTAATCCAAGGGGAGCACATCTGTTCACAGGTTATTAAGTAATCAAAATAGCCTGATGCATCATCCTGGTCTTCTACGTTGTCTGCACAGAAATGCTTTGATGTTAATTACCTGCTTAAGTGTTAGGTTCACAGTGTCCATTTTGAGCAAAATATTTGCTTTAAGGTGGATACAATTCAGGAAGAGAAGGCACTTTGATGTTAACTGTCATTGTAAGATTAAGTTCATTGTTGTTTGTGTGGGCAAAAAAATAAAACATAAAATTTTAAATCCACAACACTGCAGGCCTCACCAGTGCGTTTTGCATAACCTCCTTGGATTTGTATAACCTAACATTCTTTTAGCCTCCTTAATGGCTTCTGAACACTGCCTGTCAGCTGATAGTGATGAGTCCACTACAACTCCTAAATCCTTCTCATAAGGTGTACTTTTGATTTTCAGACTTCCCATTGTGTGTTCAAAACTATGATTTTTAATTCCTACCTGTAATACTTAACATTTACTGGCATTACATTTCATCTGCCACAGATCTGCCCAGGCCTGCATGTTGTGTAAGTCCCTCCGTAATGTTTCAGCGTATTTGAGATTATCCTACAATCCTCCTAGCTTGGTATCATTTACAGATTTAACCATCTTGTTATTTACATTCCTTTCCAAATCATTTATATATATTAAAAATAGTAGAGGCCCTAGCACTGGCCACTGACGTGGTCACTGCAGGACATTAACATTATTTTTTTTCTAATCCATTCTTGTGTAGATTTGGCTTTTGACTTGGGATTGTTGTTATTTTGGAAAACTGATCTTCTACAAGGGCATATGTTTCTCACAGACTACATCATATGCCCCTCCAGGATTTCCCTGTGTTTTGCTAAATTTCTTTTACATGCTACATTTATAAGCCTTCCAAGGTCTACTGCAGAGAAGCATCCCCACAGCATGATGTTACTGCCACTGTGCTTCACAGTGGAGGAGCTGTGTTTGTGATAACGTGCAGTACAATATGACATTTAGTCTGATGGCCAAAAAGCTCAATTTTTCTCTCATTAGACTACAAACCTTCTTCCAGCTGACTTCATACTCTTCCATTTGCCTTCTGCTGAGGTATCGTGTGTTTTTTAACAGTGGCTTTCTCTTTGCCACTCTCCCAGAAAGCTCTAGCTGGTGAACCAACAGTTGTTGTCTGCAGTTTCTCCAGGCTCATTAACTATAACTTGTAACTCCTTCAGATTTGTTGTAGGTCTTCTGGGGGCCTTCCTCACTAGTCTTCTTGCATGATCACTTGGTTTTTGTGAACAGCATACTCTAGGCAGATGTACTGCTGTTTCATACTCTTTGCATTTCTTAAAAATTGATGTAATTGAACCCCAAGGGATAGTCAGTGGGTTTGATATCCCTAAACTTGTTGTTTTCAAACACCTTTTAATGGAGTTCCTCATAGTGTTCTTTTGTCTTTATTGTGTAAATTAGGCCAAAATACTGACTCACGACAAGTTGGAACATCTAGATATAGGGGTCTATATAGATCTGCAGTCTACATAATTTACTGTATGTCATGTATATCAGATAGATGACTACAGATAGATGATCTCCATTTAACTAATTATGTGACTTTTGAAACCAATTGGCTGTATCATATATGATTTAGTTGAGTCATATTAAACAGGCTGAATACTTATGTGATCAATTATTTTGTATATACACTTTAAAGAGCTTTGCAAAGATAGGTTTTCACTTGATATTAAAGAGTCTTTTTCTTTTGATCAGTGTCAAAAAAGCCAAATTAATCCACTGTGATTCAATGTTGTGAACAATAGAATGTGAAAACCAAGGTGATAAATACCTTTTATAGGCACTGCACATGCCAACATGATTCTACTGACATGTTTAGGGGTTAATGGACAATGTTTTTACCAAATTTCAATGAGTACATTTCTGCTTTCTGAAAGTTGTCATTGACATATTTGTGACCATACTTATGTCTCTGTCCATAAATATTTGGACAGAGACAACTTTTTTCTAATTTTGGTTCTGTACATTACCACAATGAATTTTAAATGAAACAACTCAGATGCAGTTGAAGTGCAGACTTTCAGCTTTAATTCAGTGGGTTGAACAAAAAGATTGCATAAAAATGTGAGGCAACTAAAGCATTTTTTTAACACAATACCTTTATTTCAGGGGCTCAAAAGTAGTTGGACAAATTAAATAACTTGGTTGAAAACCCTTTGCTGGCAATGACAGCCTGAAGTCTTGAACTCATGGACATCACCAGATGCTGGGTTTCCTCCTTTTTAATGCTCTGCCAGGCCTTTACTGCAGCGGTTTTCAGTTGCTGTTTGTTTGTGGGCCTTTCTGTCCGAAGTTTAGTCTTTATTTGCTCTTTTTACATTTGCAGTTAATACAAATGTATGCATTTGTCTCTGTCCAAATATTTATGGACCTAACTGTATGCATCCCTGAGTCTCACACATGACATTCTATGCAGTTTTCTTGCTCTTCACCAATAATGTGCACTATCTTAAGCATACTGATGTGTGCTTAAGTTGATCCAACTCTCCAGTCAGAAGAACAGCAGTATTAAAAAGTGTACAGATTTTAGATTGTATAATACTGAAAGAGCTTAAACATCATGCTAACAGTTAATGTTATAATAGTTATGTGGCAAAAAGGTTAGAAAAAATTATGGTTTAAGCAATAGCACTCATAATTTATGCTCATAAGGTCTGTGTTCTTTAAAAGGATGTTGATGTACTCAGTATATTAAAATAGGTGCTTAGCAGACACTGCTCCTTATTACTCTGTTAAGGGTTTCATGGTGTAATCGGCATCCCTTGTGTAAATAATGTGGATGTTTTTTCATTTTTAATTAACATTCTTGGAGCTTCAGGGAAACATACTTATACATTAATACACAAAGACATCAAGGTGTCCATTGACAACCAAAGAAATGCAAAAAAGAAACATGATCTAAAATGTGTTATAACATTTACTTTAATCTGTACTTAAAATAATGACTGCTTCACAGCAGTAAAAATACCCTTGTTAAAGAGTTATTGACATAACAGATAACTGTTATTTTTCCCTTTTTTAAATTTGCCAAGATATTTAATTAGATAGTTTTGCTTACCACAATCACAAACAAGGCTGGTGCCACAAATGCCCAGATTGCTCCAGTCTTCAGAGAAAGCCAGCAGCTGGATCAAAAGGTAAAAAACACGCAAATTCATACATTTGTATTAACTGCAAATGTAAAAAGAGCAAATAAAGCAATGGAGAAAGTCATCAAAGCTATACCAGGATCATGCAGTCTTGAATATAAAGGGATATTCAGAGTGTCATTAATGTAATAAGTTAGATATTTTAATTAATACATAAATTAGGTAAAACGGGGCTCAGATATTGTGCTAGGGCACTGTCCATATAAAGTGTGCATGTGTTTCTGCTTGGGTCTACGTAGCTTTTCATCTGGTTAGCCCACTTTTCGCCCTACAGTCCTTAAGGGTGTGCCAGTATAGTTGCCTGGTGAGTTCAAATTGTCCCTTTGTGAATGTGAGTGTGGGTGTGTGTGAGTGGACCCTGTATTTAACTGGTGCCCTTAACCAGAGCTCTTTTGTGTCTTGCACCCAGTGCTGCTAAGCATGGCTCCAGCTTCCTTCAGTCCTTATTTGGATAGTCTTGACTTGTGAATGTTACAATATGGTATGTCACCTTATTTGTGCTTTACTGTTTGTTTCAACAGCAGACCATATTACACATTTTCTGTGGCGCACTTAACAGTGTATTTTAACTTATTTTAAACAGAGTGCTACCATATAGAACTTTACAGTGGCAATTCTTAATATACACTTTGAACATTGTTCTCTCAGTCAGGAAATCAATGCTTATAGTATTTAGTTTCTTTGGCACTGTCTTCACAGAATATTCCAAAAGCCACAAATCTGTCTGTATATGGTTTCTTTTTCAGTGGCTGTTAATGAGACAGTTCATTTCAAAATCAAATTGCAGTTATTAAATTTTATATCATTCTTACTTTGCTTGATCACACATGCTGTATATTTACAAAGATGTGTGAAGAACAGTTACATTCAACTACACTACTTTATGCAAACCAATAATTTAAAAGTTGTTTTGAATTACAAAATGCAAGGAAGTTCTAAACAATGGGTTTGAGGCTGGACTTTGGAGGTATAGTAATTCTACTCTCATGAAAATTATATTTTTTTCATATGAGCATTTGTGGAATTATGTAGGCATAACTTTAGGATAAAATTAGATTGCCTATAGGTTAACTTCATAAAACTATAAACCCAATTTACAGTATGCCACTGGTCAGCTGTATTCCAAAGAAAATACATTGTTAGGTGTAAGAAACAAATAAGACAGTGTATAAAAAGGGCTTGTCTTGCCATTTGAATTTGATGTAATATTTACAAACCCAGTGGGGATTCAAAGAAAATTCTTCTAAAAGCAAAAATAGCTGATATATTTTACTGTTACCCAGATGGTCTGATATCAGGCTGAAACACTATTTCGTCTAAGTCTTCTGCCTTAGGATAATAACCTGACTTTATTATCATTCATTGTTATGTTCACTGCAACACACACTATTTTCTAAACAGTTTCTGTAATTGGGAAAGCATAAATGGATGAGAACAAATTGTTGTTGGTCAGCAAAGGAATAGGAGAGTGACAGTGGTTTGTGGAGAACTGGAGAACACCATCTAGCCATGTTCATTACTATTCATTTTTTTTCCTTATTTTCACTGTGCTGTTTCTAGTGAGGCACTTGCCAGCACAACCCTTCCCTAGCACCTTCCTCCAGGTTCTCCTGCGGAATTTCCAGACAATCCCTGGCCATTTCAATCCCAAACCACATTAGCTGGCTCCTCTCTGTCTGCCGAAGCAAAGGTTACCCTCTAAGGGTCTCCAATATTGCTGAGTTTCTCCCCATACAACGGAGAGTAAGCTCAGTTACTCTCCACAGAAACCTCATTTTGCCTACTTGGCAAACAGTACTTGCAGTAATGTACTTTTATCTTCAAATAGACTGCTTATCAGCTGTGAGACACAGTATTCACAGTTGCATTTTGATTAATATGAAATAATCATTCTTCTAGAAAACTCACAATTTATTTATATTTTTTTGCATTGGTTCCTTGAAGAATGTAGCTGTGGATATGTGGTAATGATTTTTTTCCATTGAAGAACAATGACTTGGTATGGCGTAGTAAATTCAAATGACGAGCAGTGAAACAAATGCCTAGGTTTTAACTGGAGGTTTTGCACAGCATCATTTCAGTTGATTGCTTTTTAAATTACTAAACCATGTCAATTTTTTGTTGAATTTGCTTTTGTTCAAACATGGCTTGTCATCAGTAACTGCTGTCAGCTGGCATTTGAAAAAATGTTTATTCGTAATGGCATGCTAATGGAAAAAAGAGCACATTTTAAGCAACAAAACCCATTACACTGCCATAAGCACCACCACACACATATTCACTAATGCAGACCAAGAAACAAGAGCAAAATGGAGCAATGACTGATAAAAACCACTTGAACCAAGATAAGAGGAAATTTAGATTTCTGTGCACAAGGGGCAACCAGCTGTATAATGTGCTGTTTGGGATCAGGTGCTCATTTTGCAGTGTCCTATAAAAATTATCCATATAGTACATCCTATATTGAATTCTGTAGTAAGTAGCAAGGTGCAGCATATTGAGTTCAAGGTACAAGTCTTTATGAAAATATTAATGCATTTTTGTGACACAGTTAGCAACTGCTTGAAAGCCCTTTTCTTACTTGAATCGACAAAGACGCAAGGGGCAGAGATTTTCAAAGGAAGAAAAAGGCACACATTCAATAGAAAGGAAATTGTGGCCATGTGCACTCCCACACTAAGGAGCATGTCCACTTCTGACAGGCTCAGGGAATTTGACCAAGGTTCTGTTTATTCCCATAAATAAATGACTGAGTGAAATTCTTTCAGATAGGTATGTATTAAATACTTCAGAAAACTGACGAAGATTAAAAGAATGTGCATTCAAGATAGACACAACAGAACCCTTCATTTGCTAATGTAGATAGCATGAAGATTATTGTGAGATATATAGTTAACAAGAAGACCATGATATCGTTAAGTGAATAAGATAAATGGGACATCTTAGCTAAAAGGTAGTCAAAAGGGGTGCATGGATTAAAAGGCCTCCCTAATTTTTAAAAATGGTTTTGTAAAGAATGCCTTATATGACAATAATAGAAAAAACATTTATTGTAAACATCCATACTTTACTGAGTGAGCTGTATACTGTACTATTTATTATACTGTACTATAATACTCATTTGACCTACATCATTTGTATGAAAATGTGCTATAGAAAATTAGAAATAATTAATTTTTTAATAAATTGATCAGTAAACTAGTGATGTGGCAGTAACAGTTAAACTATCAGTTTTTTATCCTAATTGCCAACATCATTGAAACAGGTCAGTACAAAAAAAAACATACAATACTAAAAATGTAAGAGACAGATTGTTTTCCATAATATATGATGTTTAGTTTAAAGCTCTTGTCTTAATTAAAGTCTCACTGTGTATCTCTGATTCTTACTACCTACAACCTCTGGTCTCTCTGTACATTTCTGTGGGGGGCATTCTTTGGACTGCCTGCTAACTGTGCCTCCTTTTCCCAGACACAAAAAAATATACACTGTTCTTGTTTAAACACTGCAAAGTAAGTTCTCCCACTAGTTTAAACTGGTCCAGATCTCCTGAGATGTAATTACCCCTCATAAACACATTTTTAAATATGGGTATTTTTAAAATGTATAGACTTTGAATTATTGTGCTATTGTTGATTTACTCCTGCCATGAGACCTTGTCACAAAACACTGCCGGCTGTTCTAGAGTACACTAGCGTCTTATCTGATACTAAATCAACTTCAAACCTTTCCTACTGCCTCATAACGCTATACTCTTCTACACTCCATTAAAAACCCGTTGTACAGGTGAGATCTTCTTTACACCAGGTTTCTTATTGTGTTAGAACTCTTTTGGGAGTAAATGCTAATTAATTTCAAATGGAATACCTTACCTTTATTTTAGAGGTTGCATCTGTCCTAATGTTCAAATACAGATTGAAGAACTACCGGCACTAGGCCTGTATTTGTGAGTTTCAAAAGTAACATCTTGTATACTATAATACTCATTTGGTCTGCTAGCTTTGAAAACATTAATTAATATACTGTATCTTTTCCTATTATTTGTAGTTTTACACCATAGCTGCACTTGATTCACATAACGCCTTTTGTTACTTACCATTACTTTGTAATACATCCTATTTGCCCTGCTTTGTAGCTGTATTTTGTAGCTGTGCTTTATATTTATATAGTTACTTTTGTCACATACGGTCTTTCAGGAATATTTGCAAGTTGTTCTTTGTATCTTCCATGTAAATGCTGCGTTTTTTCATTTGCATTTTAAAATTTCTTTTGAGATTGCATATTTTATACTTTTTTGCAATTTTAGTATCCCAGTGGAGTGTCCTGTGATGATGCACGCTGTTAGAGACACTATTTAAAATAAAGGCTGACTAGCAGATAACTTGCTAGATTGTTAGGGGGAATTTCTATTTGGGTTTTAAAGCAAAAATGAGAATTTATCAAAACTGGGTCTGTTAGTTAATATTTAACGGTATGCAACATACATGTCTTTTACTTTTTGTAGTTCAGTTTTGTTTGTTCCACTGTGTGGCATGACTCCACAAAAAGAGTGGGCAATTCATTAAGAAGACTTGCATATACACTCAAAACTGGCACCTGATGTCACTGCATGTTATTGGGCGGTAAGGTGACATTTAGCTGGAAACTTCCCATATCTTGTCGCAGGGTGAAACCTAAGACTCAGGTGCTTTGAGGCATAAGTGCACATCCAAAATGAATATTCCTCTGAATATGGATTTATAATGTGGTTCTTTCTGGACAGGGTCATGAAGTAAAAGAAAGCACTATTATTAAATTTTAATCTTAAAACATAAGCTTGCTTCTTACTTGACAGTAGAGGTCAGTTATGGCTATGTCTATTAGGTTATTGCCTTTTAAATACACTTGGAATGTGTTATTTCTAGAGGGCAATTAGCTAGGGCACTGAACAGACAGGCCTGAAGAGTCCTTGTCAGAAAACATCTGAGACTGTGTTTAGCACAGTTACTCAGAAAGAGCCATTAGTGCTTACTTCTCTGAGGTACCCTAATAATAACTCCAACACTCTCTGAAAATGACCTGGCTGTGTCATTCTCTTTTAATGTATTGTTGCGCATCACCTCTTGACATCATGTAGATATTTCAGTGAACAGCTGCAATGCAAATCTTGCTTTGCTGACAGGAGACAATAGCAAAAATGAAAAAGACTAGAAGAAAGGGATCATTGACAGTAAGCCTAAGGAAAATGAACATTTTCTTTATAAACCAAACGTAAGTTTACCAAAACTTTAGAAACTGCATGAATTCAAACAATTTTTCAAGGTCTGTTATAAATTGTTTTGCAATGTCATTAGAATGGGAAGTTAACATGAATAACAGGAGGACGCTATGTCTGTTATGACTGATGCTTTATTTGCTCTATGCAACCAGCACATTGGATTTCTAACACATGTTTATTCTGACAGTAATAAATGATAATCACTCCATTCATTATTGACATTGTTTGATTCAATTCAGGGTCACAGGAGCGAGAATCTGTTTGGGCAGAATTAGAACCAATTCAGAATCACTAATTAATCTAATGCACACATTTTTTGAATGTAGAGGGAAGCCAGAGTACCTGGAGAAAAACCTATGCAGAAAGAAGGAGAGTATTCAGTAACCATATAGACACTTCCCTCAGCCAGGTTTCAAACCCAGAACTTTACAGCTGTGAAGAAGCGGCACTAACCAATGTGCCACTATACCATCTGGAAATAAGAATAGAACAGGGAAATAAATGAGTGAAACTGCAGTTGTACGGAGTACCAACTTGTGCTGGAAGTGGACCACTATGCTCTTTCCTCTTTATTTATACATTCTAGTAGTTAATAAAAGCATACCATTGTGTCTTGGCCCATATTACCAACCAAAATATTCACACTTCCAAGAGGGGACAAAGCTCCACTACCCCCAAGCTCTCAGCCTCTGCAACTATTACTTTATATCTTTTGAACACCGCCCCCCAAGGGGGAATCCCAACCTGGCAATCTAAGCTTACATGCTAATGTATGACACGAGAATGGGCCTGGGGTGACTGACATTCTCTGTTACGACATAAGCATGATTATGGTACCATCTGGTGTAGATTTCACTGACTGACATTAAGTCTGTTCCTATGGGTTTTTTCTACAATTGTCACAAATCTGTGGATAGCTTTTCTAATTTGTATATTGTGTAAAGTACTAGTTCTCATACAAAATTGTAACAAAAGAACATTTCATTCAACAGTTCTATACAGCAACCTCTTAAGTTCTTAAATCAGTGGTCCCAGTGATGACACAAGGTCTATATATCTCCCTAAGTGTCTTAGCACCACCTCAGTCACAGAAAAAAGTGTAGTTGCATTAAATCATTTGTGCCCAGCACCACACCACTGCTTAATGAAAATTTTTAATATCCTATGTTACTGTTATTACTCTAAACTGTTAAGTCAAGCAAGTGGTAAGCTCCAGAATGCAGGCTTCTGTCTGTTATTTTCTCTTTTTTCCTATTCAGAACTATTGGCAGTATGCAGTTTGACTGTATGCTAGTGAACAACTATACATGGAGTTTGAAAGAGGTGAAGTATTTTAAAGCATGCTTATATAGCTCCAGTGCTCTTCTGGACAGTGGAAGGATTTATTGTTCAGCGCCTCTTACATTTTGCTATGATAAAGATAATGCACAAGTGGCTGGCATTACATTGTTATACACATAAAAAAACAATTCTGCTATGAAGAAGCAAAACTACAATGTTTTGTGGTTATTTGGCACTATCAAATGTCACCTTACGCAGCAGCTGCTTCTTTTATTCTGAGAAAGCCTGAGCCACTATCTATTGGTCAGGTCAAGTTGGGGAGCATGCACAACATGCACTGGTACAGCATGTTGCCACACCCACCACACAACAAACCAGCTTGCGTTCCCGGTTGGCAACCCACTAGGAAGACATGAAGTCCAGTCCCACACTCCAGAAATGACCATCTATCGGCTGCAGCTATGTGTTACATGGGTGTCCCCTTGGCCTGGTCCAGCCGCAACAGGTCCTCAACAATGAGAATCCTGCGAGACGGATCACCCTCTGGGAATTGCGCCACGTGGCCATAGTACCTTAAGTGACGCTCCCTCACAATGCAGGTAATGTGCCTCATTTGGGACTGTGAGCAACCGCTCATTCAACATGAAGTCAAAGCAGCAGTACTGAAGGATTCTGCGAAGATACACAGTACCAAAGGAGTACAGCCTTTGTCTCAGGTCACTGGATAGCTTCCATATCTCGCAACCATTTAGCAACATAGGAAGCACCAGGACTCTAAAGACTTGGACCTACTTCCTTTTGCAAAGATATTGAGAGCGCCAAACACCCCTTTCCAGTGACCTCATGGCCCCCCATGCTCTCCCAGTGCATCTACTGACTTCATAGACAGAGTCACCAGAGACGTGAAATTTCCTGGCAAGGTAAGTAAACCTCTCCACATGGTCAATGCTCTCCCTGCAGATAGACACACTGCTGATGACTGTGCCCAAGAGGTCATTAAATGCCCGGATCTTGGTTTTTATACAGTACACTTGCAAGCCTAAACACTCATATTCCTCACTCAGTCTCTCACGAGTCCAGATCAAAGCCTCCATTGACTTTATGAAGATCACCGCATCATTGGCAAAGTCAAGATTAGTGAATCTTTCTTCACCAACAGATGCCCCACAGCCATTGGACAAACGACCCTACCCAACACCCAGTCCATGCAAGTGTTGAACAGGGTAGGAGCAGAACACATCCCTGACGAACCCCAGAATCAACTGGGAAAAACGCAGAGGTCCTGCCTCCACTCTGCACAGCACTCACAGTACCAGTGTACAGATCGGACATGACAACCAGCAAGTTCAGGGGGATCCCACGATCAACTGAATTGAGAACTTTACTAAAATCAACAAAGGCTTCAAAGAAACTCTACCGATATTCACGTTTGCTCTCGATGAGAACCCTCAATGTCAGAATGCGGTCGATGGTAGACTTCTTAGGCATAAAACCAGACAGCTCCAGTCACTAGCAGGTGAGCAAGTGATCATGGATCCCATCAAGGATGATCCCAGCAAGTACCATACCCAGCACCGAAACAGTGTTATCCCTCTGTAATTGCTGCAATCCAGATGGTCACACTTCCCTTTCCAGATAATGATGACAAGTCCTGTTTTTCAGTCAGTTGGAATTACACCCATCTCCCAAATGGAAACAAATATTGTCTGCTATACCAGGAAGATAGGCTTACCACCAGCCAGGAGAAGTACACCCAGGATACCACAGACCCTTGCAACCTTTCCTACCCTCAGCATGTTCTTTACCTGTGCAATCTCAGTGAAATTGGGTAGTTCACAGCTAATTGGAGGATCAGCCTCAAGAACCGTGGAGTCAGAGATGTCGAACATCCTACCCGGAGGATCAACATAGTCAGCCCAGCGGGTCACTACTGCAGTGTCATCCGTAAGGACCATTGCATCACCCGCCCTGACTGTGACTCTCCGAGGAACAAATTTGGATGTGTGTATCTATAGCTATAGTAAATTTTGCAGTTGTTGCTAATGGTACAACTTTGGTCACTGGAATGCAATTAGCATAATTGTTACCAAACTAGATGTTCACTGTCGACTCTTATTAGTAATGTTGTGCTAATGTATGCAGTCTTTACCTGTCAGTCCTGTCATTGTGCCTAAATTTCAAGGTATGCTCATAGAATTGAATGAATACAAAAAAAAAACTTTTGCACCACGCTTTCTGGCTCTTTGCACTAAATAATCCATCATGCTTCCTTGCATGCACTTTAATTAAAAGATGCAAAGGCTGCAACCTTTATGTCAAGCTTAATAATAAAAATACTCATTGCATCCAGAGCCACTACTACTTGCTTATGTATTTAGTAGTAAATCGACTCAAATCTCTAAAAGCAGGGTGGGGATTATGGGATCTGAGAAGGTCTTTCAACAACTGGATTATTTGATTGTAATAGAAACAGCAGTCTACAGGACAAAGTGTACTTGTGATTATGTGATGATCTAGTTATAGTCACAGGGTATGCGTAGAGTGGCAGGCCTGACAAATTCATTGATTTCAAGTTAAAATATTCATATTGTGATACATAATGTCATTTTCATAAATGGTTGAAGTTTAAAAGAGCTTAGAAACAAAATATACATTTTGTTTAAAATAAGGAAAAATTAACTCTTCTGGATAAACTGCAGTGTTTATTTTTGTTGTTACACCTACTTTATTCTTCCTTCACTGGTTTTAATAAATCAAAAGTAGTTTAATTCAAAGCAGAGGAGATTTGGATTATATTTAAAACTTGTTTTGCTCAACTCAATTATCTGTCTCTTTCCTAATTTTGAGTAACTCAAAATATTTCATTAATTTAAGGTGTAAATCAAAGCCAATTGGCCTGTGCAGGATACATTGTTACTCTGTCACTTGCTCTAGCATTAATAAAACTTTGGTTTGTGTATTTGACTCGTGTTTCTATCACAAGGGTTGCATATTTCTTTTTCACTACGAAGTAATTGTTATAACTTAAAAAGAAAGAACAAATCTTTTGTTTTTAACTGTTGTTTACAGTCATCTTCATAATAGTACACTCAAATAATGCAGAACTATGTCCAAATTGTTAAATTAAACAATTGTAAACAGTGTATATATATGAGATAATTAATAAAACAAGTGTATATATATTGAATTTAATGTAGATTTGTTTTTTTTTTTTGTTTTTACTGTGTATCTTGACGCCTTGTAAACATTAGTGAAATGACAATTAGCCATTTGCATTTCCTCAAGTTGCATGGTCTTTGGCACAGCGTCTTTGCAACATTATAACTTAAAAGTTGTTTCCTCAAAAAAAAGTATTAGAAACTTCAAACCTGTTGCAACTTACTTGTCAACATCTCCATAACTGTGTAAAGATGAAGTAATCGAAACAATACAAATCACTAGTGGTGCTCCTAAGAAAAGAACACAAAAGAAAAAAGTAAATATAGGTTTAACTAGCTATTTTAAAAGTATTAATCTTCTTCTGTTTATAAGAAAATGATTAAATAATATACAGTAGAAATACAATTTTTAATAAAAGAGTTTGTATTCCTAATTAGATCAGTTTAGCTAAGTACATGGCCCTAATTGTGTCACTTAAGGCGCTTGTGCTACAACTGTAAAAAAAAATTGCAAAGAAGTGCAGTATACCTTTGTACTTGTTAAATGCTGATAAGTGCTCATTAGAGAAAATGACCTCTTGCCTTTTCTATAGTGATGCACAATAAATGAATGATAAAAAAGGAAAAGTGACAGTGTGGTAGCACAAATATTTTTGCTCAGTTCCCACTTTTGCCTTCAGAACTGCCGGAAGGTGCTAGAAATATTCCTCAGGGATTTTGGTCCATATTGACATAATAGCATCATGCATTTGCTGCAGATTTGTTGGCTGCACATCCATAATGTGAATCTCCCATTCTACTACAACCGAAAAGTGCTCTTTTGTATTGAGACCTGATGACTGTGGAGGCCATTTGAGTAAAGTGAACTCATTTTCATGTTCCAGAAACCAGTTTGAGATGATTTGAACTTTGTGTCAAGGCACATTATCCTGCTAGAAGTAGACTGCAGTGATAAAGGGATGGACATAGTCAACAACAATACTCAAATAGGCTGTGGCATTTAAACAATACTCACTTGTTAATAAGGGGCCCAAATTGTGCCAAGTATATACCCCCCCACACCATTACACCACCACTACCAGCCTGTACCAGTGATACAAGGCAGGATGGATCCATGCTTTCATGTTGTTGACCATACCAGCCGAATGTCGCAGCAGAAATCAAAACTCATCAGACCAGACAATGTGTTTCCAGTTTCTAGTGTCTAATTTTGGTGACCCCGTGCAAACTGTAGTCTCAGTTGCCTGTTTTTAGCTGACAGGAGTGGCACACGGTGTGGTGTCCTGCTGCTGTAGCCCATCTGCTTCAAGGTTCGACGTGTTGTACATTCAAAGATGCTTTCTGGATACCTTGGGTTATAATGAGTCATTATTTGAGTTACTGTTGCCTATCAGCTCAAACCAGTCTGGCAATTCTCCTTTGACCTCTGGCATCAACAAGGCATTTTCACCCAGACAAGTGCCACTCACTGGATATTTTCACTTTTTTTGACCCATTCACTGTAAACCCTAGAGATGGTTGTACGTGAAAATCCCAGGAGATCTGCAGTTTCTGAAATACTCAGTCCAGCCTGTCTAGTACCATCAACCATGCCATGTTCAAAGTCACTTAAATCACCTTTCGTCCCCATTCTGATACTCTGTTTTAACTTTAGCAGGTAGTCTTGACAGTGTCTACTTGCCTAAATGCATTGAACTGTTGCCATGTGATTGGCTGATTAGATTTTTACGTTAACAAGCAGTTGTACCTAATAAAGTGGCCAGTGAGCATATCAGCAGGCAGCTGATGTTCATTATAACAATGCCTATGCCTACAGGGGACAACCAGTCCATCATGGAGCATGCACACGGGATGGCTGGTACATTTTTTTAGGGAAAAGCATAGTTAGGTACTCCCTCTAAATAACTGTAATAAATAACTGTAATCTAGTTCATATATTTCTTGACATTTGCTTTTTAAAACCAAATTGTTACTAATTATATAAAAATTCCCTATATTCATCATGTCTGTTTTTCTGTGTTTATGTGCACATGTATATTTTATGGAGCAGAACTAAGTTAAATAACTTCCACAAAATTGAAATGGCACCATTGTGGTTTATGATCCAATGCCATAACAAATACATCACCATGTCTGAAGTCTACAGGAAAACATTTTAAATTAGTTATTACCTCTCTTGACTTTAGCTCCTGGACTACCAAACTAAAAGTACAAATACTTCCCACAGTGCTCCAGTCTGTCAAAGGTATGATCTTCACATTGTAAATATAATAACACACTAAAATAAATCAGCAGTCTCATAATCTCTTCCCATTAAACATTAATGCTTTTTCTCAACCAAATTTCCTTTGTACAGGGGGTTTGTGCTTTTTTGTGTGTGGCTGGCTAGGCTTCATGGTTAAACCAATAATTTTGTTTTTCATCTTTCTTTTTTTAGAGATTTATCGATTACAATTGCCTACCTCCTGTTTCTGGCTAATGGGTTGGCCAGACAGAAGTGCAATATTTTTAATTCTCCATCTGTTTTGCCTCTTTCCTGCTAAAAATCAAAGTAATGAATATTTCCTTTCTTTTTAATTACTGAATCGGATATTTTAATGTATGTGGCCCTTGTGTAATTGTCAGTTCTTCTGTAATTGTGTGTACATTTGGGCATAGGAAGACATTAGGAAGCATTCCTCCATTGGGGGCAGCACAAAGCTTTATTCTTTAACACAGATATTATATGCATTTTTAGTTGTGTTTATATATTAGTTTATTTTTTATATCCCAGTGATTTGTGTGAGAGGAGTCACTACTGATAAACACATTCACATTAGGCCAGTTGAAATACACCAGTCAGCATGCTGAACTCTGAAGGAAACCCAAGTAAACACTAAGAGAATATGCAAGTTCTTTAGTATTAGCACCCCAGCAAAGAATCATACACATATCAATAAATACAAGCTCTTATCTTTCAAATTTGTGTAAAAAAATTAAACTGAACAACTAATAGAAGTGTGTAATTAAATAAAAATGTTGTGTATGCTCAAATAAGTAAGAATAATTTAAAAACTAATTTAAAAAATCAAAATAAATAAATCCATCCATTTTCCAACCCGTTGAATCCAAACACAAGGTCATGGGGGTCTGCTGGAGCCAATCCCAGCCAACATATAGCACAAGGCAGGAACCAATCCCAGGCAGGGCGCCAACCCACCGCAGGACACACACATCCACACCAGGGCCAATTTAGAATCGCCAATACACCTAACCTGCATGTCTTTGGGAGGAAACCCATGCAGACACAGGGAGAACATGCAAACTCCACGCAGGGAGGACCTGGGAAGCAAACCCGGGTCTTCTAACTGCGAGGCAGCAGTGCTACCACTGCGCCACCATGCCGCCCCTAAACTAAATAAATGTATTGAGAAAATAAAAATAAAATTTGTAAAATTTCTCTTTCACAAAATGCTGGAGTACAGTTAAATGATGACATGCGGTGCATTGTTTACATGCTACACTACTCCTACTAGGTATGAGGTGTTTTTAATTATGCCTGCTGAAATGAGCCCTTTTTAATAGCTGTTCTAGAAATATAAAACATTTTTATTTTTTTCAGTTTGGTAGATAAAGCACAAAAATTGTAGATTTGCTAAATAAAAATAAATCAAGTTTAAAGTATTGTTTTTAACTAAATAGTGATGTTACAATCCACTGCTTATTGGTAAATGTTGCTATATTTATTTTGAATACTTTGATAATAAGTGACGCTTTTTTTCTTTCATACCGAACCCATGGTTTGTAAAAAGAAAGGTTTTGTGCAGTATTTCATGGGAACCCCATAAGACTTTTATTTCTACATTCAGCAACTTAGGCATGTATACACTGCACTCCTGTTCTTTACTCATCTGTCCTACACTATACCATCTGTAGTGCCAACTCTCAGCATATCAGCCATAGTTTTTATTTTTTGTGAGTTTCCTTCTGACTTATTTTGAAGTGCACTGCTAAAGACAATTATGAAATATGAATATAGGATAATATTGCATTAAACATGCAACAACAACATTTATTTATATAGCACATTTTCATACAAAAAAATGTAGCTCAAAGTGCTTTACAAAATGAAGAAATAGAAAAATAGAAGACACAATAAAAAATAAAAATATGTCAACATTAATTAACATAGAATAAGTAAGGTCCGATGGCCAGGGTGGACAGAAAAAAAAAAAAAAAAAACTCCAGACGGCTGGAGAAAAAAAAATAAAATCTGCAGGGATTCCAGACCAAGAGACCGCCCAGTCCCCTCTGGGCATGCAGGCTATAAAGTTTTCTCCCTAGCTGTATTTATGTGTTTTTTGTATGTAAATATATTCTGTTTATGGGTTGGCATAAAACATCAATAGAAATCTGTGAAAGATTACTCTTACTGACCACTGAATTAAAAACCTTATCTCTGTAGTGTATGGATGGGTAGTACTGTAAAATTAGAAGCTTTTTGGAGTGCAATGGTTTTCTAATTTAGAATTGTTTGCTACACGGTATTTAGTTGTGCAGTGGCCAGAGTGTTTTATTATTATTATTATTATTATTATTATTATTATTATTATTATTATT
>JANRMT010062838.1:9396737-9474878 GCA_026402145.1 Polypterus bichir lapradei | reverse complement strand
ATCTATCTATCTATCTATCTATCTATCTATCTATCTATCTATCTATCATATAGTGCCCTTCTATCTATCTATCTATCTATCTATCTATCAATCCCTTTTTCCTGTTACGTTATTTCACCGAGTAATGATTTTCATTTGTTTGCACTAATGTGATCTTTACCATTATTTTTTTGAGACTTTCAAATTTTTGTACTTTTATTATCTCTTACCTGCTCTGCAACAATTTTTGAATTCTTTATGACGTTCTCCTTTGTCATCTACTCTTTGTGTTTTATTTCTGTGCGTGGTTAAATCTCTTGGCACAAAGTCTCATCTCACGGGACATGAAAGTATCTCTGAAAAAGTCATATCTCATCCCAGGCTAAAAAGTCTTGTCTCGTCCCAGGATTTTTTTATTATAATAGAGAGACTATAGACCCCATGTTGCCTGTTCTTTTTTTATTAACAAAATTAAATTCTGTAGGCTTATTGTTCAGTGATCATAAAACACTAAAATAAATACATTTTTTTAAAGTATATACTTTAACTAATAAAATATGTACAAAATAATTATCTGTAATATATATGACATAAAAGAAAATAAAATGCTTCTAATAATTAGATGCTGTCAAATTTTTTCTGTATGTACCTATCTGAAACAAAGCTTAATTAAAAAAAGTAGGTTTCACCATTTCTCTAACAAAAAAAAAGTCTTTTATTGCCATTTGTCTAATTGAACAGGACGCCTTCTCACATTACTTTTTTTCAGTTTATTACCCCACTTTCTTTAGCGTAAAGGCTGATATTCCTATTGCCTCTCGCTCACTGACAAAACTTCATTTCTATTTGCTGCTCTTTGTTTACATTGAAAGAAGTTTGCTGCAAAGAAAAAAAAAGTTGTGCACTGGCTCAACCTCCATAATACCTAGAGTAAAGGAGCACTGCAAATAAATTAACAAAAAGCTTAGAAAAGCATGGGATGAAAATATTGTTTTTGTGATCTGCCTTTTTAACAACCACTGACTGAATCTTTTTTTTAATAAAAATCTGCCAATTTAGATTGGTGGCCAATTGAATGTCCTGCTTTTAACCTGTGACTATGGAGTAGAGCTGACAACTACAGTTTATTTATGAGCAACAAGCATTTTAAATGTGGAATTGAAGTTGGAGTAGAGTGTACCAAGGGAACAGCAGAAGGTGCTGTGGCTTGATAGACTGACAAATACTGTATACTGCAATACAGAATTGTCAAAAAGGACTAACATGCCTCAAAATCAACAAACACCAGACTAAGACATTACCAGGTCTGCCTCAGAAACAGGTTTCACTCAAGGAGGCCTAGTTCCAAACTTGAAAGATGGGCATTCAGGCCTGCACAAGCCATATAATGGAAATTAGGCTTTACAAGTACAAAAACCCCAAAAATGCACTCTAAGTCAGAGGGTGACTGTAAACCTTTGGCTTAAAGGACAAAGGCATATGAACATTCCTTTAAAATTTAATGGTTTATTAAAGATTTATCACAAAAAAAACAACCAAGGCAGTTCAAAACAGAGCAAAATATAAAAACAAAACCTACTGTAAACAAGTTCTTAAAACCAGAAAACAGTGTCTTGCTTTAAAAAAAATGTTTTTTCTTTTGTGTTGTGTGCTAGGTAGTAGTTTTTATTATGGAGGATCCATTTTGTGAGGTTTTGAGGTAGTTTTTATTTATTTGGACAAAGTTTAATAATTAATTTGGCATTACCCTCTTTTGTTTACGCAACATAAAGTTGCATGTCACATTACCTCGAGGGACGCATCAGTGACGGATACAGATGTTTTTCTGTAAATTTGGCAGCATCATCGCTTGTTGGAAAAACTCTGTCAAACACTTTTATCGAGTAGTTCATTTATGAATAATGCTTACCACTAGAATTTTTTTCTGTGTTCAGTGTCCTTCTGTTCCTGACTTCTCTTTTGATTTGCCTTTATGTTTTGTTTGCTGAGCTTTTTGGTGCTGAGCTTATGCTTGTCACTAATTATGAGTCTGCCTGACGTGACATCTCCTAGTCTCCTTTTTCCTCACAATAATATCTGAAGACACTGTCTCTACACAAATAATCCAGTAAATGAAGTACTCCAACAAAACCAAGTCAGGAATTGTAATGCCAAAGCTGCTGATCCATCTTTAGCTTTGGTGTCACTATTACTGGGGCCACTACCCAGCTACCCAATATGGTGGCCCTGTCTCTTTAGGTTTCACATACAGGAGGCATGGCAGATAACAAAAAACATCAAGGACAGTATATAGGTAACATAAAACCTAAATAAATATCATAATATTGTATAAATATAAAACAAACCAAAAACAGTATTAGTAATATAATATGGAAAATGATATTTAAATAATAACAAAAAGATTAAATAAACAACAAATAAACTTAGACTAGGGCAACAGCCCTGCCTGCACCATGATAAAATATATCAACAGAATTCCTTGTTCCCTTAAGCAGATATAGCATGAAATCTGGTAGAGGTGTCGAGAATACTGAGCTTAGAACATATGGTATGCTACATAAGCTAATTTTGCATTCCTTCTTGCACACCATTATTTTGTCCTCAGGTGTTCATTGATACAAAGTGCATTATCATGCACACAAATAAGCTGCTAATGACATTGTTTAAACTGCATGAGATCTTGAATTCTGTCAGGCAAAGCAAAGGTCACTGTACAAAGGAAGACCGGTAGGAGGCAAAAAGTAGTTTGCATTGAAATAATCAAACCAGGCAACAGAGGCAGAGCACAAATAAGTCAAAGACTAAGTGAAAATGAAGGCTCAAAAAAATTAATAAAAGGTAAACAAAATGGTAAAAGCACATAAGACCAGAATGTGAAAACTAAGGAATGAGAAGTCAGTTTTACAAAGTATCCTGCTTAAAAATACTATGTAAAATGATCAGATTATATCAGGTAATTGAAGTTGCTAATCAAAAGGTGAAGGTAAAATAATTAATGTAGTAAAGTCCTAGGTATAACAAGACGGTGTTTTTTCATGGTATCATACTATGGGCCATCCCGCTGTGGCCAGCTGTGATCCTGCAACATCTGTATTACAAAGGCCCTCAGAAGCAGTTTTTCTACAGTGATAGCAATGGAAGAACTTCTGTTCTTGGATGCCCGTAGGCACTGTAAGAGGAATGCTTTGTGGTGATGTCAGCTGAGTTCTCTCTCACCTTTCTGTGCAGCACTACCACTACAGAGGTAATATATCCGGAGTGTTAGAGAAGAGAGGGTGTTTGTGTGTATTTATATTACTTGATTGCATTGTGTTGATAAAATAGATTTGCTGACCTTCCTTGACACATTTTAAACAGTGTTCAAAATGAATAATGTTCTCCATTGACACTGTGTTATTTCTGTTCTGAATGCTGCTATTTTGTATTTTATTGATGGGTGCTATGCTGTTGTTATAGGTAGTATAAAGGTCAAGCTGTCCAAGGTTGTGGAAACTCCCATAGGATCTTTGACTTGATTCTTTGTTGTCATTTAATTCTTGGTTTCAAAGATTCAAATATTTTTGCACTGTTTGATTTACAACTTATGATATGGTTCTGATTGTGCATTCCTTTTTATTTTTGGTTATACAACTCAATTTCATGGCTGTGATTCTTGATATAAGTCCTGAACACTATTTGCTTAACTTTTCATACTTATAATGCTGACCCTTGGCTTGAAATTTTTGACTTGGTGACACTACCTGAGCAGCAATCAGTACAGTCAAAAGGTCATTTATGTTATAGTGTTGTTTATGTATTTTATTGTTGTTTTTGTTGTTTCTGAGTGGTTATGTGTTTTATTTTTATGTATTTGCTGTCTCTATATACTGTACATATATACAGAGACAGCACACCACACTCAACAAATACTCATACACCAAGTGAAAAATATAATTGTAATACTGTATATTATAATATGTAATAATGTAATTTTTATTCAATTTTAATAATATAAATATGTTGTGCGTATGCATTAGTCATACTAAGCATTATATTATGTCCATCAATGCTATATGTATTCCTGTCAGCAAATCCTGTGATTCCCTCTGTGCCATATTTCACTGTGCAGAGTGTATCCATATTCAGTTAAATTATTTCCCTTATCTTAATCCCTTTCTATGTTCTTGTCTTTTATTGTGTTATGCTAATTTTATATATTCTTATGGTTAAAATCAGGATGCAGCCAACTCCCCTAGAGAGAGTTAATACCTACATTTATCCTAATGGGATTTTAACTTGGCAAACAGTGGCCAAGTAATTTGAATTTCATCATATGCAAAAGCCTTTAAATGCAAATCCTTTCATTTTTTTAAAGTAACCCTCTCTTCTTACACTGTCCTAGCCATTAATTTCAGTGTAATATGCATATGCATTTGATTCCTTTTCAACATTTATAAATAATGTTCTCCTTTTCCCAGTTCACTCTTTTAAGTTAATCTTCATGTTGTTGTATGAAGGTCTTATTAACATGTAGTCATATTACCAATATTTTGTGCAAAGAGAATTCTATTCTGTAGATCACACTCCTGTCAACAAATGCTGGTCTGTCGAGTTGAATGTTAAAATAGGGCTCATAAATAACATAATGTGTAAAGTAAATGTCAACACATGCATTTTGAGTGGCATACATTATAAAGAAAAGTCAACAAGAATGTAAGACAATGCTACCTCCTTGGAAATTCAGATTTATTCAATAAATACAAAAGTCCAGGCTGGATTTACACCATTATATTTTAAGCAAGTTGCTTCTCAATTAGTAAATACATATGATAATTAAAATGGAAATATTTGTAAGTAAATGGATTCCCCATGAATTGTCTTGTAAAAAGAAGAAAAAGGGAAATAGCAAACCTGTATGAATTTGTTTCTAGAAAAGTGAAAGATACAATAGTAATTTACCAGATAACAAAGATCCTGAATACATGTGGTGTAGCTTGACCAATATCTTTCCATTTTTCATTTAAACAAATTCAACATAAATGCGGTGCACAGGTCTGTCACACAACTTTCAGGATACCCTTTCCTTTGACCCTTTCCCAACCAATGACTTTCCTGTGACAATGCTATCAGCCCAGGAAAATTAACTTATCATCTTTTTAAGTGTGAACTCCTTCAGATAAATTCTTTCCACAGTTAACCTGGTAATATGCCAGCTTCTTTTTACTAAAGTGTCTTATAACTCACAGCTGAATGAGAAAAAAGGCCAGAGTTTAAAAAACAGGAGTCATAATGAGTTTGAAACTGCTGCTCTGGAGGTACGCAAGTCTTGGCCTAACTATTGGTATCTTTTATGAAAGGGTTTGCTATTAATCAAAGTTTATGATGCCTATAGTGTAAATCCATGTTCAATAAGGAAATTATCTCATTTATAAAATTGCTAATGTAAGGACTAGGCTTTAGAAATATTAAATAGTTTTGCAGACATATTCATAGTTTGTATTTGCTTTTCGATTGTGTACTTATACCTGGATAACTGCCAGGCACAAAATAATCATGGAATTTACTGAGAATTTTTTTTTTGCATATTACCAGGGTGATTTACTAAGTTTCTCTTTTTCCCCACTCCAAAAAAAAAAACCCATGTATTTAGTTCTACCTGTTTGTTGTTCAATGTACTTAAATTACAAAGAAGCAAGTCTTTAATAGCTACTACTATGGAAAGGTAAAGAAAAGAAAGCAGACATAATATTCCAAACGCATAATGCTAATCTATGAAATGCACTTGTCCAAAATATTGCAAAAGCTGAGTTCTTCCTAGTTCTCATCAAACAGGTGCCACCCTCTCTTTCATTGCTGCCTCACTGCTACCTGAGACACATCTTCCTTTACTAGTGGATAACAATCAGTCTAGTTCCCATACACATTTCAAATAGTTAACTTGGTCAAAAAGAGTCAGTGATTCATAGATTTTAGAAGTCTTTGATAAAATCTTTTTTGTTGGTTTACCTCATTGATTTCAGTATGACTTTTACATGAGTGCTGTATCATTTTGCTTGACTAACGTACTGTCTTCTAAAATTTCTCAGAGTGATACAAACTACTTCCTGAAATAAATGACTTCAGATTTGTTAATGTATGCTTTTGATTGGACCCTTTTCCTGCCAATTGCTGCATGTGGATTACCTTTATATATTAGGAGAACTATTAAGTAAGTAAATGAAGAGGGCAAAGTGCCAGGTTTATGAAATTCTGTATTGACTGCAGTGGAAAATTGGACATGATGGACTACATCCACATCCTGATACCGAGAGCCAATTCATCCAGTTATCTCGTAATTCATGGAACTTCCATATTTAGAAAAAATACCTTTGAATCAGTAAGATATAACTTTATGTGCCTCTTCCTCCTCTCCAAGACTTACTTTGTCTAGAATTAACAGAATAATAGTCACTAAAGAAGGATATATTTTAATCAAATTAATTTGATCAGCTTAAAATCCTTTGTGGGAGACTCATCAACCAAGGATACAGAAATTACCTTGTTTTGCACTTTAACACACAGACACACATAAAATGTATCTTAATTCTTTCAACTTACCGTTCTTGGCAAAAATTGGAAACTGATGAGTAGGAGGATCTGGGCTACTAGGATAGCAAAGGCAAGATTTGCATGGATGTGGTAGCGCTGGTTACGGATTGTGCTCACTGACCTGTGAAAGGTGATAAAAGCAATGAATCCTTTATAAAGTCTGCTGATTATATAATAGGAGAAAAACAAATTTGTCAAGAAGGAAAAAAGTCATATTTATTAATGTTCCTGAAACTTTTTAACATTTTATAGTCTTGCACACTGCAAGATTAGGTGTGTAATTGAAATGAAAGAAAAATTGTGTAGATTTCAGTCAATTATATACAAAGAAGAAAATGGCTGATTTCATAGATATTCAACCCTCATCTCAGCTTCCCTTGGAGTGTCTTTGCTAAAAATCCAGCCTTGAGTATTTTAGTATATGTATTTATTCTGGCATTGCATATTCTAGCAATGTAAATATTGAGCATTCTTTATAAAATCAATCCAAATCCCTCTGGTTGGTTTGGAATTTTGGTGAAGAGCAAATATCATTCCAAAACCATGCATTTGATTAGCAGCCATATTAAGCCAGAGTGAGTGTCTGTGGGCATATTAATGACTGTGCTCTGAAATGAACTGATACCCCCTCCAACATGAGTTCCTGCCTTGCATGTTCCGTACATCTATGGATATGCAGAAATTCTCAATAGCCCTCAGTTTTAAACATAAATGTACACTGGGCACCGAAACTATGTATACATTTGATATTAGGAGTTGCCTAACAACTGAAATCAAATCAAGTTGAGATCACTAATAGACTGAAATCTACTGTATACATTTATATTCTAAAAGGTTCACACAGTAGGTAATCCCTCTCCCAGACTGCAATATATAGTGAGCCTGACATTGATATTCACAGTCTAACGAGAGGAGCTACTGTACATGGCTTGACTGAAAACTGCCCAGCAAGCACATACAACATAATTAAAACTTGAAAGTAAAATGGGCGAAGCTGGTTGCCTTCTGCATACAGTGGTTACTCCCTCTGGTTTACAGATCCAGCAATCAAATTCCAAGTTCAGTCATTGTCTATGAGAGTTTTTTCTTCAGTAAAAAACTTTTACTCCCAAAGACAAATGCATTAGTTCAGTTCTTGACTCTAATTTAGCTCTGGATGAATAAGATTGTGTACGAGAATGGGTCCTGTGATGGACTGAACTCTCTCCAGGGTTGCTAGTTGTGTTCAATGCTGCTGGAATAGGCTGATAGTTCCTATGAAACTATGCCCTATTTTGCTACATGTTTCTATTTTTTACTGAGATGCAGCATGTTTATTAATGTGATGTACCTAATATAAAACAAAGTGAATGCATTGAATGAAATATGAAAAGTCCAAGACAGAAGAAAGCCTTGTTTAGGTAAAATTTTGACAGTTTATGAATTGAACAAACAAGTCGTAGCCTAATCCCATCAGTTCCACAGGCAAGTGCTTTAAACAGTGATGCTTTATTAGTAAGATTGCTAAATTGCTACTAGCTTCATTTTCACTACAGCCCATCACAGTACTGTCTTCATTTAGGTCCAGTTTTATTGAAGTTTTATGTCATTTTGCAGGCATATTTGTATCTTCCTATGCGGAAAGATTGCATAACACCAGATCGATCTTGTTACAAACACATCCCACAATTTCAATACCTTATCTGCATTTCTTCCATAATTTAAAGATTTTATGACTGGTTCCTTGTGTTTTAATGACATACTCAATCCAGAGAGAGCTTTGCATTGATTTACTTATTTATTTTTTGAGACAACATTAATAAGGCCTGTACACAACAACACATTGCAGCACAAGAAGACAGGAGGCCGTGAAGAAGAACAGAAAATTCAATTAACTTTTTAAATGAGGCCAATTAATTTTACTGGTAGCACTATAAATGGATGCTGGCACAGAGTTCATAAAAACATTTATGTAGTACATTTAGGTTCTAGATACTTATTTCTTTGTTTGCCTAACATTATTACATCTGAACAACAGACATGCTGTGTTGTGGGTTTTGACAAATTAATACTCAATTGGTTTGATCTTTTTGTAATAGCAAAATTATTCAGAAAATGCAAATTAATTTATAAAAGATTATTTGACATCAGCATTATAAGAAATATGATGAAGGGAAGAAAACTGCAAACTCAGCGCAAGTCCAAACTTCTCATGTATTATGCTATCTTGACACTCTAACACACTCAGTTTTGAGTGCGATGGTTAGAGATACTGCCCAGGTGAGATCTATGAAACAGCAAAGGTCGCTAATGAATGAGGTAGTCATTGTTGATTGTCCAGGCCATTAAACAAGTGAATTTATAACTCTGTGCCCAGTTTTG
This sequence comes from Polypterus bichir lapradei, assembly GCA_026402145.1. Taxonomy (NCBI): domain Eukaryota; kingdom Metazoa; phylum Chordata; class Cladistia; order Polypteriformes; family Polypteridae; genus Polypterus; species Polypterus bichir. The sequence continues at coordinate 9,465,971 of JANRMT010062838.1, read as the reverse complement.
ACTATACAGTATGTAGTCAATTAACTTTAAATGAATCATTGTGATCTCTTATGTAAAATAACCAAAGGAGCAGTCTGGATATGGCTTGTTGTAAAGATATTATTGCTGTTCAGGTGTCACCATGCTTCCTATCAAAGATGACAAGCATTTGAGTTTTACTCGAAAGGAAGATTTGCACTATCAGGTCTTGACATTCTTTTCTGGCAAAAAGCAGAGCATGAAGCAATGACTGACATCAAACATACATCCACTCATAATAGTGTGGGACAAGTAAGGACTCACCAGTGGTCATGCAAACAAAGGCAAAGCAGAGTGATTTGTTTTGAACATGTGCCATGTTGTACTATAAACAACAAATGAAAGTCAGCAAATGTCTCATTTTTTGGTTAGCTACCAGCTAATTGGTTTAATTTATGAAAAAGCTCCTAGGATGTCTGCCTTACTAAGTTCATAGCTTGGCCAGCAGTGTAAAGATGATCTTCCTTTCCTTAAATGCATCCTCTGATACTCAACATTCCTTTGTTAGGCTTGCATGCAAAATTTTTCTTAAGAAGTTACTGTGACTTAAATTCTGATTTGTCTAATGAGTGCTCCCCACTGAATCCAGTTAACCGTTCATCTATTTTCCGAAGCAACATCTTTTGTACTATGTAGTCAAAAGGAAAATTGAGCTAAAGACAGGAACTCACACTGGACTGAGTGACAGTCCATTCTAGGACAGGCATATGGACTCACTCGTACAGTAAACAGTCATTAAGCATGCACCTCTTGTAGACAAGGGTGGAAGCCGGAGCTCCCCGTGTAAACTCACGTGAACATGAGCGGTAGGCAAGGAAAAAAATTACTTTCAACAAGCCTGTAGTTGGAATCCCAATGTGTAACAAATTTATATGCAAACATTTGTTGGATAATACAGTATCTTAGAAAATTATTGAAATTTACTCATCCATTTGTATATGCCGCTTCAACTCTGAATCCCAAAAAATATATTTGGATACTGCTCTTGAGATTAAATGCAAAAACACAATGAGTAAAGCTTAATTATTATTTCTGTATGGGATTGTACTTTTCATTATTATTTGCATCAATGAAATCTGCAAAATGAATATCTTGCAGCTTTTCTTTAAATCATAGACAGTTTTTAATAATGAACCAAGTTTTTAATGAACTGAAATACTTACGACAGAATAGCAAAGGTGACAAGGGTGATGCCCAAGCAAAAGATGGAAATGGAACAGCCCACATAGCTGATAAGTGAGAGTGCCTCCTGGTGAACCTGTGCAAGCTGAGCAGAGACACAAAAGAACATTCACTTTAAATCCTTTTCAAATTTTTTATTATAAGAGTAAAAACTTTCTTACTTCTGGAAGATTGAAAATAATGGGGTTTTGTGTTAGCTATTGACAGCTTTTACGGCATTTCTTTCTTTACAGTTTGCTCAAATTACATTTTCATACAGGAAAGCAGACACTGAACTTTCATTTTATTACCTTCCGATCACACCTATATGCATATCAGGACTTGTTTTGACAGCGGTGAAATATTAAAATATTGGATTGGTGACATCTTGTCTATGCTATATGGAATTTTTCATCTTTGATGAATTGCTTGCTGTTGATTAGCACCGCTACTGAAACATGTCAAGAAATACAACAGCCTCTAGCATCTTAATTATTGTTCTTTAAGCTATGTGAAATGTGAAATTCATCCATCCATTTTCTGACTTGCATATCCAATTTAGGGTGGCAGGGAACTGGAGTCTAACCACCTGGTAGCAGTGGTGCAATGCAATAAGCAACTACATACATGATGCAAGTAATAGTAAAGTACATTTTTTTTTATTTGAATTTAAAAAAGCACTTTTTCCTATGACAAATAATTTGCGATCTTCTTTGTTGGTTATTTTTTATAATTGTGAATCTCATAGTACACATTATTACCACAGGCATGAACCAGTACTTTGCTAAGTTTATACTGCATTTTTCATGAGATTGCTAATATTAATAAAAGAAATTCAACATCTTAGATTCAAAATGAAAAGATTAAATAAAGTCATGTTGCACAGCATAAGATCAAAGTATCTTCAATTAATTTTCTGAGACTACATTTTCTGGCATGGGACTACAGGGAGCCAAAGCCTATCTTGGCTATCTTCATAGTTATCCGCACAGTCACAATCAGTCATACCAGGCCAGTTTAATAATGCCAGCAAGGCACATATTTGAGATATGACAGGAAATGGAATTCCTTGGAGAAAGTCCTGGGTAACAAGGGGAATGTGCAGACTTCATCCATGACAGCTAGGAAATCAACTGGAGTGGTGAACAATTAACTGTTAACATCATTCCCACCCAAAGAGAAATGCCATATACAATGATAATTTGGTGAAGAACAAACTTGTAACAGCTCATGTTGATATGTCAGTGCATGTTGACTTTAGTATGATTTTGTCCAGGGGTACCTTCTGATAGAAGATCTTCTTGCAGGTCGTTTGTTACTTGAAATGAAAAATCCAGGATATCTGAGTATGGGTGTTAGCGTATTTCTGTGTAGTTGATTCTTTACATGTGTCTCGTGTTACTGCTACACCTTAATGAAAAACTGGCTGATGTATGGATGTAATCTGTTCCAGGGAGCACTATCACCAAGCAATTTAACAGTCATTCTTTAAGTTTAACAATCATTTTTATACACTTTGGTATGTTTGGTACACTGTCTTCATTTATTGTTGATTGTCTGCTGTGTTTACTTTGAGCTGTGTTTTTTGTGTGCTTTTTCTTCCTACTGTTTTGTCTGTATTCTCCAGCTGCGTCAGTCCCTATTTCACATCACCTTTTATTACTGTCATCCTATGGAGGCTGACTGGTGTTCTGCATGCCCATGCCATGATTTAGTATCACAAAGAAGGTTACTCAACAAGGAACCTGTTAAAAATTCCAGCCCAAGTGGTGGACAGAAACTACAACAAGCAATGACATAATGTCTTAAGGGTTCTCTGACATTTTAGGCAATCAAAATATTCTTTGATGAATGGTATATGGAATAAACTTAAGTGCTATGCTTTCCATGCCTACGTCTTAAACTAAAAAGAGAAATGTGTCACATTTGTAAATTTGCTGATATTTTCAGTTCTCACAACAGGTGTACATGAAACATGGCTTAATCTGTTGTCCTTCTAAGAAGACTCTTAGGTGTGCTCTTTTCTAGAGAAGTCATATTATCCACTTGTTGTGATAGAAAGACAATCATGAAGCCTTGAGGATTTAATTAAAAAAGATATATAATGTTGATATCTACTAACCAGAGGCCCCTGTTTTGGACCTAGCAGTTCATTTCTAAAGATTTTGCAGGATTGTATGTACTTGGAAATTAAAGATGTTATTGTGTACCTTATGCTTTTTATGAGCCTCTTTGAGAATAAATGCATGTACAAATATTAATTGTGCAATAGTCTATGAGCCAATATTTTTTAGATTTCATCTGATGCCATTTAAATAAAAATATTACTATTTGCTGGCATCTAAAAAATCAAGAAAACAAACCTAAAGGCAGAAAATCTATTTGTAATTTATGTTCATAAGCACAACATTAAAAGGTCTGTGTAGAGATTAGCTGGGTACTCTGGATTCCTCCGCCATCCAAAGATGTTGGCAACTTCTAAATGGACACGGTATGACCAAGGACAGGTGAATGTGTGAATGTCCTCTGTGATGTCTCTGTGACCATGTCTTGGGTTACTTTCTATGGTAACCACTGAAGTTGGGTAGTCTTTGGGACTGAAATGAAAAAGCAGCTACAGAAGATGGATGGATGAATGTTCTGTATTTTTCTTAAGTTGAATGTTGTATGGTGCTTGTGAAGATCCTTGTGATAGTGCCCACCATGTGCATGAAATCTGAATGACTGATATAAGCAAGCAATCAATATTTATTTGATCTCTTTTAAAGTGAGCAATTTTATTGTTTGCCTTTATAAAGATAAATCACTGTATTTTTACTATATTGTTATTTATAGAAAGAATGAATGTGTCCTTGGTGTCAAGCATGCGCCATGTGTTTTGTAGTTTGTCCCAGTAATAGCAAATTCTGTTGTTGATCAACAATACAACAGTTCTTCTAAAATATGACCAATTTCAAATCCTCAGAAATATTGAATAACTTTAGCCAGCACTCTGCATATGATTTATTAAGAAAATTGTTAGCTGCAGAAAGCACTGTGTAATCAAGTTTCCAAATCAAGCAAAAAAAAAAAACAAATGAAATGACATTCTGAAATGGAAAATTAATTTGTTGAGATTTGAAACGAAATGCACATTTGATGCCGACAGTACAATGTGTTTTGCTTTTTTATGCTTTTTAATAGCACTTTTTATTGCTTTTTTGTAATGATTAACAGGCAAAATTTCCCTTAGGGGAAAAAAGAGTTATTTACATTAATAAAGAATCCTTCTAACCAAAGACAGTGTTTTAACTAAAAATATGAATGTCTAACTCTTATTTCAGAAAAAGCTTTACCTGAAAATCATCTTCCTTTTCTTTTTCATTGCAAATTTAATCGTTTTCATTTAATTAAAAAAAAAGTTGGTTTCAAATACGGACAGGAATCAGCCTCATCATACTTGCCCTAGAGACCATCCACTTCTTACAGATAAATGTATGCCAATATCAGTTATTCTTTCCATAGACAATGTCCTATGTTGGACTGCAAGGATGTTATTCAAAGAGTATTAAGCACAAGACAAGACTGAATGATCATCAGCTTATCACAGTGTGTACACAACAAGCACACCTGGCCATTTAATGTAGCCATATATCAAGGATCATATTTTACAAAGAAGTAACCATCATATTGATAGTTATATCAATAGCCTTTTCATATGGATTCTTTATCCGCCCTTTCCCTTTTTGATATTTTAATGTAGGCAGTTAACTCACAAAGAGCAAATTGATTGTAGTTTGAAGGTCAAAGATGCTAGTTCAGATTTCTTGACTGACCATCTGTGTGACAGATGGAGTCATCTCACTTGTCATTGTTTACAGGAGAGTAATACAAATACAGTTGTATTGTGTGTATATAAAACTATGGAACAGTGCTATATAAAATGATTTGTTTACATAATTAGTCTTCATCACTTTCATAATTTTTGATTGTGAGCTGGTCCTCTACTTAGAAATATGGAATTAGCACCATATCCTTGTTATTGTCAATGTAATTAGTGTACAAGTGGAGTACAAGTCAAAGGAGGTTCTGCTCAAGCATTATAACACACTGGCGAGGCCTCATCTGGAGTCATGTGTGCAGTTTTGGTCTCCAGGCCACAAAAAGGACATAGCAGCACTGGGTGAGGTCTAGAGAAGAGCGACTAGGCTGATTGCAGGGCTACAGACGATGAGTTAGAACATGAGGACACAGTTGGAAACTTGTTAAAGGTAAATTTCAAACAAACATCAAGTTTTTTTCACACAGAGAACCATAGACACATGGAATAAGTTACAATTTATCATGGTAAACTCTAAGACGTTAGGGTCCTTCAAAGCTAAACTTGATATTACTTTAGAGGAATTAAATAAATACGACCCGCTGGGCTGACTGCTTTGAGCAGCTGTTCAAAGCTGATCCTCCAGCCAGGACATTGGACATCTCTGGGTCCACAGTTCTTAAGGCAGATCCTCCAATTAGCTGTGACCACCCTCTCACTGAGATTGAAAAGGTGGTGAACCAGCTGAAGGTAGGAAAGGCTGCAGGGATCTGTGGTATCCGGGGTGAACTTCTCCTGGCTGGTGGTAAGGCTGTCCTTCACTTCCATTTGGGATATGGGCATCATCCCAACTGACTGAAAAAAGGGAAGGGAAGGGAGATCGCCTAAGAAGTCTACCATCGACCAGTCATATCCTGGCACTGAGGGCTCTCATGGAACACAAACACAAATATCGGCAGATTTTCTTTGCAGCCTTTGTCGATTTTCGTAAAGTGTTTGACTCAGCTGATCGACCTGCCCTGTGGGACATCCTGAGAATTCACAGGATCCCCCCGAAGTTGCTGGATATCATGGCTGGCCTGCACACTGGTCCTCCAACTTGCAGGGAAAATCTGGGGGTTGGTGGTACGGCTGCACTCAAATCTCAGTCCAGGTGGTTTGTCATGTGGTGGGTGCGGCAACAAGCTGTAATCAGCGCATGCTACCAACCTCTGTACACTGGTACTGTGAGTGCTGTACAGAGTAGAGGTAGAATCTCTATGTTTTTCCCCAGGGTCTGTCAGGGTGTGTTCTGCTCCTACTCTGTTTAATGCTTGCATGGACTGGGTGTTGAGAAGGGTCGTGGGATCCAGCGGCTGTGGGGGTCTGTTGGTGAAGAAAGATTCATTGATCTTGACTTTGCCAACAATGTTATGATCTTTGCAGAGTCAATGGAGTTTCTGATTGGGGCTCTTGAGAGATGAAGCGAGTTTGAGTGTCTGGGCTTGCGAGTGTCCTGATAAAACCCAAGATCTAGGCCTTTAATGATCTCTTGGGCACAACCATCAGCATTGTGTCTGTCTGTGGAGAGAGTGTCTACCTTGTTGAAAGGTTTACTTACCATGGCAGTGACATTCATGTCTCTGGTGACTCTTCCTGTGAAGTCAGTAGACGGATTAGGAGAGCATGGGGGGTCATGAGGTTGCTGGAAAGGAGTGTGTGGTGCTCTCAATATCTTTGAAAAAGGACGATGGTTGAATTCTTTAGAGTCCTGGTATTTTCTATTTTGCTATATGGTTGCGAGACATGGACACTATCCAGAGACCTGAGACAAAGACTGGACTCCTTCGGTACTATATCTCTTCAGAGAGTCCTTAGGTACCACTGGTTTGTCTTTGTATCGAATGAGCAGTTGCTCACAGAATCATGAATGAGGCACATCACCTAAATTGTGAGGGAGCGCCATTTACAGCACGATTCCCCAAGGGTGATCCAGCTCACTGGATCCTCATTGTTGATGACCAGAGTGGTTGGATTAGGCCAAGGGGACACCCACGTAACAACTGGCTATGGCAGGGTAAGATTGGACCATGTGCCTGAATGGGGTTGCGAGGATCTTGTACTGTTTTGTCATGTGGTGGGTGTGGCAACGCGCTGTATCAGTGCATGCTCCCCAACCTGACCTGAAATAGATAGGAATAGCGAGCTTTGCTGGGCTGAATGGCCTCTTCTCATCTAAATGTTTGTAATGTTTGTAAATAATGCTTTAACATCTGCAGACAAGACATGAGTGAAATGCAGAGCTGGACTGGGAGTGTTGATAAAAATCATTTACCTATAAGCATTTTGGGCACATTTCTCCATTGTTTAAGTTTATCAGGTCGCATGGCCATCTATAAATCTTGGGAAGGATCCTAGCATGGATTAGATCATGGAGGTGGATTCTGTTGCATCTGAGCCTAAAAGCAGCGCACGGCAGAGCTGAAAGTCGAGTATGCAGACAATGAAAGTGTCAAAAGAAAACTTACAAAGTCTCCAATATTCCATGAGGATTACAAAATTTTCATGAAAGACATTTTAGACAAAGGATATGCTATTAAGGAACCTACTGAACAGCTGTCACTCAAAAAGGAGAGAGTGTGGTACATCCCTCACCATGGAGTATATCATCCAAAAAAAAATAAAATCAGAGTATTTTTTGACTGTACAGCCACTTATCGGTTTGATCGGGTTTCTGCCCATTACCACTCTAGACATATAATGTGAAGCAATTATTTCTTATTTTCTTTAAAGGGGCATTTTTGAATGCTTTAAAGGGCCGCTTGTAGACTAACTGTGGTGATAGAGTCCTTCTCCAAGTTTGGCAAGTAAAAGTTATCACAAACTCAGCAATCAACATAGAAGAGCAAGAAAACAGAAAAAGAAACTCTTTCAAAATAGTTGCCAGACACCTCAAAGCATTCTTGCAGTTTAAAACCCAGTATAGTTTTTCTTGGGGCTATTTCAAGCCTCAAGGAATAAGAGATATTCTTTCCTGTAGAAGTCAGCACACCATTCAAATTGCACAGTATTATGCATTCATCGTAGCCCATATCTTCAGCCACAGACGGCTGGGATTCGTGTTTTCAGAACATTAACCCTGTTATTTTACAATATGTCTGTCTAACCATTCATCCCTCAAGCCCTCTAAATACGGTGGAATTTTACAGACAGTAAATTCATTTACCACAAAGGTTTTGCAGATTTAGAGGGGGCAAGCAATCAGATCTTTCATGCAGACCCTTCATCTGCATAGTGTTCAAATCAAAACCACAGAGCATCATCTGAACACAAAACACGAAATTCTGCTAAATCCACTGCTAAGTGGACTCACAGAAAGGCAGCTGACAATATGCTCTGCTAGAGATAGGGTGTCATTGCCATCTGGTGGTCCTTTACTAAAATATACTTTGAATATCAAGCATTGGTCTGGTTTCTCATTTGGAGGTGTGTGTGCAATGAGAATATTACTCAGACCTGTGTAACTTATTACTGTGACATTTGTCTATTTTATTTGTTCATTAAGTCATTAGCATGTGCTATTGGTTGGGTGCTTTGTTATTTGAAACTGTAGGAAGAATAATAAATACAAAAGGACATCTTGTGGCCAGTAAACTGCCTGTTCTTCAATGTGATGTCTAGGTTGGAGATATTGGATCATTGCACTGTTATCTCAGGGTGCACCCCTCTTTATAAGTAACTCAGTCATCTCTTTTGCCAAGTCTCACTAGTTGATTTTTTATTTTTTAAAACATACTCCTATTTTATTGACACTTCCCTTATTTTGTATGAGTTTTATATCTGTGATCCTAAAAAAAGAACGTAGGATTTGGATTTAATACTACAATCAAGATAGTTTGCAGACATTTGGCATTTTTCTAGGAGAGACAAGCTTTATTTTTACATGCATAAATACTTAAAGTTATCATAAGAAAAATTTAATAGATGCTTAGTTATACAGGTACAGGCCACTGTCCCCTCTTACTGTATTTCATATTATTCTATACAGACAAGCTGTATTTTATTTTATATTTGAAATGTCTATAGTGAATGCCATTCATGGCTACTTTACAAGTACAGACCTCTAATATACATTAATTGAATATTCAAAAGTATTCTAACCCATTCACTTTTTGTGTACTCTGTTGTATTGTAGATTTAATTTTCAATGGATATATTTGCCATTTATGCTCATTAAATAAAACTTAATAATCTATAATGATATAGTGAAAACATGTTTTCAGAAAGGTTTCCAAAAATATTGAAAATCAAAAATTGAAATCTATCTTTCACAGAAGTATTCAGACCCCTAATCCAGTACTTTGTAGACACACCTTTGGCAGCAATTCAACTTCAAGACTTCTTGGCCAAGTCTCTACAAGCTTTGTTCACATGCATTTGGGAAGTTTTGAGATCAGATGCATCTGTGAACTGCCATTTTCAGGTCTCTTCACGGATGTTCAATAGAGATTAAGTCTGTGCTTTAGCTGTGTCACTCAAGGACAGTCACTGCAGGGTTGTCTTGGCTGACTGCTTTGAGCCATTGACAAGCTTAAAGGTGAACTGTTGTATGCACAATGGAGCAGGCTTGACCTCTCAGTATCTAGCTGAATTCATCCTTCCCTCAATTCTGAACAGTCTCCCTGTTCCTGCAGTTGAGAAGCGCCCCTATATCATGATGCTGCCACCACCATGCTTCACTGTAGGGATAATATTAGGCAAGTGATGAGCAGTGCCTGGTCTTCCCCAGACATGGTCCTTGAAGTTCTGCCCAAAGTGATTAACATTTGTCTCATCAGACCATCAAATCTTTTTCCTTATGCTCTCAGAATCTTTTAGACTGTCGTATGCCTTTTACTCAAGAGATACTTCTCTTTAGCCACTTTACCATAAATGCCTTATTGATGAAGGTGAGACTATTATCTTTCAGACAAGGTCCTCTCATCTCAGAAGAGGACTTCAGTAACTCTATTAGAGTGACCATTGGGTTCTTGATTACATACTTGATCAAGGTCCTTCCTGCCCATTTAAGTCAACGTCAAAGTGAACTTTATTGTCATCTCAACCATATACAAGTATACAGATAGACGAAATTGCGAAGCTCAGGGTCCACAGTGTAACAACATGATGTGCAAATAATAAATTAAAAATAGAATTAAAATTTAAAAATTTAAAAATTTAAAATTTAAAATTTAAAATTAAAACACAAACAAGACAAGACATTGTGCAAAGATAGGACAAAGAAGTATCAGCAATATTAATGTGTAAGATATGTAATATAATAAATAAATAAATAATAAATAATAGATATAGATAATACAGAGATTATCAGTGTATGATAATAGTTGTTTAAGACATTTGTAAACAATGACAGGTCAGAATGTTTCACAGCAGAAGGATATCAGGAGTGTCAAAATACTTAAAGGTCAGTATGAGATTTTCAGTTCTTTTCTACATGCACACTCATCTTTGCAAGACAGTGGTTTTCATGTGTAAAAGTTCTGTTTTTAAAGGTGGTTGAGGCCATGTGGAAGGTCCCAGGGGGCATCCTGGTGTTAAGGAGTCTAACAGCTTGGGGGTAAAAACTATCCTGCAGTCTGGCAGATTTGGCTTTGATGCTGCAATATCTTCTCTTGGATGGCAGAAATGTGAAAGTCCATGTGAGGGGTGTAAAGGGTCCTGCACAATGCTGCAGGCCTTGCGGACACTGCATTTGTAAAATATGTCCTGTAGTGAAGGGAGAGGCACCCCAATAATGTTCTCTGCTGTCTTCACTATCCTTTGTAGGCGCTTGCGGTCGGATATTTTGCAGTTTCCATACCAGACAGTGATGCAGCTGGTCAGGACACTCTCCATGGTGCCTCTGTAGAACATGGTGAGGATGGAAGGGGGAAGACGTGCTCTCTTCAGCCGCCTCAGGAAGTGTAGTCTCTGCTGGGCTTTCTTGATTAGTGATGAGGTGTTATGTGCACACCGAGGAACTTGGTACTCCTAACAATCTCCACATCTAAACCGTTAATGCTGAGTGGGATGTGGGCAGGACGTGATTTTCTGAAGTTTTACTTAGTTTTGCTGGGTGGCCAACTCTAGGAAGAATTCTGGTAGTGCCAAACTCTTTCCATTTCACAATTATTGAGGCCATTGTGCTTCTGGGAACACTCAAAGTTTTACAAATGATTTTATCCCCTAGCCCAGATCTATCCCTCACCGTAATTTGGTTTTGGAGGTAAACAGAGAGTTCCTTGAACTTTGCGGCTTGTTTTTTTGTCCTGACATCCATTGTGTATTGTTGGAACTTCTATACACAGATGCACGTGTGGCTTTCTAAGTAATATCCAATCAATGCAATTCCCCCAAGTTGGAATCCACTCAAGTTCTTGACACATCTCAAGGAGAGTTAAAGCAAACAGAATGCACCTGAGCACAGTTTGGAGTTCCACAGTAATTGTTTTGAATACTTTTTTGAATGAGAGACTTCAGTTTTTAATTTTCAATACATTTACAGAATGTTCTGAAAACATGTTTTTTATTTATCATTATGAGTTATTGAGTGTAGCTTGAAGGGCAAAAATGGCAAACATTATCTATTTAAAATATCTACAACACAGTAAAGTGCACAGAAAGTGAAGGGGTCTGAATACTTCTGAATCCACTATGCATGGTTCATTTTACTTTACTTTTCTATACTGTAGTGCCTTTCCATTAGTTACACCCAGAACATTGTACTCTTTAAAAAATCATATATTTGAAACAAAATTCTTATGTTTGTATTAGTCATACATACCCAATAGTTATTCCTGCACATATTAATGTTATTTCTTTTCTGAAGGCAAATGTTGATGATAATATAAAATACATTAGTGTGATGTAGAGCAAATATGTTCACTAATTAGTATGTCACTATGATTTATACTTTAAATTATTATACAGACATTTAATATTATGCTGTATTTCCATAATTTACACATGGATTTAGATTTTGTACAGTATGTGCACCCTCATAAAAGTACATTAGACTATGAGACACTCTATGAGCTGCAGAAAAAGAGAAAAACTATAAAGCAAGATTATAGCTACAGGCCTAGAACTGATGGAATTTCTGATTAAAGCAGGAAAGTGGAGAGTCAATGGAGTTGTATCGTTTATTGTGCAAATGCTGTAAATATTTGAATAAGGTGAATCTGCTATCTTGTTTCTTCATTGCTTAACCTCTAAATCTGCCTTGTTGGAAGTCATCAAGCCATTCAGTCTTTGGACCTTTTCAGAAGGAAAACTCAGCAGCACAAAATAAACTTGTCCACATTCCTGTTGTAGTTGAGACCACAACAATAAGAAGTTCTAGTTGCCTATACATCTGCTTGAATGTTTCAAGTTAAAACTATATTAAAAGGCTAAACAGTTGCTTTTCCTTCTGTAACCTTTGTGTATTTTGTCCTCTGCTGCTTGTTTTGAGATGTGTTTCCATATTTTTGGGCAAACATTAGGCTTGCGGTTAAGGAACTGATTTTTCTGGATGCATAATGCCCCCTGCAAAATACAGTTAGACAAAAGCTAAATGAAGTCCATGTGCAATGGAAAAAGGGAAAGCAAAACTCAAGCTTGATTGTAGATTTTTTTTTTTTTTTTATTATTAGGAATAAGTCTTTTTGGCAAAGGCCATCTCACATGTAGTATTTTAGGTATTAGCACGGTATTGAGATGGCGCAAGCCTAATGTTGCACACATAAAAGTGTGCCGTTCAGCTTAGAAGCTCTCAAATCTGAGTATTACAAGATACTCCTTCTTGACTCACCAAGATGAGAGAGTTTTTTGTAATGTGAAGGCTCATGGATTCCAGCTGGCAGATTGTGTTTAACTGGTAAAATGAAAGCTTCTTCTTCCTAGGCATTCACCTCCACTTTTCTAATTGCAGTTGTTTTTTGTTTTTTTTTTATTGGACTGTGTGAAATGAGCATAGAGTGAAAAAATCATTACTGGGATTACTTAAAGGATGAAATGTGAGAGAGAACAACAAGATATGGTCAGCTTAACTAGTGTCAGAGCAAAGATAGTTCGAATGTGAAAGGAGCAGGTGAAGATGTGGTCATATTGTGAACACAAAGGCTATAAAGAGAGGTTTGAATATGACACCAAGAAAACAAGTGCCTACTTGCTGTAAATGTACTCACTAATCATAAAGCAAACATGGTGTAAATGTTTCCGAGCAGAAATGCATTTGATGGGTATGAAAAGAAACATATATGCCTCAGTCTATGAAGAGCCCAGTACAACACTGTGCTGCTCTCTCTCTAATTGTTACATATTTTTCCATATCTGAATGAAAAATTATGAAATTCAAACCTATCTCCTAGAGTCTTTGATTGTAAGTTTCACTGGAACAAAATAGTATTCACACTGCAGTTCACATTTTGTTTAAATATCACCAAGTTGTGAGAGAACGTTTTACAAAGCACTAAATTATTGTCGGTATGGAATATTAAGGAACATTAAGGAATCAATGCCTTTACTAAGCAGTAACAAAAAAGGCATCAAGTATTGTGGTAATGTGATAAGTCAGAGGTCAAGCACTCTGTATAAGTCCAAAAGAAATACATTTCAAACTGAATAAAATTAAATTGCAGAAAGGCATTAGTTAAATATTAAATTCCAGTGGACCTTCAGGGTTATTTGTGGCACTGTAGTTGAAGAGCTGCTGCAGCCCTGTAATATGTGTTCAGCTAGTGCCATCTAGTGTGCTGTATAGGCATAGTATAGGAAACACTGGTCACACATTATGCCCAAAAGTAGTTTAATTCTAATCTTATTTCATCCTTCATCTTTTTTTCACTTTTTAAAGCCCAAAATATAATAATCAGAATTAAGTATATATTATTTTGAATTATTTGAATTATTATTTCTACTTTAAAAATACATTTTAGATAATAACATCTTGCATTGGATTGGAATATCCACTACTTCATTTAGTGCCGCTGGCCAGAAGGAAATAGAGAAAGCTTTAAGTCTGCGGGCCATTTGACTGCCTAAGGGAAACTAGCACTGCCTGAAGCAACAGTGAGAGAGAACAGAGAATAATGAGAAGAAAACACAGACACCATATAAGGAAAAAAGCATGACAGCAGACAACAAAATCACATTCAAGAAGTACATCAAACAGAAAATAGGCATTTTAGTGGAATGCTTCTTTAAAGGGCACCTTTAACAGTTTTAACATGTGGACATATACAATAATAGTAGACAGTGTGGCATGACTAGACAGCAACAGAACAGAACAAAACAGCATATACAGTATGTAAGAAGAATTGCTTGTTCCATGTGTTTTATTAATTAGTCCTTACTGCATGTAATGGCTTGACACATTATATAAATGATGCCGCCTAATATTTTTAGAACATTTTTCCTTTAATTAGAACTCAGAAAAATCTGAATGATATGGTCAAGGTCACCCAGCTAGTCTTTGAAAAAACATGGATCAGTATAGAATGTTCCTGTGAATGAACCAAGGAAGCAAGCAAAGTAGGATTAGTAAACTTGAACAACGAAAAATGTAGAGTATGAAAATGGTTGTCTATCAAAATTGCACCAACAGCCCTTTTCTTTGGGCATAGCTTATAGTGAAGTATATCATGGAGTTTCATGGCTTGCTTAGGTGACTGTTTCTTTTTAGGATGCCCCTTTGATGCCAATCTGCATCCAGCCCTACAAGCAGGTCCTCCAACTTGCAGGGAAAACTTGGGAGTTAATGGCAGGATTGGCACTCTGGTCAGTATAAAAAACTTCCCACTGTTCAGTGTGGGGCTGAGATATCACCCGTTGCACGGCAGCACTCTGTGGTGGGTGCATCAATGTGCTGTAATTCTCGCCTGCTCCCAACCAACCCCACTATCCTTTTCTGGATCTGTGCACTTGTGTCTCCAGGTCTGTTTCTGTACTAAGCTGAAAATCCACCTTAACTCTTTTAGTAGACAATTAGAAGACTGGATACTATGGCTTTTACTTTATAAAGACAAACATTTTGAAACGAAGTGAAGGATATAGTAGCTTTAGATCAGCTATCAAGGTCTCAAAGAGCCATAGAGGTCTGACTGGGGGAGCTCTGCTTATTTAAGTGTTTGTTTGACTTTTCTTTGGTGCCCACTTTGAGTGCGCGGCCTATATAATAGTAGTTGCACCAGGTGTTACTCTGTATCCAAAGATTTCTCTGTAATTTGCAGTTTGACTGGCAAATGAGTTCTGTGTAATTTTGGTCCGTTATGACATTATTATTTACTTTGCTAAATTCACCTTAATTTCAGTATCTATACTAATAAACGGCAAAGCCCTCACTGACTCACTGACTGACTGACTGACTGACTGACTGACTGACTCATCACTAATTCTCCAACTTCCCGTGTAGGTAGAAGGCTGACATTTGGCAGGCTCATTCCTTACAGCTTACTTACAAAAGTTGGGCAGGTTTCATTTCGAAATTCTACGCGTAATGGTCATAACTGGAAGCTGTTTTTCTCCATTTACTTTAATGGAGATGAGCTTGAAACCCGTGGGGGCGGAGTTTCGTCTGACATCATCACGCCTCCCACGTAATCACGCAGTACGTAGAAAACCAGGAAGAGGCCCAAAAAGCGCTTTAGAAAACATGCATTATATAATTGAGAAGGCAGCGAAACAATAAGAAGCGAGCGAGTGATATATACAACCATATTCATGAGTTCTGCTACTTCTGAAACAAAGCACAGTGTAAACCTACACTTTAAATTAAGTTCATAGACAGGCTGCCGCTGGCATTTGTAATTTAGTGCCTGCCCACATAAGGCCGTCCGTCAGCGGCAATCCAATAGCAAACTACCACAGGTAAATATTCACGGGTGAAGGACTGTGCTTATGCAGAGGAAGATGAGATGGTCAGGGTGGTGTTTGGCACAAACTCAGCGAAACTGCGAGAGAAAGTTTTAAGTACCGGGACTTCGGTAGCATTAGATACAGCCATGGACATAGCACGACATGGCAACAGCACAGCTGGGAACCTTCGATGCATGTACACCGAGCGGCTCACGTGAACTGACGCAGTGCACAGACAAAAAGCAACAGTTCCGAAGAGTGCTGAACAAAAACCGAATTACACAATTGAAAAGGCAGCAAAAAAATATGAAGCGTCTGATACATACAAACATATTATTCATAACTGCAGCTACTGCAGAAACAAAGCACACGGTGGAAAAAGTGAATGTCCCGCTAAAGGAAGACAGTGTTAAAAAAAAAAAAACCCGTGCATGCAGTGTGTCAGGTCTCAGATAAAGAAGAAGACGAGCTGTTTATTGATGCAGTAAGAAACGTGTATATATATACCCCGATCTACATACTCGAATAATGAATACTTTATTCGCAATCAATGATTGTTTTGGTAAAGCCATACTCAGTGTATTCATTAGATGAATGGTAAAAAAGTAAGAGCGAGGGGAGGGTCACTTATTGAGGCATGCAGGCAAAACCACATTAGCACGCGGGCTCGATGTACGAAAAAATATATCTTTTCAAGTTCTATTTATTCCATATGTGTCAAACTCAAGGGCCACGGGCCACATCCGGCCCGGCGTGTAATTATATCTGGCCCGCGAGATCATTTTATATACTGTATTATTGTTATTAATGGCCCGGGTATATGAAGCGCTGGTAACACAATAAACTACAGATCCCATAATGCAGCGCTTCAGCTGCCTTGCCGAACACTTACCGCGTTAATCAAGTCTAGCTTGCAAGTTATTGCGAAGCTAGCCCACACGATGCTTAAGAGAAAAGTTGATTCTGAAAATAGAGCCTTTAAAAACCGATGGGAGGCTGAGTATATGTTTACTGACATTGCCGTTAAACCCGTGTGTCTCATTTGTGGAGCTAATGTGGCTGTAATTACAGAATTTAATCTAAGACGGCACTATGAGACAAAACATCAGGGTAACCTGAAAGACCTGAATGCAATGCAGAAGATACAGAAAGCAGAAGAATTAAATAAGAATCTGACACTTCAGCGGACGTTTTTACCCGTGCACAATCACAAAGTGATTTCAAGTGAAGCTGCTTTTATGGGAGACACAAATGCACCAGTGCAACTTGCCCTACTTTCCCTGTTGCCAAGTAATGTTGAACCAAGTCGTCACTACGGTGTTCCCAAATACGCACTTTGCTGATAAACTGAGCGCACGGCGCTTTAGTGACTTTGAAGAACAAAAAAAGTCCGTCTACATGCGGCTCGAACCTTGTGCATGTTTGGTAGCACATATCTGTGTGAGAAGCTCTTCTCAGTGATGAAGACTAACAAAACAGCACACAGGAGTCGCCTCACTCATGAGCACCTGCAGTCCATCCTGAGAATCTCCACAACACAGAACCTCACACCAAACATAAACGAACTTGTTGCCAAAAAAAGATGCCAGGCGTCCAGCTCTAAAATGACATATGAGCAAAGACAACTGAATGATTTGATTTGTTATTGCTGAAAGGAACACATTTTATTTATATTTCCAGGTTTTGTTATGCAGCATGTTCATATTTGAATTTGTATAATTTTGACAGGATATATTTTTATGGAGAGCAAAATCTTTTGGGATATTTAAAATCTAAGTTTATTTTTTATATAAAATTACATAAGAGTAAAGAAATTTGAATGTTTGTTCTTTTAAAGTTTACTTTATTTCTAACTTGCATAATTTAGACAGCATATATTTTATGGAGAGCAAAATATTATAAGTTGTTTAAGGTTTGAGTTGATTTATTCAGGAATAATATTCCTGTCTGTTTTTACCATTCCTACCAAAGATATTTCTGTCGACTAAATAAAAATTCCTTCTATTTAAAATTTAAATAGAACTTGAACAAATACGATAGTTCATAATATCCACGCAGACTTGCACGTAAGAGCGGGAGTTATCCATTTTAACAAGCAGCGTCTTGCACTGATACGAAATAGCTGTGTGTGTATATATGTAGATATGTATGTATATGTATATATATGTTTATATATGTGTGTGTGTATATATATATGTATTTGTGTATATATATGTCTGTGTATGTATGTATGTATGTGTGTATGTATATGTATGTGTATGTATGTAGATCTATATATGTATGTATATATGTGTGTGTGTATATATATGTGTATATGTATAGATATGTATATATATATGTTTATGTGTGTGTGTGTAAATATATATATATATATATATATATATATATATATACTGTATATATATATATGACAGCAACACTCATCACTCACAACAGTGACAAAACAATTACATTGACAATCATGTTACGTTATTTTCAAAATGTTTCCTTTTCTTTTTCATTGCTTCTTTAACACACTACTTCTCCGCTGCGAAGCGCGGGTATTTTGCTAGTTTTTAATAAAGTATATAAAATATGTAGTGAATATCTTACCCTTAATTTAATGGCTAAAATCAAGGCAAATCATACATGACTTTTTGTGTCCTTTAATGAGATTATATAGCCATCTATGTTAAATTTTAAACAAAGATAATTTTAAAGAAGCTGCGTACTTTATACCATTGCTGTAATGAAAGGTAATATTCTTCCTAAGATTCCGATTTTTGGCAGAGAACAATACATTTTCTGATAAAATACTTTGATATTTAAAGTTATTAATTTCCCTTTTTGTGCTGACCAGAACTTCTGGCCCCATCTCCATGGATTGACAGCTTACTGTTATATCCAGACAGGTTATTATCTTTTGTGCTATTACATTTCATGCTGTTACATACAAGTTGATTAATGGTTATGTGACCCTATTGAAATAATAATGCTTTAAAGAGTAAATTGCACTATAAAGACAAAAGCAAAAAAATACTTTTGTGTTACAGGGTTGGTATATACTCTGGTAGGTCACTGATTGATTAAATTAATAAATAATCAAGTTACAAGCAACTATTAAAGCTTTTAATGCTGACCCATTAACAGATGTGGATCACTGCAAATTTATAAATACAGCTGTTTTAGTTTCAATGGGATAAAAAAGGTAAGACCTTCTGTTGTGATATGAGCTTTTGCATATAACTTGATAAATATTTTGTACAGTATGTCTTTATTTGTAACTTAGGCAAAACAATGTAATATTACTGTTACATTATTGAGAAGCATTCATGTTTAAAATCCCAACCCCGGACTAAGACAGGAAAGTGAATTTTACAATAGGTTTGGGGGAAGTGTCTGAAACTAGTTTGGCAAGTGTTTCTCTAAAGTCTCTAAGCCCCCCATAAGAAAGCCAGGCTGCCTAACTACCAAACTTTACCTTAACATAGGGTTTTGGGGGATGGCAGGTGTGGAGGTGTTCTATTCCCCCATTGGTCTGAAGTATGGCTGTTTGGAATTGGCTTGTATCAAAAGCTTTTAAGTACCATGACGTCCTATTGTCTCTAGGGGTTGGACAGAGAACCTATAAATTTACTTGCTTAACCTCACACTCTCTCTCTTACCAAACTGATCCATGAACAAAAAGGACAACACAATGAAGTGCACAGCTTGGCAGCCATATTGAAACAGGCCTGCGACCTGTTCTAAAGAAAGCCGACCAAAAATGATGCCTTAACTAGAGATATTTTAAGTAACTAACAAGTCTGTGTGCCACCTGAAACTACACATGAACATTTATCAGGTTGTACGGTTGCCGATATTCAAATGTACTTTGCATATTGTTATTATTTATGAATATTACCAATAATACATTGTTTAAATTGTAACTTAACTCCTGCTTGTCTTTTACTACACCTAATTGCCTGAAGTTATAGATGTAGAAGGGAAGGTGGGGAAAAGTTATATACTATAATACCTTATAAACAGTGGTAAGTCTGTGAGATTTGAGGCATTCTGACAAAGGCTACATATTAATAATACAAAAGGGGAAAGTAGAGCAATATATTACTCTACCAAGACAAAACACCGTCCAACACCTTCTATTTTTGACTCTTCTCAGAGAAAGGAGAGTCCACGGTATCTTTTTCTGTTCATTGCCAGTTCCCTAATCTGTTCTGTGTCATGTGTTAATCTAAACATGTGTTAAGGTCAACTCCACCCTGATTGGATCTTTCCAAACTTTTCAAATAACAGTCCCACCAAGCACCAACTCAACGCTGCAGCAAAAAGAATTTTGTCCAAACAGAACCCCTTGACGTACACTTGTATTTCTTTCAAACTATAAGATGATTTGTATTACTCTGGGAGAGAGTTATTACATTTGGCAGTTTGTAAAGAGAAGAAAAAGTTTAAAGAATTTTAAAATAAGTACTTTGGTGTGAAAAGGTAAGCCATTTTAATTGCCTCCAGAAAGGCTCATTAAAATCAAATTGCACCCGCAGGGAGTTTCTATAAAATAAAAGGGGAGGGTAAAATTGTATTACACAAGGCAAGAAAAATTAGTATCACATGGTGAAAAGATTTATTAAATACATATTGATGCTAAGGAAATAATAATGTTGCAGGAATATTATTATTTTAGAAAACTTCATAGAAATACCTTTAACTCCACATGCTGTGTTGTGCCACCCTGTAATTGGTGATTGCCTTTTTCGACATAAATGAAACACTGACAAAGTGAAGAAGTCCCAGTTTTACACCAGTACCAGAGAGGAGTTTCCCACCTGACACCAGGTGTACAACATTTTGATCAGATAAAGTGCTCATTCACATTTAAAGAGAAGTATTATAATGTGTGAATCAAGACTTAACACTCTAACTGCTTCTCAGTTGAGCCACTTCATTTAATATCATCCATTCCACATACTCTGGACCCACTTTTTTTGTATTATGGCTCACAAGGAGCCAGAGAATATTTCCACAGAACCAGGTACAAGACAGCAACCAGAGTTGGAATGGAATTCTACCGTGCCACTTATTATGCACAAGTTTGGAAACAGAATGTACCTAAAGAAAATCTACATGTAATCAACACCAATATCATGACTGAACGAAATAACTGAAACCAGATGCCTGGTGTTATGAGGCAGCACTTCAAGCCACCTTTCCACCATGCAACCCAATATTATGTAAATATCATTTCACAGATTACCATGTGAAAAGTATTTTAAAAACTATTCAAACTCTGAATAATGAACTGTGGATTTAAATACAACAATAATCTACAACATTAAAACCACTGACAGGTGAAGTGAATAACATTGTTTTGTTACAGTGGCACCTGTCAGGGGATGGGATATATTAGACAGCAAGTGAACAGTCAGTTCTTGAAGGTGACATATTAGAAGCAGGAGAGATTGGCAAGTGTAAGGGGTGTAAGCAGGATGTACTATGGGAAGAATGCAACCTGGCGGAGGCAGTGTGATGCTCTGTGCAATTTTCTGATGGAAAACCATGAGTTCTGGTATTAATGTAGATGTCAGCTTGACACAAACCACCTAACTAAAAACGGTTGAAGACCACTTACACCCCTAATGGCAATGGTATTCCCTGATGGTTGTGGACTCTTTCAGCAGGATAATGCATACAGCCACACTGCAAAAATTGTTCAGGAATAGTCTGGGGAACATGACAAAGAACTCAAGGTGTTGACTTGGCCACTAAACTCCTGCAGATTTCAATCTGACCGAGCATCTGTGTGATGTGGTGGAAAAAAAAGACAGATCAATGGAGGGCCCATGTGGCGACTTACAAGACGTAAAAGGTCTGCTGCTAAAATCTCGGTGTCAGATACAACAGGACACCTTCAGAGGTCTTGTGGAGTCCATGTCTTGACGGGTCACAGAAAAGCGACCTATGCAATAACAGGCAGGTGGTTTTAATGTTGTGACTGATTGGTGTATATAAAATTGAAACTTGGACTCCAGATATTTAACATAAATACAAATCTGAACTTTATATTTCACCTCTAAGATAGAATGTTATAAATTAACAATGATTAAATAGCCAGTACACAGGACAAATGGACTATTACCTTCTTTCAAATAAATCCTCTTTAAACTAAACTGCTATAAACTAATCAGCAGGACTATAGATCTCATCTGAAACAAACTCTTGGGTTGAAGTATTAGCATCCCGTAAATGACTGCTATGTATTGATTTAAACTCAGTATCTGAACCTTGTATCTTTTACATCATTCTTTTAGAGAGGTCTTAAAAATGGATTGCTATACATAATTTTAGAATTTATTAGCCTGAGGTAATTAGGATAAGAAAAGACATCAGCCTGGAAAAAAAAACACTGATGCAATGCAAACATGCCTACGATTTTAAGATTATTGATTATTTATGTAATCATTGGTTAATCTACGTGAAGAAAGGTCTTTTTGAGTGGGATTCATGCTGTGCATAGAAAAAGGGAAAAAAAATAGAGAAACAACAAGAAGAGCACCCAGACATGAGATCTGTATTTCCCAATAAACTTGGCAAGATGTAAGACCTCTGCAGAATAAAGAAACATAATGCAGCTGTTCACCCAGACTTGAAAAGAGTCATCTTCACCATCATCTGCATCCTTCCAGAAGGATCTTTCTTTTTCAAATATATTTTTGTAATTTTACTGTTATTGGTATTAAATTTGTATTCATTTTTCTTTATTGCAGTATGATGTTTATATTGTTTGTTTGGGCCAAGGTATATTGTTAAGAACACCTAGTGTGAAAGATTACCATATTCTCATAGGTGTTAGCAGCCAAAACAGACACCTTCAATAGAAATCAGTGTGGTGAACGGACACCTGCTTTGGTGACTGACACAACTGTAGCTCAGGTGTGAAGACATCTGTTTGGTCTGCTTATGCCAAGCTAGTAAGTATCTTTGATTGAAGAAGCTGTCCATGTGCATATAAAAACTGTATTTGTGGGGCACTGTAAAATAGGTATACCTAACACTCATTCAAACAATCAAGTTAACAGTAACTATAGCATAGTTCAACCAAAATAACAAACAGAGGTACTTCCCTGATGATATACTCAAGGTATAGTGTTAAGAGCACCTAGTGTGGGCGATTGCCATATTCCCATGGTGGTAAGCAGTGAAGAAAAGACATTTTCCAAAAGTAGCAGCACGGTGAGCAGGCACCTGGTTTGGTGGTTGACACAGGTATAGCTCAGGTCTGAAGACAACATTTTGATCTGCCAAGTTAGCAAGTCTTCCTGCTTCCTTGAAGCAGCTCTCCACATGCATGTAAAGCTGTACTCTAGAGGTGCTATAAAGTATTGATATTAATGTTTAGCTACACTTCCAAGGTAATACACTACACTTTAAGTACTTGTCACATTCTTTCTCAAAGGTAATGTATAATCCATCTATCCATTTTTTGAACCTCTGTTTCTCCTGTGGGCACACTAGAATACAGTACCCTTTTTAGCAGCACAAGTGGCAGCCAACCTTTGACAAGATGCCATCCAACCATCCAACCCGCTATATCCTAACTACAGGGTCATGGGGGTCAGCTGGAGCCAATCCCAGCCAGCACAGGGTGCAAGACAGGAAACAAACCCCGGGCAGGGCGCCAGCCCACCGCAGGGCACACACACACACACACACCAAGCACACACTAGGGACAATTTAGGATTGCCAATGCACCTAACCTGCATGTCTTTCGACTGTGGGAGGAAACCAGAGCAGACACGGGGAGAACATGCAAACTCCACACAGGGAAAACCCGGGAAGCGAACCAGAGTCTCCTAACTGCGAGGCAACAGCGCTACCACTGTGCCAGCCTAAAATGCCATTCCATGTGTATTTATCATTTTAAAACATAGACTTAAATTTCATTTTATGTATATAAGACTAGCATGTTATTAGTTTCTAAAGTTAAACATATTCAAACTTGATAGTTAATATTTACCTAGTGAAACATGAAGATCTGCTGCATAAAATGCTACAAAACTGTGAGGGTCACTCTGAATTCTAAGCAGGGGATTTAGGGCATCTTGGGTCAATATGTACAAAACACTAAAGACATGAGAAAAGAGTTACAGGGCAAGTCACATGTGGTGCTTTTTTAAAGTAAAAAATTATACAAACGTATTTAAATTCAAATTAATATATTACAGTAGCAATTTGGACTATTAAAATATATAACTCGTTAATCCAGTAAAGCCAATTAAAACCTTTTGTTACTGGTTACTATCTTTGCAGGTACCGTTACTTTGCTATTTTCCATTTTTCTGTGCTCTTAGAAATGCACTCTATAAAACCAATATATGTACCAATTGATTACAAAGCATTCTTTATTAATTAATGCAGGGAACAAATAAAAAAATCATGAGACCCGAAGCACATTTTGCGCAAAGAAACAAGCAATCAAAAGGCAAGTTTTTAATCTTGGAATCACATTACATTCAAGTTTAAAAAAAAAATCTCCCCAGGACTCTGCTACAATTTTAGCATTTAATTTACACTTGCTCATAAAAATTAAAACTAGCATTTTTGCATTGCTTTGCAGAAACTGAAAATTAGAAATGCTGGCAAATACAGGAGTTTGCTTCTAATTAACTCCCTTTCATGACTTGCAAAATACAGGCTTACAACTGAAAGCAGTGGTTACATCCCTGTAGAGCAGCAATGGCGGTCCATTCCACTGCTGACTGGAGACACAAGAAGATGTGATACATGCATCTTGAGAAATGAAAGGTTCTCTTTGCATAAACAGATTACATAGTGCTTTATCTTGGTAGAGTAAAATATATTGCTCTACTTTCCCCTATTGTATTATTAATATGTAGCCTTAGAATGCCTAATCTCACAGACTTATCACTGTTTATAAGGTATTTTTCTATATAACTTAACCCCACCTTCCCTTCTATATCTACAACCTCAGGCAATTAGATGTAGTAAAAAGACAAGCAGGAGTTAAGTTACACATAAAATAAGGTATTATTGATAATATTCATAAATAATAACACAATGCAAAGTACATTTGAATATTGGCAACCATACAACCTGATAAAATGGTGATGTGTAACTCACGTGGCACACAGACTTGTAGTTACTTAAAATGTCTCTAATTAAGGCATCATTGGTACTCAGCTTTCTTCAAAACAGGCCTCAAGCCTGTTCAGTATGGCTGAAGCTGTGCTCTTCATTGTGTTGTCTTCAGTTCATGGTGTGATGGTCTTCTTCAGTTGTTAGTAAGAGAGAAAGATACTTCTGCATCATCACAGGTTAGAAAGAGAGATGCTTCTTCATCATATGTTGGTTAGAGAGCAAGAGAATGTGAGGTTAAGCACGTACATTTATAGATGTTCTGTCCAACCCCTACAGCCAATAGGACATCGTGGTACTTAAAGGCCTCTGAGACAAGCCAATTCCAAACAGCCATACCTCAGACCAATGGGGGAAATAGAACATCTTAACACCCCCCCAAACCATATGTTAACGTACACCTTAGCCTACTTGCGGGGGTAGAAAGACTTTAGCAAAGAAACACTCGCCAAACTGATTTAAGACACATCCCCCAAATCCTGTCGTAAAATTACAAATAGACTCAGTCGTAAATTTGGGGGGGCAAACACGAATGCCTCTCACCAAAGTAACACTAAATTACATTGCTTTGCCTAAATTACAAATAAAGACATACAAAACATTTATCAAGTTATATGCAAAATCTCACATCACAACACACAGGTATTTAAAAAACCTTACTACTTCAACTTGATCAAGTGACCTGCTTAGAGTTAGGAATAATTTTTTTTTGATGGCACAAGTAATTCATTGTAAAAATTTTATAAAAATGAAAATGTCTAAGTCACTACTCAAAGACATTTTTATGGTAGTATTCATCAATACAAGAAAGGGCATATACAGTAATTCATTGGCCTTAAGACTGTTCTGACTTCGCTACTTTTTCTTTAAAAATAACAGGAGTAATGCAAGCCACAAATTAGCAGAGCTTAGGATTCTGTCTGGCAAATGGAATAATGGAAGGAGCCAATATGGGAAGGTGATTTAAAAATGAAATGAAGAATTTTAATGGGGGCACTCAACTGGGGTGCTGTAGCCCACTGTGGTCTCCATTAAACTTCCAGGAGGACCACAAGATGATGAAAAATAATTATAAAAGAGCAGCAAAATACTCAAATCACTGCAAATTTAGCTGCAGCAGTGGTGTTAAATGTATCTTTTTAAAATGGACTGCTTCATCAACATTCAAAACATGTTACATAAGGCCCACAATGACTGTCAGTCATCTCAAAGATACCTCACATAAATTGGACTCCTTAAAATGTGATCTCCAATGTCCGCATCATATCAGGATAGCAGTTTGGGGTTTAATGGTCCCTTGCATTTACTGAAGCTACTAACCTGTAGTTCAAATGGGAACAAGTAAAAGTGAAAAGAGGGTGACATGTGTCAATGGCATAAAGTAACTGTAGTGTTTTAGCACGATGTCAAAGATGTGATAGATAGATTTTACTGCCACTCTGCCTTCTTTTTAAATCTGCTTAGGTGTTCTGGTTGTTAAACCTTCTTTTGCTTACCTGACAACGGATTATGTGGAGATAAGATGCATTTGCATTTCCAATTGTGTTAAATGTGACTGTTGCTAGTGGAAGTTGCTTCTGAAATTGAATAATGAAAAAATGTCTGCAGCAACTAATTCTTAATTCTAATTTTAAAAATTACTTTTATTTTTGTTTCTGAAATACTTAATCATTTTATTCTTAATTTAAAAATAATACTTTATTCAAGTGTGTAGTGAGCAGCTTTTGCTGTTATAATCATGTCTGCAGTATCAAATTTTGTATTTTGGTATAAAATTTCTATTAATTTTTTATGAGAAGTTCAGACACTAGTAAAAAAATATATTTATTTAATACAAAACATACAGACTTTTTTTCAAATGGCCTATTAATTGTACATAATGCTTTTAAAAAGCACACTGAATGTAATAGCATTAGCAACAAATATGAGTTTGTTAATAGATGTAAGTTCAAAAAGAAGGACCCAAACGCCTCTGCCAAGACTGCAGCAAAAGTACAGGAGGGGCTTGGGGCTGACATATTCTTGTGATACACTGGGGGACCTTGGGGGAATAAAGGTTGAAATCCACTAGTTTAAATAATGGCTTAACCTGACTGAGAGCAAAAATGAAGGAACCCCTTAGGCCAAAATAATGATAAGCAGATATGTGAGGTATACAGGTCAGATGATTGGAATTAGATGTGAAACATTGTAAGAGGGAGCAGTGTGGTGAGAAACTGTGGTATGTATTACAGTGTGGGAACTTAAATGTAGTAAATTCCTCATATTGTTTTCTTCAGCCCAACAATAACATGTAAAAGAAAAATAAGCAATACATAAAAAGGTACTAATAAATCTAAACAGTAGGCAGACATGAGTGCCGAGGGGAGGAAATAAAGGGCAAGGTAAACACCCCCCCAGCACTGGGTGTTGCTGTAAAATTAGTCAAGACACTATCTGCCCTTGTGAAATGGCTGACCCATGCCTCAGCATTTCAGATACCATAGTCTTCACCTCATTTATTTTTCATTCTCTCCAATTCCTTTGCAAAGACAGTTCACCTTTTCATTTAACATTCGCAATCAACCTACTAGCACTCAATGAGTTTGTGCATATACACACAAACATATAAAATATATGCAACCTATATTTTCATTTTATTTATTTATTTTTAGACTTTTGTACTAGGCAGGACTGGCATTGTCACAAGTCAGTATACACAAATCTGTCTGGTTTCTTGTCAGTATCTCGCTTGAATTCAGGAAATTCCTTCCCAGAGTACCTTTGACATTTGCAGTTTCTGTCACCTCCTGGTGACCTCATCTACCCACACTGGCTTGTGCTGTAGATTTCCACTGGGGAGTTTGGGTTCTTCTGTTTTTAAATGACTCCTCTCAGTCTGAACCCCAGTCCAGTGTCCCTGTGAAACCCCATTTCATCTAAGCACCCTTCCACTTTTGGGAGTAATTAAACAGCTCCTTTGTACACATTGTGTTGCAGTGATTAACTCTGCTGCCTCATAGCTCAAATCCTGTGTTCAAATGCCGCAGCCTGTCACTTCACTGTGTGAAGCCTGCTTGTTCTTCCCTTGTTTGCATGAGTTCTACTCCAGATACTCCAGTTTCTCCTCCCACTTCTGAAAAATGTATGTGTCTGTTTAATTGGTGGATCCATATTCGCCCCTTATAAATGGATGTGTGTACCCTGTAATGAAATGGTCCTCTGTCCAGGTTTGCTTCCAGCATTGTTCTCAAACCTGAAGGCTCTGGCCCCTCACCACCATGAACTGTCAGTCAGTCAGTCATTATCCAACCCGCTATATCCTAACACAGGGTCATGGGGGTCTGCTGGAGCCAACACCAGCCAACAGAGGGGGCAAGGCAGTAACAAATCCCAGGCAGGGCGCCAGCCCACCACAGGGCACACCCTAGGGACAATTTAGAATCGCCAATGCACCTAACCTGTATGTCTTTGGAGTGTGGGAGGAAACCGGAGCACCAGGAGAAAACCCATGCAGACACGGGGAGAACATGCAAACTCCACGCAGGGAGGACCCAGGAAGCAAACCCTGGTCTCCTTACTGCAAGGCAGCAGCACTACCCACTGTGCCACTGTGCCTTTCCCACCGTGAACTGGATTAAGCAATATTAGAAATTGCCAAATTGATCTATGATTTAATCTTTGTGTTTAATAAAATGCTATTTAATGCCATCTGTACAAGTGCATGAACTTAAATTATAGAAGTATAAACGTTTTACTTGATGCACTGTGGACATCTGGGGCACACACAAGCAGCCCCAGTAAAATCAGCTAGAATTTTGTTTTGGCACAGCTGTGTCATGTTAAAAATTAATTTTAAAAACAGAGTCTGAAAAATGTTCAATGAAACAAAACACAGGAAATTGAATTATAAGGAAAAATCTTAAGAGGACATGCTTTTGTTTCAAATCATAATGGTACTTCTATGAAGCTTGCATAATATATGGGAACATATATCAGCAAATTCAATTTCAATTTCACCATGTTTCTCAAAACTGTCTTTTTAAATTTTTCCTTCATTAGGAAACTTCCTGCAGATTTTTTTCCTCTTGTCTGGTAAGACACAGTGTGTCTCCATTAAAGATAATAAATCAGAAAAGAACAAAAATGTGACTTGCTCACACAGCCTTAGTTGCTTTGCACTGAATTACATCTTTCTTTTTTGTTTCTTATTTCCCATCTACAAAGTACAACACGAACAGCATGGGAATGGAATTTGACATTTGCGATTGACATATCAATGTGCTGTGGTAGTAACTGGCAAACCTAATTGGTTTCCAAGTAATCGGCCACAGATATTGAAATCAGCAGAGTGACAATTGTGAATTGGCTTTAATTTGCGAATAATTAGCTTTAAACTAGAAAGCTTACAGTTTTTAGCCTTTTTATGTGTCTGCTTGACCAAATGGCTAGTGTCAAGAAAAAAAATGCTATTTCATGTTACATCATTTTTAGAGTACTGATTTTGATGTGACTTCCATGATGGTGCACAGCAGGAACAATCCCTGGACAGTGCATCAGTCCATCAAAGGGTCAACACAAACACACACACGCACACACACACACACACTAAAGCCAATTGAACAATAGCAATCCATTTAACCTGTTTGTCTTTAGACTGTGGGAAAAAACTGGAGCACTCGGAGTAGACCCACATGGATACAGGAGAACATGCATATTTTACATGCATATACATAATCTGGTTATAAAATATTATTTTATACACAAAATATTTTTTATTTATACTTAACATTTATTATTATTTTTATGTAACATTGCTTGATTGTCATTTGTAATATTATACTTTCTTGCTTTCTGTTTTCACTGTTATGCTGTCTGTATTACTTGTGCACTGCCAGGAGCAAAACTGAGAAAGTTATTTGTTCACAATTTCTCTCAAAAGTGCTGCTGCATTCACTACTGTTGACTTTCAGCAGAATTTTCTCAGCAGTTGCTGACATTTATTGTTTACTAAATGATTAATTAATACAAGATATGTCAGTCATTCTCCAACCCGCTATATCCTAACACATGGTCACGGGAGCCAATCCCAGCCAACACAGGGTGCAAGGCAGGCAACAAACCCCAGCCCACCACAGGGCACACACACACACCAAGCACACAATAGGGACAATTTAAGATTGCTAATGCACCTAACCTGCATGTCTTGGGTCTGTGGAAGGAAACCCACGAAGACACGGGACGAACATGCAAACTTCACACAGGGAGGACCCGGGAAGTGAACCCGGGTCTCCTAACTGTGAGGCAGCAGCGCTACCCACTGCGTCACCTTGCCACCCACTACAAGATATGTATTAAATTATTATTTGTGTTGTGATGGTTTGTTGTTGTTGTTATTTTACTGCTGTTGTGGCTTGAGGCATTCGTTTAAGTAGAACTACCTTTCTGTAGTACATTGCCCAACAGTGAATCTGATCCATTTGTGGAGCTAACATGTCCTGCAGAACACACTGATTTGCTTTATATTTCAGAGAGGTTATAAAGCTCAACACATTCAGACACTAAGGTTTTCTTTAGTACTGTAGTAAGGTGAATCACACATGTTATAATTGGCTAAGTAACAATAAATATTCAGCTGTGATGGTAGGTTATTCTTCTTATCCTTTAAAGGCATAAGAACTTGTTACTACCATACTTGACGGCTTTCCAAGCTAAATAGCTAATGACCTGATTGTATTCTTGCCTTGCACACTGTTTTAATGAGACATGAACACATTCTTTAATATGCTGTAAGTATGTGTTTAAACCCAGTGAATCTCATAATAAATAAGGAGGACCGAGTTGCATGTCAGTGCATGTTACTTTACAAGCCACCAGCAACAACTATGAAAATTTCCTAAAATAGAATTTGTTTCAGTTTATAACATTCAGCCTTGGCATCTTGCAAGTATCCTAAAAGTAACTATATTTTTATGCCAGAAGTCCATAAAATTAGTGATTGAAAAATCCATGATGTGTTTTCACAGTTATAAATCTGTAGTCTCCAGTTTTACCCCCATCAGTGCCCTCATTTTAATCACATGACTTGCCCTGCTCCAAAAGTGCTGAGTTGTAGATTTTCTTTGCTTCCTTTGTTATGGCAGTATAGCAAAGCCAAAAATATTGTCCCTAATTGTAGCTAATAGTATTGTCATTCTTCAATATGACATGACTTACTTTAGAAATTATGTTATTTTACAAAAAAGGAGGAATATGCATTTAGATGAAATTTTCAAGAGAGGAAAATAGTTTATTTGTAACAAAGTCATTATGACAATTGCAGCATTTCAGAGCTTGTGAAAAATAACATACCTATTTTTCAAATAAGTCAGTAAAAAGTTATGGAGGGAAGAATATGGAGTTTCCAGACTTTATTATTGTGTTGGCGCAATACAATTATCCGTTGAAAAGAAGACAATAGTTTTGAAAGGACAGGGTGATATTGGAATGTTATATCAGATGAAGATGAATCATAGAAACAGGACCATGGGATGATAGTGTGCGCAGAAACAAAATTCTAAGTTGCACATGGGAACACAAATTATGAGAATGACAGAAGCATTGGATCTAAGTAGGGAGATAATCAGTCATTTAAAGGAACCAAATTTTTAAACTGTATTCTTTTTTGAAAGCAAACAACACTCCCTGTTCACTGTTTCAACTTACCAGCTTTCATCCATCCTGCTCATCCTGCCTGTCCAAAATATCATCAAAATTTGTTCAAATAATTTGGGCCTGCTCTCCACCATACAATTTTCAAGTTTCTGCCATATGTCTATGGTTTCTTGCATTTATAAAATAGGACTGTATTTCATTGAGATAAATACACTGACTGGACACACTCAGTGACTCTCTTTCTCTGGTATTAGATTGTGCAGACGCTTATGCCATATTTTGACTTTGACCCAAACCAACTGCACAAGTGTTAAATCTATAAGAAGATGCCATTCATGAAACACAAAACATTATATGGAAAACGTAACACACTGTAAATGCACTGCAAAAGGTGCATGTCAGACACAACGGTCAAGCTTTCTGGCGTTTCTATGATTGTAGCACTATTTTTATTCAATGGCATTTGTTCTATGGAGGGTTCTTTATTGTCTTGATTATAAACCAGGCAAGTTCCAGTTGAAGTTCCTTAAAGCACAGAGTACCTGAATGCTTACAGAAATTAAAAAGATTGCATATTCATTGGACTATTGTCATAAAGACTTTGTCATCTGAGGTAAAATCCAAATGTATACAGTATATTCACTGAAAAATATGTCATCAAAGTCACCTTATGCATCATGTACATGACAGTACGTTCTCTAAGAAAGACAGTGTAAGGAAATGGAAAAGTCCAAAAACCATTGCTGTTTCCTTATTCT
Organism: Polypterus bichir lapradei; assembly: GCA_026402145.1. Classification (NCBI taxonomy): domain Eukaryota; kingdom Metazoa; phylum Chordata; class Cladistia; order Polypteriformes; family Polypteridae; genus Polypterus; species Polypterus bichir. Next base: position 9,433,616 of record JANRMT010062838.1, on the reverse strand, counting down.
TATAAAAAGAATCTTAATTGATTCCAAACACAAAGACATTAGAGAAAACTGTTTTATGGGCCACTCAAAGCCTGTGAATTACCATCAACATGAGCAATAAAAAAATAAAAGCAAAATGCTGAATTTTAGCAGTTGCCTTCATTTTTGCTGTCTTTATTTTAAATGGTGCTATTCATATAATACACCTAATAATGTTTTAGTATGGGTTATCACTCTAAATAAAACATTGCTTATCCAGTTGTGGTGATCTGCACCATACATATTAGATAGTAAGTACCTAATCATTAGCCAACATTGTGGACAAGAACACATAGCAAGAGATTATAACCAGAAAATCACACAAACACAGTAATAGTATTTTACTGGAGACAAACCAGAACTTAAAGTTAGGAAAAGTACGGAGTGGAAAATCAGGAAAGAACAAAGGGTCAGGGCACCTTACGATGAGATTCTTAGTCAAGGGTCAGGATCAGAAGATAACAGCAGCCTTTTTTAGGCATTTAATTATGTTTGTATGTAGTTGAAGAATACGGATATGGGCGTTCATCTAAGTTATTTTTACATATTATGTTTTTCTCATGCTTCATCAGATCATAAACTGCATGACCCTCAGTCAAACTTGCATATTTCTGTATTCTTTTGTACTTTGCATCTTGCAATCTTGTGATTTGTATTGCACTGTAATGACAGTAAGTTTTTCAGTTTCACCTCCGTTTCTTGCCATGTTTTAACTTTCATGCTTTTTATTTAAATTCTGCCATGCTGGTCAGTTAGTCAGTCGGTCATTTTCCAACCCGCTATATCCTAACTACAGGGTCACGGGGGTCTGCTGGAGCCAATCCCAGCCAACACAGGGCACAAGGCAGGAAACAAACCCCAGGCAGGATGCCAGCCCACCGCAGGGCACACACACACACCAAACACACACTAGGGACAATTTAGAATCGCCAATGCACCTAACGTGCATGTCTTTCGACTGTGGGAGGAAAGCGAAGCACCCAGAGAAAACCCATGCAGACACGAGGAGAACATGCAAACTCCACACAGGGAGGACCCAGGGAGCGAACACGGGTCTCCTAACTGTGAGGCAGCAGCGCTACCTACTGAGCTACCGTGCTGCCCGCCATGCTGGTGTAAATATTTTTTATTTCTGAATTTATATTTTAATTATTGCAGCCCGTAATCGATAAAGTCTATTCTTCCAGATTTGGACATATATAGCCATATTTAGGAATGAGGCATCAGGAGATGACATGTACTCTTGAAACACAGACAAAAATCATAACCAAGAATTCAAAACTGTAGGTGTTAAAATCAAATCACTAAACCAAATCATAGTCAGAGAAACAAAAGCAAAAATTCAGCAGTCAGAGCCTCAAAATCCCAAGAAAAAAAATGCTAGAATGTTTCATTGTATCCACAATCCTGGTGAAATAACATGCTGCACACTTCTGATTGTCCATTCATAGCATTATTGTCGCAACCACAAACAGGATGTCCTAACTTGGAAGGAAACAGATAACTCATGTTTTGAGCTAAGCCAGGAGATACATGCAAAGGCAAAACAAAACAAAAAAATATATAAACGAAGTGACCAAACCCTGGACAAGAGGCAAGAATTGAAAGTCATAAATCAAGAAAGAAGTCAAAAAAAGGCAAGACATGAATATCAATTAGCAAAGACAGTGTTTTGTGTATTTAAAGGGTTAACCTATCACTTGGTGCACTCTCTGACCTTTTATTCCATTGTGCCGATAAACTTGAGGTCTTCACTGCAGGGACCACATCCCTACAAATGTGTGATGTAACCCTAACAAAGGTTATGTGAAATGCATCTAATACAGAAATAGCAATAGAACCCTAAAATTCAGCCTTGATTATGACATTGAAAAGCAAAAAAAAAAATAGTGTTGCGGGAAGCTGGGAAATAACTTTAACTACATTCAATGAAACTGAAAATAAAAATAAACAATAAAAATGGGTTATCTAACATAAAACTCCCCAAAATAATATAAAATATGCCAGAAGAAGCAAAGGGAGAAACAGGAAAAATCCAAAACAAACCAGATCATAACAAAGCAATTATTGCACTAATAAGTTGCTAATCAAAATGTGGTTTAAATTTTTGCAAATTTTACTTCATTTCTAAAAACAAAAAAGTAGCAAACATTGGCAACTTAATTCCCATTCGTAACAAAAGCCAAGATAAACAACCAAATGCATAAAAATTGCTTAACCATCCAATAAATGTCATCAATATCACTGATAACTCACTTTTCATTAGTGGTCTCATTCTGATTAATCTTCCTAATTTAAAGTATTAATGTGAACTGATATTATGAAACCTTGGTAAAATAAAACTGAAACTCCTTGCATTTCTTTTTTAGACATTTGCAGTATATTTGTTTTTCTCTTAACTACAACTACAAATCAGAAAAAAATGGTACAGGTATGGAAAATGCAAAAATAAAACAGTGATTCTTAAATTTACTTTGACTTTTATTTCATAGTAGACAGTATGAACCCAATATATTTCATGTTTTGTCTGGTCAACTTCATTTCATTTCTTAATTTATATCCATTCCTGAAATGGCCTGCAATGCAGGAATGGATGTATATTATCAAATGAACATGACATATCTTGGGTTCATGCTGTTTGCAATGAAATAAAAGTAGTAAGTTTAAGGATAACTGCCTTTTTTTATTTGTATTTTCCATACCGTCCCAACTTTTTTCTCATTTTGGGGTTGTACCATTAACAAAAATGCTTTACATATCTAGAGCCAAAGTTCAAGAGTCCTGAGGTGACCCTTACACACAGAAATGTAATACAACAGGAATATTTATGGATTGGAAAAACCCACTGCATTATGCAGGAGAAAGGACTGAGAGCTTTAGTTGCAGAAATCATCTGATTGCTTTTAATAAAAACCACATAGAGGGTGGGGCACATTAGCTTTAGAAAAGAGGAATGCTTCAACTGAGATATATGTCTGATAGAAATATATAGAGCTAGGCAAGAGGTTTTAGTTGTGAGGGCTTGACCGAGTGACAAAAGTGTGCCAATGTAACATCTGAGCACCACATGTTGCACCATTTCAGCTATGTTTTTTTTTTTTTTTCTAGTAAGAGCAGCAGACCATGTCTATACTATGTAAAATACTTCACATGTGCTCTTTGTAGATAAGAATATTCATTTAACTGATTGTAAGTGGCTTTCTGGATATATTTTAGAAACTTTGAATCTAAAATTAAGCCCCCTAATTAAATTGTACATATTGTGGAAACAACAACATTTATTTATATAGCACATTTTCATACAAAAAGTAGCTCAAAGTGCTTTACATAATGAAGAATAGAAAAATAAAAGACACAGTAAGAAAATAAAATAAGTCAACATTAATTAACATAGAATAAGAGTAAGGTCCAATGGCCAGGGTGGACAAAAAAAAACAAAAAAAAACTCCAGACAGCTGGAGAAAAAAATAAAATCTGTAGGGATTCCAGACCATTAGACTGCCCAGTCCCCTCTGGGCATTCTACCTAACATAAATGAAACAGTCCTCTTTGGATTTAGGATTTTGGATTTGGAAAAAGGATAATCACCAATCTGACAGTTACTGCTGATTCAGAGGCCATAATGACTGATGTCTTTCAGGATATCCTTACTTAAATGTCATCAGTTTAGATCAAAAATTGACCCATAAGTAAAAGTTTAGATATCCAGTGCTGTGCATATCCTTGTCTTTAGTTGTTATTGTTGTGGCTTCTTAAAGTTCCAACAAAGAGTACTTAATATAGACAAACAGCCATTCATAGCAAACTCAGGATTAGCTTATTGAAAAGCCCCACTCATGTTAAAATTACATGGAATTTTCAAATTAATTGAAAATCTCTCAAATTCTAATGAGGTTTAATATAAAAAGGAAGAATCCCAAATTCATATAGAATATCATTTTCCTAAAAATTGAGGACAAGATGATTTCTCATCATATAGCACACCAAAAGTTTGAGATACAGTAGCTCTATTTAAATCACATGTGTCTTCCATTGCTGTGCTTACAGCAGCAGATTACCAGGTGCTGAACATATCTCAGCTTCACAGAAGAGTGGCAAAGCAAAAGTTCACATCAAATTTTGACAGTGCTATCTGACATCAAATGGAGCAAGATTCCATGGTCTGAAAAATTGACTATTGTGGTCCAAATCTTGACATTTGGTGCAAGTATAACACCGCAAATCACTCTGAGTGCCGATAAAATCATTCCTACCACAAGTCATCATCATGACAGTGTCAGTTTATGGGCCTGTTTCTACACATTAAGGACTGGACGATTTGTAGAGACAAGAGACAAAATGAGACACTGAGAAATGATGAGGAAAAACCTGCTAGGGTTCTCAAGAGGTTTGGTTCTTTTAAAGTAGAAAGGGCAAAACTATCCAGAGCCATAATATGGGAGATTAAAAACAAATGTGTCTTTTAAAATTCAGGGAGTTTATACAGTTTTACAAAGACAAGCAGACAAACACTGTAACATCTGGATGTAGGATCCTGGTAGAGATGTATCAAAACATGGCTTGAATTTAAGCCAAAGTCTACCAAATGTGAACTGGAAAAATGAAAGTACTTCTGGAACTGCCATTTGCTGTGGTTTATTTGGAAACATTTTTAAAATGTTATTTTCGCTTTGAAATTAGGATTGCTTGTTAATGGCAATAAATTCCAGTAAATAAATGAATAGATCAGAATAGTAAATACTTTTTCTGTTTATTGCAGACTCTATGGTCTTGTCTTGCTTTCTTCTCTCACTGCTTCATGGTGTGAATTCCATGTTTGCACTAAGAGAAAACTAATAACCCGAACGCATAAGATATTTCATGGTGTGAGTATGCCAGTTCATACAGAGCATAACAAAATAATTCTCTTAAAAGGCTAGCGAATGTATTTTAATTTGTGATAAAATTTTACTTCAGAATCCTTTTTATTGAAGAATAACAATTATATACAGTAGATACATTCTTACCTCCAGTGGCACTACTTGCATGAGGATGGCAAAGTTAGTCAGGTGGTTGCACAGGCAGATTGAAAAGGACAGATTTCCTCCTGTTCTGACGCAGCCTTCATTGGACCATACTCCACTTCCAGAGCTGACATTTCACAAAGACATATTAATTGTACAGTACAGAGCACAGACCAAAGAGATTCCACATGTGTTGTTAGGCAATTTTAAATTACCTCAGTAACACAAATAAAGCTGTGAAAAATGTTTGCAGATTAGGTGTAACACACTACAAATTAACTTTTCCACAAACAAAACCATTGACTGCATAAGGGAAATTGAGCAACAGAGGGCAACTTAGTAAAATGAGTAAACTAACCTCTATACGTTTGAAAGAAAGATCCCTTATGAAGTTATGGCATACACACTGTCATCATCTCCCTTCCTCCTCTAAAGAAACTTTGCGAATATCTGGTGAGGCTTCCCTTACTGGTTTGAGAATAAGCTATGTTAATATTTTAGACATCTTCTACACAATAAATGAAATGCACCTTTGCTTGAATCTTTTGTATTGGAAAAAAAGTAGAGTGATAGAGAGTAGACAGGCCTTCAAAATACATCTTGATGTTATTTCACTTTATTTCATTTTGTGTTACGTTCCTCCTTAGTGAACCTTTGCTTGAATTTCTGACTTTGAGTTTGGATTCTCATTTTGCTTCTTCTTGTGATGCTTTGCTTATTTGACGTCAACTTCATAGTACCAGGAGTAGCTGAATGTAGAAATCTCTTACCAACACTAAACAGTTATTTCTTAAGTAAGTGAGCATCCAGCTTCCCAACACTACTCTAAGTACCTATGGAGCGTAAGAAGGGGGGGGTAGACAAATAGCTGTGTAGTGCATTGTTTTTCCCATTGGGTGGGCCATATAAAACATTTTGAAAATGCTGGAACAATGATTTACAAATGTTCTTAATTTGTAGTTAAAAGTCTGAAATGATGTGAGAACTGCCAAGTCACTACCTCTTCCTAACCCTTGCCCATTCCTATTTGAGCATTTTGCTTTGGAAAAGCATACGAGTGTCATTGCAAGATTTAAAAAGAAAAGTCCATGTGCAAAGGAGGCTGGTATTAGGTAAATGGCTATAAACTACTGATCGAGAGGGATAATTGAAGTAGATTCTTAATAGTTCAAAGCAATGAAATAAAGTGTTAGTCAGCCTCCATTCTTTGTCTCTACTGATTAATGCCAGAGCCAGCAAATGAATGCATCCTGAATGCCTGTCCCTTTAAATATTTTTGTTGTTATGAGTAATACTGTTTTGAATTTTCAGATCTTTGAGATGAATTTATACCTAGGTGATATGTTTTTTAGTGGGGTCGTGAAGAATGAGAATGTGTGAGGTGACAGAAAGTGATAAACAATGCAGTCAGGTCTGTTGGATCAGCCAGTCTACTCATTTATTAATTTTTCTTCAAACTCTATTTTGTTACACGTTTATTAGGGTTCTCTGTTGACAAACACACTTTCATGTGTCTGATGTTATTACAGAAGATAAAATACAACACGCGTACACCTCACAGAAAGGAACCACTTTATCCCTTTTTTGTGCCTTTGGTTTATAATATTACTCTGATACGCTGACATTTTGAAAAATAAGTGGTGCTTAAAAGCAAATCTCACAATTGCAATGCTTTCTCTATTAACGTTATGACAAGCTATAGATTATACTGTATATCTCTACATGCTGTAAATTTCTACATTTTTGACACTTCAAGAAAAACGGATGCAATACATTCCGGTCATAGAAATTATTAAGTGCTCCACTACTCATATACGTCGATTAAGTCTGTCATTTTTAACGTTACTATCTCTTTTTCTCTTGTTTGTTTTTCTGCTTTAGCTTTGTTCTCCACCAGGTCTTTCACAGAGTTAGTCCTCAAAGAAAGTGTATAATTTTAAGAATGGAGCTATCAACAATGCAAACCACCGCAACTCATGCAATATATTTTTGTACCTACCTATAGTTGAGATATGCACAGTAGAGGAATACTCTGTTGCTTTGATTGGAAGCCAGACCGTATTGTTCTCCATTCTGAAAAGGCAAAGAAATTCTTACATAATATTGCTTTTCTGGACATTCATCAACATTCTTTTATTGCACTTGAACAAAGACCATAGTTCACTTCTTGCCATATCCCTCCTTATATAACTCATATAAAAGTTTTCTGTGATTTGGTCTGTTAGGATGAAACCACCCCCTGTGGTGGTGAAAGGTTGCTGTGCAGGAACACTAAGTGCTGAGCTATCATGCACATTCTTTCAAAATGGCTGAAACTTATTATATTAGTGTTTTTGTTCAAAAATGACATGCATAAACTATTTTACCATGCGTGTTTAATCACAGATCAATACTCGACAACTATCCTGGCTTGAGAAATGGACATATTTAGTACATTTTTAAGCTTTCCTTCTATGCCCCACAGGCTACAATGTAAAGTACCTATTGCAAGATATTTTTTTAAACTTATAGAAAGCTATTAGGTTTACAACACAATTTTGAATGGCAATTGTATATATAGCATGTTTGTGAAGAAATTACTTTGACTCCTCATTTAACATACAAAAAAGAGAGAATGTGATCAAAGTAAACAAAAGCAATGAGAAATAAAGAATTGAGAAACGTATTGGAGAATAGGTAGCCAGAGGTGCCAAGATGACTACAAGGCATGCAGCAATTCAGTGTGATCTATGTTTTCTTTAAAGAGTGCTAATTGATGACAGTATTGATTTAAAAAATGCAGAATATTGAACATTTTTGAATTCAGTCCTATTGAAAGGACCTTTTTGCAATTTTAAATAATTCAGCACTACTAGGGTGTTGTACCGTGTTAGCCATTATGAATGTAGAGAAAAGCCAAGAAAAATGACACCTTTTATTGGCAAACTAAAAAGATTACAATATGCAAGCTTTCAAGGCAACTCAGGCCCCTTGTAATTACATCTCGCCTGAAGAAGGGGCCTGAGTTGCCTCGAAAGCTTGCATATTGTAATCTTTTTAGTTCGCCAATAAAAGGGGTCATTTTGCTTGGCTTTTCTCTAAATAATTCAGCACATAGATTTCTTATTTTAATATAGTAAGATGATTCCTTTACTTGTTTACAAAAATGAGAGCTAGTAGTGCAGTGAAGGTTATCCCATTCAAGTGTTCATTAAGCAATAGAGCTTCATCCAGACATATCTCAGCAAGAACTGTTAAAGGATAAGGAGGTAAATAGTATAGTCCTGTAAAGTATTAAGTGAGGGGATTACATACAACATGAGGCTGATGGCAGTTGGCATTTGAACATACATCTCTAACAAATTAAGTCTCATCTAGGATAAAGTTTAGATAGTTCAAGTTGAGAGAGATGCAAAATTCTGAAATGCATTAGGCCATGTATAACAAAAAATAAAGAAAAATGCATCCTGTCACGGGTTGACTTCCATAATAATGGGGTCCAGTTGCTATTGCTGTCACAGGTTATCTGAAGCTGCATTGTTGTGGAATTATTGGTAGAGTGTAGACTTGCTTCGTTTATCAGTAATAATAACTTATAATAGTAGATAATGGATGATATTTAGGGAAGAAAGTTATGTTGCTTTTAGCTTTGTATGCAATGAAAGAAATTGTTTTTGTAAGAGGTTATGTGTAGGACAAAATTATTTAAAACACACAAATCTGTTATGGATGTACAAATCTCAAATGGTCTGTGTGCCAAATATTGAATCCTGTGTGTTAATTTGCAGATATTGGTGTGCAGAACACAGCTTATAAGGAGAAAGAGGTTCAGCAAGCTGGACTAGTGTGCACTATGTGTTCAGTAATGTGTGCTTCCATTTACAGTCTCAAAAGTGCATGTATCTGCTGCTCAATAATAAAAGTCAATAATTAAATAGAGCCATGACTCCTACCTCTTTAAGTCTATGAAAAAATTATTTTTCAGTCAGTGTTACTTCCTATTCTATATAAATGATATTATAATTCAAAACCGGTTTTCAAAAAAGTGTCTACATGTAAGTTACTTCTTCTACTCTGCTAAGGCACACATTATGGTATTTGACCCTTAACATTTCTCACTTCCCTTTGCCAGTACCTGAAAGAATTGTTCTTACTGGGTTAGTTCCAATGCAGGTAAGAAAACAGCATGAAACGAAATATAGTCAGGTAATGAATGTAGTGAAATGAAACGACAACACACTGAAAACTGAAAGTTCACAAAAGGCAGAAATTTCTAAATTGTTTAGTTGCCTTGACGGATGTCCGCTTTCTGATTCATGCTTCTTCTGCTCAAGGGACACATCTGCAAGAAGAATACTATTCATTGAACGTTATGTGTTCCAGATGAGACAGGTGCTGTCTGTTAGCCATGTGGAATATCACATTATTCAGCGATGCATTTATATTACTGTCTAAATCAAATGTCAGTCACACTGTGAAAATATCCTGTGAAAACAGCCTTTATCAGTGTATTCAACACAAACTCCATCCAGACTGGGTGTGTACAAACCCAAGTAGCTAATTTGTCTCAAAGATAATCTGTTTATAATTTTTTTTATTACAAGGAGTTTTGAAGCTAGCAGCCACTCTGTAAGTATTGGACACGAGACAAGAACATCTCTTAGACGGGCTACCGGTACACAACAGAGCACAGTCACATAATCTCATGACAGGTCTTAGGTGTAGTCTGACTAGAGAAACTGAGCAGGTCTGGTTTTATTCCCGGCACGGATATTAGGAAAACATGTATGAAGATAGAGAAGGCCATTTATCTTTTCTCACTCATTAGGCTAACTAGTAGATATTCTTTCAAGTTAGGAGATTTATTATAACAATAAAAAAAAAATTGATTCGTTTTTTCCAGGCTCACAACCACTCAAATTAATAGTCATTTTTCATCAACTGTTTTTCTGTGGTTTCTTCATTTGCATTTTGCGTGGCAGTGCAAGGGTGCAAGGCAGGATTACAGTTTGCTATATTGCATGCAACACAAGAATTTGACATCTATGCTGCCACTAACGCCTGTCCCTACAAAGGGGAGAAAACAACATCTGAGGTTTGTTGATTGTTTCTTTTTGCTTTAAACCACCAATGTAGCATTCTTATTACTGTGTGGCTAGTAACCAATTGGAAAACAGTATTAGAAGCACATCTGGACAGTTATTAATTGGAGATATAAACACTAAAATCCTCTTCTCTTTAGAGAAAGTAATAACAATATCATCAGTGTAATAACCAATAATTAAGATCAATTCAAAACATTCATTTTCTTGTCAAAAAACAGTAGTTTGCAACAAAATGCAATAATGGCCCAGGCTACAGTTTTTCTTTCATGACTTTAATGGCCACAGATCTGGAATATGTATTCTCTTTTCTTAGGAAATGCCACATTAAAAGACTTGGACCCTAATTTGATTCTTGGCTTGATCTCTCTTTTTGTGGAATTTACTTGTTCTCCCAGATAGTCTGGTTTCCTCCTAAAATACAAATATGTGCTGCTAGTGACTCATAATTGACCCGGAATAAGTGTGTATGAAGGAGAAATTGGCTCCCGTGACTTGTATTTGTGGCTGCTAAAATGTGCTACAATCCCACTATTCTATTTAAGTCCTCTAGATGAAGTGGGCTCAAAAAAATAGATGGTTACTTACTGAGTGGAGGATAAGGGCCTGAGGTGTCAGAGTAATTATCCTGTTGCAGATGCTGTAGTTTGGCTAATCAGGAACACTAGTTGAAGGGTTTTTGGCAAACATTTAAGATGCACTCTTCACCAGATGAACATGGCTATGGCCTCCCTACCCGCACAGCTTGAGTGACACTAATGTGCCTGCCTGTCAAATATAGCAGAGCAGTATGGAGACAACACGCTCTCCCACATGCAACATTGACTGCTGTGTTGTTTTAAATTGGGTTGAGAGACTCTCTACTGTCTTGAAGCGTTTCATCTGACTGTAACTCACATTTTCCACGTAATTTCTGCAATCTGATTTGGAGTCCTGGGGGAAAGTGAGCTAATGGCTTCGGGAATGCAAGTTTGATAATTGGGGCTTTGCTCCAATCACAGATTAAGTCGCTAGACTTCTGTCCAATTTTTTTTACTAGCACATAATCTCAAAACCTGGCAAGCTCTCTACTCCCATTCCATTTTTTCTTCATTTGAGAATTTTTACAGATGATTTCCATTTGCATATTTTGCAACAAACACTACTGGCACAGTTTTCTGTCTTAAAATTCTGGAATATTATCAAGCACAGAGCAAGAGACTCACCCAGACCGAGCTCTCTTCCAACCCCGGTTGTGCTTTGTACTTTAAAATAAAGAATTCTGCTTAATGTGGAGGCATTGCCGTAATGGTAGAATTGGAAGTCCCCTCAAAATAATTTATAGTCTTTCAAATTTAATTTGACACACTGTTACATAATTTCCAGGTGGAGAACAAACACCATTAAATACTTTAATTTATATATATAACTTTTTCAGAATTGTTAAGTTGTTAAAATTTTCGTCAGCTTAGCTTTTTTTTCTGGAGAGATTAAAAGAAAAAAATCAAGTCAAATCAGTCAGTTCCCAAATTGGTGCTCTGTTATTCTTACACTTTTCAAATTAAAGGATACAAAGAAAACAATAGAATACAAGTAATATAATAATAATCTTCTCTTTTAACTGGCACAGTGAGCTACATATATTTATTAGTATAAAATAACATGCAAAATGCACACTTTGCCACTCTGTACTAATATTTATAATTGGTACACTTATTGCTGTCATCCTGACTCTCAGTACTGGTAAATTATGGCCAGCTGGCAACAGAGGAGTGGAAAACAAACAGTTCATTTGTTGCAGGTCCAGGAGAAAATATATCTCTGAGGATTCACAGTCCTCATAAAGTTAGAATCCAGCTGAAATAGGCCATCTGATTGCCTGGCATTTCTTTGGGCTTTCTTGTTGGTTGGTGTCTATAATTGCAGTGCAGTTATTTGATGGTCTGATGCTGGTATCTGTAACTGATGATGCTGCTTTTTTGATTCACTCCAAGGTTCCTTTTTCAAGGCCAGGATGGTTTACTTGGTCAGACTAGCAGTGTTGCATGCTGTATATAATGCTTTATTGTTAAAGGCCACTTCTTGGTGGTTGGATGCCGAGTCATTTGTAGTCTTTTGCTAATTAAGAGAGTACTTAAGCAAACTTATGCTTGATAGAATTTTCACTGGTGTCCCACATACACTTGTGTTTCCTGAGTAGCTGACTTAATGTGCATGTTTATCAGCGATGACCTATTTTATCCTTCTTCTAATCGGTGATGTTTATGGTGGGTAACCAAAGGCTTGGCTGGTTGGACAATGGGGGCCTTTCTTTAGTATATAGTATTACAAATTAAAGGGTCGTGGCTGTTGGTGATAGTTTGAAATAGTCGGATGAGGGCCAAATGACTACTGGTTCTACTTTGTTCTTAAGGTCCTGGAAATCAGCACCACAACTTGTATAGACTTCTGACTGTGATTATATTGTCACTTTCTTCTGTAGCTTAGCTCCAATCTCAGAATAAAAAATAACACCAATTAGGTTACTGGCCATTTTATCCTTTAAAATCTGCTTAGCAATGGATATGCAAGTGATAATATTTAGCTTGCATTTTGTTTTTATTAGCTTGGAGTTTCCACAGTTGAATAATTACAGTATGATGCTCTTAGTTTGATAATGTCCAAGTATGATGAACGGCGCATTGTGTTTAGTCACCTATCTTATCTTCAGTATATTAGCCTGTACTTACCTATAAAATTATTTTGTACTGTTCCTTGTTATCTGATGTTGTTTTTGAGATGGTGACAGTGAGAAAGCAAATGTACGATTTGATTGAGTGGATACTATGCTATCTGCAGAGCCTAATGGACTGACTGAAAAATATTACATGAAGTATTTTGCTGATAATTATAATTTCATTTTCATTAAACATGGTTAAACAAGCAAATAACTCAAACATTTCTGCCTTATATATTAATCCATACAATCTCTTTTTGTATTGCATTAAAAGGAAATGAAGGAGGCACAGGTGTGCCAGAACTGCTGTCCTGTACGTGTGAGAGACTCTGGCCTGGGACTGATTCTTCCAGTGTGACCAAACTCAGCTGATGGCAAAGGTTGCAGCTTTTGCAATGCTGAGGTGGAAGAAGGATGAGTTAAGGAGCACAGAATAAAAGGTAAAAGTAAGGTTTTTCCTTCTTTTGTTTATGGTGTCTGGCAAAATTGTCTGAGTTTTTACTTGATAAACACCATTTAACAATTTGGGCAGCTTGGAGTAATCTCCAGGCATCTATGGTAGATGGTTCAAAGGTGAGAATATGCTAAAAAGATTTGCTTTTGCAAGATGCATGACACCTTATTCATGCTATTCCTGCCTCTTTTGTGATTTCATTACTTCTTTAAACTTTCTCTAGATGTGTTGTATTAGAATATTTGTTTTGTACCTATATAAGGAGTAAAATAAATCCTTCAAACTCTACTTTATGCCTTAGACAGCAACATATTCAGACTGAATGTTTTAGTAGTGCATTGTGCACCTAAGCAATGACATAGCTCAGCACAACTTAAACCATTTTACCCAATTTAGGGGCATGGTGACCCCAAGCCAATCTCTGAAGCATTAGGTTCAAAGCAGGGTGGCAAGTCCATCACAGAGCCTAATCACTCACACACCCACATTTGGCCCATTAAGAATGTGCAGCTAAATTAGAACAAATATCTTAGGATGTGGGAAATAAACAGAATCCCTGTAAAGGATCCCATGTAGACATGACGAAAATCCACATCAACAATGACCTGTCATAAGATCAGAATCCAGGTAGCAGCACTAACCACTGCACTACTATGCCACTCAAAAATAATATAAACTGCTAAAGGTTATCCATTTACCATAACTGCACCACACTTCCTTGTAAACACTGTTACATAAGGCATGAACCAAAGTGTTGAATGTTTGTATAGTAACAGGAAAACAGGTTATTCATGAAGGGCACTAAAGTGGATGCTGGATGTTGTCTTGCTGGGTGAGAACAGAGATGATCTAATGCTGCCAGTGATGGCCCTCCTCGCTTATTCTCCAGTTAAGGTGCAAAAATAAGAGAAAAGTCAGGAGAGTGGCTAAAAATATTGTTGGCACTGTAATGTCTACACTCTGAGCAAAGTTTTCTTCAGCATGTTCTTGTTAATGTATACCAGGATGTGCTTTCCATTGATATTTTGTGGTATACTACCTGGTGTCTTACCTATTTCTTTGCAAGTTTGGAAATGTACCTTTTTCTGTATTCATATTTTCTCTTCTCTCACTTTTGCATATAGTTGTGAAAAGGATATGCCAGGGCTGGGGCTATACCTTGACAGTAATCATTTTTTTCAACATAACCCCATTGAACCAAATACAAATTAAGTACACCCACCACTTACCTACAGCAGTACACAAAGAAAATTAAAGAATAGAATAGGAACAGGACCTAAAGTAGTTGTAAGGTGGCATTTGAGTGATGCATGAACCGCATGAGCTTAAAGCAATTCCCCTTCAAATTAAAACAATTTCTAACAAGCCACAGGCATCATTATCATTAAAGTGAGACATGTCATATGTGGCCGTTAGTTCATTTCTGTGCCTGAAGCAAACATGTGCATGTGATTTGTGAAAAGCTTTTTTGGTCTGGGTTTGATAACACACAGTTTGTACTTAAGCATTTAGTTTTACAAAGCTGATTTGCAAATTCTGCCCTCCTAACAAGGAAAGTCTACGCCAAAATGTCTTTTTTTAGGATACTTCTCAACCCAATACCCTGGGAACAAAAACCACAACCTAAACTGGAATATGCCAAGACAAACTCCACATTTAGGGGATGCAACACTTCTGAAAATATTTATGCAAGATTGCAAAGCCACACACTTCACGTAACACAACCATGGCCAACTGAGAAATTTCACAGAAATAAACTACAGCAAGTACACTGGGAAAGCCTAATCTTGAAAAATGTGAAAAAAAGAATCACAGATGCAGTAAAAATCAATTCCTTTCTTCGTTAGAGGATCAAGTGAGCTTAACTGGCATGCAGGTAGCAGCATCGATCCTACTATATGCCCATTCTTCTATTCTTCTGTCAATCCATTTTCTGAGCCCACTTAATCTAAGTTTAGGATCGCAGGGAAGCAGAGTATATTTGGCAACACTGAGCTCATGATGCTAGCCAACCTTTGTTAGGGTGCCAGTCCATTACAGGGCACACTTATTTTGCAGTTGCCAATTAGTCTAATATGAATATCGTTGCAATATTGGGGTTAAACCAGACAACACGCACAAAAAAAAACATACAATTGTGAGAAATATGGAAACTGTACAGTTGCTTCCAGGCTGGGATTCAAACCAACTTTCCTAAACCAGGAGGCCACCGTGCTAACCACTGCACCAGTATGCTATAATGTTTTATAAACATGCATATTGTCATAATTTGAATATTCCTAGCAGCTGGTTTTCATGGGCTTCTATTAAAGTCTAAGTTTTTAAGTTTGGCCTCTTAACATAATAATAAAATTGCATAACAAATAAAAGAAAGCACAATCTGAGCCTGTGTAACAGCAACTACAGTGCAGGTAAGCTTTAGCCACTAAAAGTTCCTGGAGCAAGTTCAGGTGCAGTCCAGAGTAATGTCCTGAATCCTAAAATGGCCAGAGTAGCACAATGTTTTTAAACTATGAGTAAAAGGTCTATCAGTAACATTGTTCTGAGTTTTCAAAATAGATATTAACTCCTTTGTTTAGCACTCAAATGAGGGTACATATTCCTATTGTGAGTTCTGCAACATTTCCAGTCAAGTCTCAGCCCCTAATACTTTCCTGTTGAAAACACTTAATTTAGAGGTGCACATGCAGGTAACCCACTCAGGTTATAGAGAAAACGAAGACTTTGTTGGCCTTGTTTGTTGCTTCAGTGGATATCAGCTCACTGTAGGCAATGAGGGGACTGAACTGGAAGCACCAATTTCAAAACAAACTGATTATTGGGTCAGCATGAACATTAGCAAAAAGTAAATGTAAAAAATTTAATTGAGTTCTGCCACTAACTATATTATACAGATCAAGTAAAGTATTTAAGAGTGTTCATCTAAAAGCATATCCTTTGTAAATAATTTGACACATTTTTGAAAAATAGCTACATTTTTAGGAAATGTGGCCTTAAGCCTTACCGGAGCATATAATTTATAACATTTATCCATCCATCTTCCTAACCTGCTTCCAAGACAGGGCCTCAGGGCAGCAGTGGCTTATCCCAGCAATTATTGTGCACAAAGCAGGAAGAATGCTTAAACGGAGGGAACATCCACATACTCTTGCAAGTGTACACACACAGTAGGGCCAATTTAGCAATGCCAATCCACCTAACCTGCATATCTTTTTGACTGTGGGTGGAAACTGGGGCACCTGGAGGAAACCCAAGAAGACAAAGGGAGAACACGCAAACTCCAAACAGAGAGTATTCAGGACTTGGACCCCAATGTCCTTACTACGAGAGTGAATGTTTAGCTATGGCTCAGAGGGGAGCCCTGGATGTCTCAGTGCGCCTGCTCTTATATCTTGATCAGCGTCAGCCTCAGTTGTCCTCCTGTTTAGAGGAGAATAAGAATGCCAAAGATTCTGTGTAAAAAGGCAAATGGTCAAAATAAAAATTAAATTAGGTGTATAGCCCTTTAAACAGTGCACAGTAAAGATTTATGATTTCAACTGTATTAATGAGCAAGGGTAATTTTTTGTGGGCTCAAATCATTTATACAAGGCACAATGACATACTTATGGCTATGAAGCCATTAGAATACAGCAGTGTTTAATATCCTCAGCACCCCTGCAATTGGATAGTTTTCTGCCTGGTAGAGAGGTAAATGATTTACAAATGCCAGATGTGTCACTTACGTCTTTTTTTCTTTTGTGATTATATGTATCTTTGTGTGTTTGAAACCTATACACTTTAACAGAAAAAATAAAGGAAAAAAATGATTGTGACATTCATCTGATCCCAGCACGTAAGATCATAATGGCCATGTACTGTATGTCTGTGTAAGCTACAAGATACGTATATTAGGTCTGCTCATGGTTGGCACTGTTTATTATTCAAAAAAGTGATAACCAGTGATGGTCAGTTCATGGTGACCTTTGGATTGCTATCTTGTTGACCTCAGTCTGGATTGGTTGACCTTGAAAGGCTGTGGGCTGCGGACTAGAGTTAGCTTACTGTACTTTAAGAATAAGTCTTCCTTCTTTACTGTTGCTAATGATAACTGAATTTGCACAGTGATGATGCAAATAAGGGCTGCTGACAGCTCTCTTAAGTTTCTACAATACATGGCAAAGTCATCTGAGACAGTTTCCTTTGCTGCAAAGTACGGTTTGGTTTGATTAAACAATAATACGTCTTGAAGATCTTGTTATTCATCATGGTGCCATTTTCCAACAAGACAATGACTACTACTTGGAATACCTTGGGAATGTGGGCAACCTTCCTTTCCCAGTTGTATTTTTGGATCTATTTCTTGGTGAGAATGTATGGGAATTTCTTAGATTCCTACTATAGTTTGTTTTATACCCAGTGTAGGCCATTGACTCCCTGGAAAAGCAATTAAACAATGCTTGGTTTGACATGCCTTAACGCACCATTAGGCAAATGTGTTATTCCATATCATATCATATGATAGTTTTGCTTGATACTAATGACCTCCATGTATAGCCCCTTGGTTCCTTTACTCTAATTTTGAGATAGTTTAACTTATGTCTAATGTTCTGACTCAGACCTCCATGCTTTTTATATAGAAGCTATTGCTTTCCTGGAACTAGGGTGTGCAGACTATTTTATGATGATTTTCTATTGGACTACAAAGCATTGCACAAGTTTGCTCTGGCCTTTAGAAAGAATAAATGCAATTATTGTTGGAAATTTCTAAAACAAATGAAGCAGAGGTTAACTGTAACAAATATTTATTGTACTATATACAGTAATATGCATCTTTATCCTGAGATCAAATGGCAATATGTGGCAAAGGCAATTCAGCTTAGTATGGTGAGTGAAGTTGTGGAAGTAGTAGTTCCATAGAATAAGCTCCAGTATGAACTATCTCAACGAAGGAGGATCCAACATGCCCACCTCTCTGGGCATTCATACAGTAAGTTGAGCTCCTAGTATGTATTACAGTCTGCTCAAGCCAACTTTCACAAGCTAATTATGACAGTGCAGTTGCCTTGCAAAATACAGTATGTTAATGATTGACAGTGGATTTGTAGCTCGAAGTTAATGCAAATAAAATTAACTAACTGTTCTTGAACAGTATTAGTAAAACTTAATTGTTCTGTATTATATAAATCCCAGATTGAAACATGCTCAACCAACTTAGACATTTCGTATCTCAGCCAGTCTGCTCATAACTGCTGTATAACATACACAGTATATTGTGACAAATTGCCATTTTATCAAAATGATGTGTTATACCATAAAAGCTAACACAAGAGAAGAATATGTGATAGGAGAATATAAATAAGTATAGAAAAACATTTGATGGGCCTCATCTGGTAGCCCACAAGTATTAAAAGCAAATTGCAGAAGGAAAGTTTTCCCTGGAATAGTTTAAACAGCTGTCTGTCTCTTCAAGGGTAAGTCTACAGAAGGACAGTTAGACACAGGAACCATCTCTCCCTGTCACTCTGTCTTTACTCTGTATACTATATATATGGCCTTTGGATGAAATTGAATTTGTTGATTTAAAATTCAGTATAATATGTGTTGAGAAAGTATGTGAGCCGTCACCATATTGTGGGTTAGAATATTTCAAGAGGGCCAAAAACTATAATAAGTCTGTTGATGTTCCAGAAAGTTTGCTTCCTGCCCTTTAGAGTTATTTCTTTCAAGAGCAGCATTTATCCTCTTTTCTTCAATTATCTCATGCTCAATGCATAATTAAAGACAATACACGTTATAATTTGATAAACCACAAATTTATCATAAAACCACATTTAAAATCCAAAATTACGGACACTCTCCTTCAGCCCTGCATCCTGACAGCCCCCTTTTTGCTATGATTCAATACATGTTTTTATGTGTTAAAAAAGGTGTGGTGAATATGAGCGTTTATAAAGGAGTTGGTTCCAAGCAGGAACCTTCATGTCATTTAACCAGGCAGGCAGGTCTTTAAAATGTGTGTGGGAGCTATTGTGAACATGGGGAACGCATGCAAATTCAACTCATGCACTGTCTGGACCCCTCCTGAAAGTGTGAGGTAATAGTGTTGAATGCTGTGACACCTTGCTGTCTCAAAATTACAAATTTGTCCACTTTCTGAACTTTACAGTTTCAGGGGAGACTGAACTCTGGTGCCACTCTGTAAGCTGCCATGCTTTAAGTAAACCCACAGTTACTCTTTTTTTTAAAAAAACGGTGTATTTACAGAAATCAATTTGGAAACAAATGGTTTATTGTTAGGGTGGCACAGTGGCGTAGTGGGTAGCGCTGCTGCCTCATAGTTAAGAGACCTGGGTTTGCTTCCCGGGTCCTCCCTGCGTGGAGTTTGCATGTTCTCCCCGTGTTTGCATGGGTTTCCTCCCACAGTCCAAAAACATGCAGGTTAGGTGCATTGGCGATCCTAAATTGTTGCAAGTGTGTGCTTGGTGTGTGTGCCCTGCCCGGGGTTTGTTTCCTGCCTTGCGCCCTATGTTGGCTGGGATTGGCTCCAGCAGACCCCCGTGACCCTGTAGTTAGGATATACAGTGCATCCAGAAAGTATTCACAGCGCATCACTTTTTCCACATTTTGTTATGTTACAGCCTTATTCCAAAATGGATTAAATTCATTTTTTTCCTCAGAATTCTACACACAACAACCCATAATGACAACATGAAAAAAGTTTACTTGAGGTTTTTGCAAATTTAATAAAAATAAAAAAAATTGAAAAAGCACATGTACATAAGTATTCACAGCCTTTGCCATGAAGCTCAAAATTGAGCTCAGGTGCATCCTGTTTCCCCTGATCATCCTTGAGATGTTTCTGCAGCTTAATTGGAGTCCACCTCTGGTATATTCAGTTGACTGGACATGATCTGGAAAGGCACACACCTGTCTATATAAGGTCCCACAGTTGACAGTTCATGTCAGAGCACAAACCAAGCATGAAGTCAAAGGAATTGTCTGTAGACCTCCGAGGCAGGATTGTCTCGAGACGCAAATCTGGGGAAGGTTACAGAAAAATTTCTGCTGCTTTGAAGGTCCCAATGAGCACAGTGGCCTCCATCATCCCTTAAGTGGAAGAAGTTCGAAACCTCCAGGACTCTTCCTAGAGCTGGCCGGCCATGTAAACTGAGCGATCTGGGGAGAAGGGCCTTAGTCAGGGAGGTGACCAAGAACCTGATGGTCACTCTGTCAGAGCTCCAGAGGTCCTCTGTGGAGAAAGGAGAACCTTCCAGAAGGACAACCATCTCTGCAGCAATCCACCAATCAGGCCTGTATGGTAGAGTGGCCAGATGGAAGCCACTCCTTAGTAAAAGGCACATGGCAGCCTGCCTGGAGTTTTCCAAAAGGCACCTGAAGGACTCTCAGACCATGAGAAACAAAATTCTCTGGTCTGATGAGACAAAGATTGAACTCTTTGGTGTGAATGCCAGGCGTCACATTTGGAGGAAACCAGGTACCGCTCATCACCAGGCCAATACCATCCCTACAGTGAAGCATGGTGGGGGCAGCATCATGCTGTAGGGATGTTTTTCAGCAGCAGGAACTGGGAGACTAGTCAGGATAAAGGGAAAGATGACTGCAGCAATGTACAGAGACATCCTGGATGAAAACCTGCTCCAGAGCGCTCTTGACCTCAGACTGGGGCGACGGTTCATCTTTCAGCAGGACAACGACCCTAAGCACACAGCCAAGATATCAAAGGAGTGGCTTCAGGACAACTCTATGAATGTCCATGAGTGGCCCAGCCAGAGCCCAGACTTGAATCCGATTGAACATCTCTGGAGAGATCTTAAAATGGCTGTGCACCGACGCTTCCCATCCAACCTGATGGGGCTTGAGAGGTGCTGCAAAGAGGAATGGGCGAAACTGGCCAAGGATAGGTGTGCCAAGCTTGTGGCATCATATTCAAAAAGACTTGAGGCTGTAATTGCTGCCAAAGGTGCATCGACAAAGTATTGAGCAAAGGCTGTGAATACTTATGTACATGTGATTTCTCAGTTTTTTTATTATTAATAAATTTTCAAAAATCTCAAGTAAACGTTTTTCACGTTGTCATTATGGGGTGTTGTGTGTAGAATTCTGAAAAAAATGAATTTAATCCATTTTGGAATAAGGCTGTAACATAACAAAATGTGGAAAAAGTGATGCGCTGTGAATACTTTTCTGGATGCACTGTAGTGGGTTGGAAAATGGATAGATGGATGGTTTATTGTTCTAGATTGAAAGACATTTGTGTACATTCAGGCACTTCAGCTTTAGTACAGTAGCAGAAAATTAGTAAAAAGATCATCATGTTGGACCAAAATAATTGAGAGAAGCTAAAAAAACATGCAGTATTAACAGAAAAACATAAACAAAAATTAGGTATTCTTAGAATAATTTCAGTTAAAAGGAACCTGTAGACCAAACTACTAAAAAAACACTCTTGTTAATATTAATGTTCATTTCAGATTTGAATAAGAAATACATTGGCACAGCAGGTAGAAGTAACTGAATAAGAGCATCTACTTAAATCTGGGTGGATTCTGGGTTACAGTGTTGTTAATGGTGTGTTCTCATTATGTTTCTTCAAGCTATAGCTTGGTCATTTAGCACCTCTAATGTGTCCTGCAGTGAGTAAGTATGTGGCACAAAGAAATTATTGTCCCATGAAAGGCCTTAAGTCCATTACTTTTGGTTTTGAATTAGGCTCTGTATGTGCTTTACAACAGAATGCTTGTATACTTAAAGTCTCATTACCTGCAGCACATGCAGTACAGTAACTGTGAAATGTGTCCTTGTATTACCCCATTCATGTGAGTAGTAGTAGGGTGCGCTACCATGTTAGCCGTTATGGATGCAATAAGAAGTGATGTAAAATGACACCTTTTTTGGGCTAACTGAACGGATTACAATATGCAAACTTTTGAGGCAGCTCAGGTAACTTCTTCGGGATACTACAACTTGCCTGAAGAAGGGGCCTGAGCTGCCTCTCAAACTTGCATATTGCTGTCTGCTCAGTTAGCCAATAAAGCACAACATATCGGATTCATGATCACTTTCTTGTGAAGCCTATTTAGAGCTGTATACTCTCACTTTATGGATACTGATCTGAATGAAAACTGACAGGTTTAGAGCATGATCTGAGATAATGTCACATTAAGAAGGTGAAAAAAAAGAAGCCGAAGCAGTTAGGCTTGAGATGATTCAAGCTCCGGAGATCCATTTGACAGTGTTTGTTTGAGTCAGGATGAAATCACACTGTCCTAGAAAGCAATGCCAGCACAGCTGTGCTGTCACAAACAATCCACAGCACACTCATTTACACAGAGGAGGTAAAGCAAATCCATACTCATCCTGCACAACCAGCTTGGAAATGAAGACATGTAACAAGATGCCTCTATGAAGACTCACTTAAGTGCAATTATTTAGAATGATTGATATAGGGTATATTTGTAATCAGCATTCATTTTTGTTACAGCAAAATGCTTAGTGCCACATGTGGGAGTTTCACTGATAGCATAATTACTGTGACATAAAAAGACAGCTTTATTATCACACAGATATTGCATGGTTTTTCATGCAGTATAAATTTCAATAAAATATGATTACTTATTATAATACAGACACATTTAAAAGGTGGTGATTTCATCTCATAGGGGTAATAATGATAAAATTGAGGATCTCTACCTTTGAATGACATTCTGTGTTCTGACAGCAATGTGGCACTTATAACCATAACATTATCACAGAAAGAAAAAAAGTAGAAAATGGATGTCTGTTTAAATCACCTTTCATAATGATATTTTATTATTTCACCTTGGCTCTGTCTCTGTGTGAAGCACCGTACAAAAATAAAAAATGGCTCTGTACAGTTCCCTCTTTCTATCCACATTCTATAACCTTTTGTGTGTTGAACTTCATTCTAACTGCAAGAACAGTTTCATTTCAATGACAACCACTATTACTCTACTATAAAAAAGTTCAAATAAGTTAAAAATATTTTAGATCTAGCAATTTTTAATCAGGCTTAGAAACGGGTATAGTATGGCATGGTATTATTCACCAAAAACTCAGAGTATCCATAGAACAGAAAATCTAATTATTTATTTAAGTCATCACCTTAAAGTGTATCATGGCTGTCATCATTCACAAAGCATGCCACACCCATGGCAATTTCATGCACTCTGTGAAAGGCATGAACTCACAGAATTTTCCAGAGTCTCTTCATGCATCTTGTGATTATGTGGCATATCACTGCAGACCAGCTTCATCACTTACTTAGCATTTCTATGTATGATTTCTGGCCATACTAAAAAAAAAATCATGCAGCAGACTTGCATCTGAAACTGATCATCTTCTAAGTTCTAGCTGGAGAGCTTTTTTCCCCACAAGGCCTGGGTGTGTTCGAAGAGTTATAAAAAGATGTTGGCAGTAAGTAGATGCTTATTATTGTGGTGTGTGTGTGTATGTACTGTAATTCTAACTTTGGCTTACTATTTAAAATAGAATATTTGGTCTTATGTTAGAAGGCCCTTGTTTGGTGTGCTGGCAGAACCAATTTCACCTCTGGAAAGGGAACTTGATTCATTCAATACATTCGTGTCAGTAAGGAATATGAAAATGAAAATCAGTATTTAATAAAGTTCCATTCATCTACTCACTTACATATTTACATATCCCTTTTCTTATTGCCTGCATCTACAATGTGATTTAGCAAGACCCAGAAAGTAATGCATGGGGCATTTTTGGGGAAAAGGTGGGCATTTGGCACCTGACTGATTCTCAAAACCACAGCTATACCGTGACTTCAAATTCAATAGCTAGAAAGACTAGAGTTACTGTCTGGAGGTATCTGCAGACATTCACATCTGCATAGGAGATGCCGTCACCTAAGAAAACCTATGATGCCCACACAGATCTCTTTGGTCTTTAATATAATCTCAGATGGACAAAACATTTAACTTAAAGTCCATTTTTAAAGAATATTTTGTATTTGTGTGTGTGTTTAAACTCTAATGAAACCTACTTTTTTTTTCTTTTTCAAAGCACAAATGAACACAGATGTCAAAGAATCCCACATCTGTTTATATGCATTCATCATTGCATAAAAATATTTGGAACGGTGCAAGATAGAAATGGTAAATGTAGCTGAACCGTTTGTGTGGTTTACAGATTACACCCCTCGTAGTAAAGCATAGAAACAGCATATTTCACTAAACAAAGATCATAAGTATAAGCAGGAATTAAATTCTGAATGATAAATTATTTGGCATTAAAGCAAGAGCCCACAATGGACCTTTTGACTGTGAATCATGAGCTTTGTTCTAAGTAATTAAACTGCAATATCACCAGGTTATGTAGTTTAAAAAAATGCAATACTGGCAGCTGTGTCCTTACATTTTACATGAACATGGAAATCCTATTGACCTTCTTGTAGTTTCATTAATTTTCTGTTAGAGTGAAAGACAATACAGTGTATATAAAATTAATTGGTTAATTTTGATTTAAGGTGCTATATTGTGAATTAAAGACTGATTTATGGTGCTCCATGGAGTGGTGGTTAATGTTGCTGCCTCACAGCTCTGGGCTCCTAGTTTCTAGTTTTAATTTCATGCCTGGTTACTATCTGTATACAGTTTCTTTCTTTTCCAAATGTCTTTATCGTTCTTTTCAGACACTATGATATTTTCCTCCACACCCCAAAGAGTGGCAATTAGGTTGACTTGTGATTCTGAACTGATCCAGTATGAATGACCATTGGTGTCCATGTAAGCTTGTCCAGAAAAACACTGTCATCCTATTCAAGGTCAGTTCCGGTCTGTTGTGTGTACTGTAATAATGGGTTCAAAGAATATATGGAAGGACGAATGGTAGTTTGACTGTAACAGCTATATTATGGTACTTTAGTCTTCATATTTATGAAATTGGATCTTGAATTTGTTTATCTTTCCTTTTCTGTCTTGTACAACAAACTGGTTGTTCCCACATTAGTAATACTAAAGCTCTGACTGTAGGCATCACACCTTGGAAACACACATAACCAGCTATATGTGACATGGGAGAGTCCAGATGATGTAGGCTTTCGAAATTTATGAAGAGGCTGACACAGATGCAGAAAATACTGCGTGCAAGTGCTCACGGGACAGGTAGCTTAATTTGCTACCATAATGTTTTGTGATTTATGCTTTAATGATGGAACACAAAAAAGATTCAATTATATTTACAATTTGTGGCTTGTTTCCAGAACAGAACTGAGAAAGGTGGTGCTTAACCAGTAACAGGAGTAAAGCAGTAACAGATTTTCTACCTTTTAACAAGAAAGTGAAAAAAAAAAAGAAGAACTCTTTCTTTAAGCAAAAGTTAATTTCTCATCCAGTTGCAGACCTTGAAATTAACATCTGATACTTTGAGGGGCAGAGTGAGCCCCAGGGACTGTAATCCAATACAAGTTCTGGTCATATGCATTAAAAAGGGGAAGCAGCCTCTTAAGCGACCATAAAATTCTTGGTTTATGTAATACTGTCTTTTACAGTGTTTTATGTGTTATTATGTAAAATGAATCCTGGCCATTTCTGCCCGTGATTAGTGTTACAGGTTATTGTACTGGCATGTTAACCTGTAAACGTGCAGAAGAAATCATTTTGTGAAATTTACTGCATAGTTTACGTATTTCATAAAAATCAGAAAATACAAGCAGTAAATAGTAAGAATTGTTATGAAATCAACAATTAAATCAGCTAATTCATAGCAGACATGTTCTATTACCAGTATTGAAGTAAAATGTAAGAATTCAAGTGGAATTTGAACTAAACCAACATTTTATGTGAAAATACTTCTCATTTAAAGAAGAAAGAAAAAAACAAGAAGAAACGTTTTCCTTTGAAATGTAAGTAAATTTAACAGGAAAACATTTAGTCAGCCTTTTTACAGGCTGTGTGGTCTGGTGGCAAAGGCGCCGGACTTGGAGTTCTTAGGTTACAAGTTCAAATTGTAATCACTGTTACGCCGCTGCTATAGTTCACACAATCTCAGCTTTGGGTGTCTCTTTTCACCTTTCGCTAGGCAGTGATTTCCTTTAAACTGGAGTTCTCCACACAGTAAGACGGCTACAGTATATTCAGGTATATGATTACTTCAATAAAGAAATACAATTAAAAAGGCAGTGATAATTCATATAAGAGCAGTATGGTGACACTATGGATACCAAAACGTTTATTTCAAACGTGGCATTTTTTTAGATTTATAATTTTCATTTCAATCAGTCTGTGTTGAAATACAAAAAAAACAAGCTTTTCCATATGTGAACGTTTGTTGCAAGCAACAAAGTTATTAGCAACATATTTAAGCAATATACTGTGCAGTTTGTAATTTCAAACCACTTTCAATAATTTCAGTAGCAAAAATGACATAAACTAATTGCTCCTAACACCTCAATACACATTTGGCTCTGGCTTATTTTAAAAGAAATATCAACTGGAAGCATTTAACCAAATGTTTAATCTTGAGTAGAAGGGACTTTATGAGGATCTCGTCCATACATTAATCTATTTCATGAAGCCATTTTATGGGCAGAAGAGTGCTGCATCTTAGACAATATAATGTGGTAAAGACACAGCATGTGAAGTACTGTCTGGACTTTGTGAAGGAAGTTATATTTGTATATTGCTATTAAAGAACAAAGGACCACTGTCAGGCTCACCTAAAACATGGAAAAGGTTTGACCATGTGATAACTTGTTATCTTAAGTTTCTTACTTTTTTACAGTGTATAAAATGATTAATTGCTCTTTAGCTGTTGTTTCTTATCTTTGTCAATATAAGTCTAGGAATGTTTTTGTCTAGTCAGAGCGGCTTGAAAAAAACACAGAGTTCCAATAGATATGTTGAATATATATATATAAACATTTGGAATCTTTTGTAGAGTGACTTCAGAACATTTATTTAAAGGAAATCCATGACAATTTCTAAACATCACATTACCTAAAACATAAGACCTGCAACCTGCTGTTTCTGATTTTTATGTGTATTAGATGTGTGAGTGCCACCATTGAGAATAAATAGATGAAAGCTGTTATAAAGAATTATAGGCCACTGTTTTTTCCCTAAGTCATTCATAAACCAAAGTCCTTACTCTTTCCTTGATTAATTATTTTGTTTTGTTACACTGTCATCATTACAAAAATCATTAAATTATTTCCAGCTTTTTGAACAAAGATCTTTGGTCGGTGCCACCTTCTGAGAAATAGTTAAACCATGAAGATAGAAAGAGGCCTTTTTTAATTTAAAGGTACAGCTGTCTTATGAAGAGCATTTTTAACTTAGTGTTTTCTGTATGAACAGGAAGCAGGTTATGAGGATATTACCACAAGGGAGCTATTTCATACTGGCAGACGACACTGTGTGTCCACAGTTGTTCAGATTTAGTAAATGTAACAAGATTTACTCATGTGTATTAACTGTACAGAAAGAGCAAAAGAACAACAGGGACGTTGACTACCTTTGAAGACACAACCAGATTTGAAATTGAGATTTTTGTCTCTTCTGATCTCTGTAGATATTCAGTGCATTATTTTATTCATTTATGTGTACATCCATCCATTTATTGAATAGGTAATGTCATTTTTTATATGTTTGCAGCCATAGCCGATTCACAATTGGGCTCAAAGTAGGAGGCATCCTTGGACTGTCACTCTTGCACTGCAGGGCAAACTCACACAAACTTCATTCAAGGGCAACAGTTGCCAGTCAACCTAAAGTTTTGATTGTGTTGTAACACTCTATAAATTCTCATTTTGAAAAAGACTGGACTATGATGTTCACTGCAAAAGATGATAAATAAACTTGATCATTTTCTAGCTCAGGTTTGTTATAGTGCTCACTGTGGAAGGTATTGTACAGCGCTATTTTACAGTATATATTTAAGGAAGGTTTTTTATACAGTGCGTAACTATAAAATATGAAGAATGAATAGAAACAGACGAGAGTTTAATGTTATGAAAAACACTGGTGACCTAACAGCTTTTTGTAATCATGTTCAAGATATGGGGTAAACAAAACCAGTGCTGTTTAAAAAGAAAGCATCTCAATATTTTTTCAGAGTTGTTTCTGATTACAAAACAGAACTGGCCACAAATACAAGATCAAAAGAATGGCTTTAACGTAGTCCTAAAATTGATCACAGATTTTTTTTATTAATAGGTCAGTTCTAGTGGAGGTAACCATGGTATTGGAAAACATGATGAAAAATATGGCATTAAGTGCCCAAACAGCCCACTAAGTACAATACTCAGCTTCAATGCCATGCTGCACATTTAATGAAGTTAGTGTAATTGATGAAGCATTTCTTTGTTAAAATGAGCCCACAGTGCATTCAGCTCAGGTGGTTAAAACTCCAGGAGACAATATATTATTATCACAAAGAAATGTCAGTGACTCTTGCATTTTATTAGCTGCAACAGAGAATTTAAAGGCAAAGGCAGGCAATTTCAAATCAGCAAAAGGTCCATCACCTTATTTAGTATATCTTAACAGCTTGATCAACAAATAAGCTCATCAGAAAACTATGCTGCACTCAGGACTGTCCTTATAAATCATTCCAGATGAGAAAATAGACTAACATTTTGTAGAGATGAGTGTTTTCTGTTCTCAAAGATGGCTTTGGTGTCATTTACATGCCTACCGCCTTTTATTTTTCTTCTTGAATCCAACGAGTTTGTCGTAGGCCCTCACATCCCATTCTCAGTTTCAGTTACCTGGCTGTCTCGTTGCAGTTACTTGTCTACTGAGAGAGGTAAACTGACTTCTGACACAGCGTTTATACGTTTACATTCACCTCCTTATAGTACTGCTTTTGTACCTTGTTTACTATCCATTGAGTAAGACTAGGCCTACTGTTACTGAGTTCGCAAATTTTTATGACAGCTCTAATGCCACTTTTTTATTGTCTGCTACTCTGTCACTGTGTTGATCATTTTTCTCTTTTGCTTATGTGGCCTAATCCCCTTGTTATCTTCAATGTCTCCTACCTTGATAGCTATGGCCATGTGCGTTATAACCCAGTTTTCTTTAGTTTTCGATTTTGCTTTGTCTCTGACTTTGAGTATGGTTCCCCCTGTGATTTGACGAAAAGATACATATAGTTTTGACATAGCACTTTGTTTACTTTCACTTTCTGGTCCTTCTGCCTCTCTGTTCTCTATACAGGGTGGTCCAGATCTAATTATGCAGATCCAGATCATCTGGATGACTTTGATTTATGCAGGAGCGATTACAGTTTGGCGCAAGGACAATTCTTTGTGTCGTCAGTTCGCACACTTCTCGATGGTCCAGGATTTTTCGGGTGATTTTCTATGTAATAAACTTAATAAGTTATAGCGTAATGAAAATTGCATAATTAGATCTGGATCACCTTATACTTCCTGGCTGGTGGAAGAGCATTATGGGCTTAACCTTGCTGAAACCTTAATAAATGGTACCACTTTCTCTGGAGACTTCCCCCATGCTTGTTCTCTCTATGAGGTTTTTGTCAGGTAATAATAACTTTAAAGATAGGGTTGCTATGACTGGCCTAGCCTTACAGAAGGGCTACTACTTACAGTATTTTTATTCTAATCAGAAAGCTGCATTTCATATTACACGGTTAAAAATAACCAACAAATAATCATCCATTTGCCAATAGCCAGCCACCAGGGCCACATGTGTACATTTCCTTTCCCATCCCTACTTATAACAGTACTCTCAATGCATTTCCCATGGAAAATTGGCAGCCAAGTGTATCTGTTGCAAACTCTCATCTATAATAACTATCAAAGCCATCTATATAATAAAATAAATTTCCCCTTTCAAATTAGTGAAACCAAAATGGCCTGATTTCAGCAACATTACTTTTCATTCACTGTGTGCTATGGGTTGTACTAAATGAAATGCAATTCAAAAAAAGGGATACCACAGGCTTGAGATAATAACAGGTTGTGATGCAAAATCTTGGCAAAAAGCACAGAAACTGTAAAATTGTAAATGAAGTATGTGCGTGCTTTAGTCTGTTCCAGTTTATATGTTTAAATCAGATCATTTGAGATATGTCAGTGAGATAAAGGGCAAGAATGTTCCTGACTGTTCAAAAGATCTGCACAGCAGCAATTTAACTGGCCTATCTGTAATTATGTTGGGGATTCAAAGATAAGTTTAGTGCCCAAAATCCAAGTGGTCTCTTTTAGCTAAATAAAAAATGTTAATTTATGAGTTGAAAAAAGTGGGTGAGAAAAACATGGACAAAGTCATCAAGCATGCCACGTTTCTGGCTTTACAGCTTAAAATTACCTTTGTTACTGGGAGCAGAAACAGCCTAGTGTTTCCCCCAACATTGTGATCTGATGTTAGCCTCTTAACAGCAGACTGGCTTGTGCATTAATTGAATCAAATTATCCTGCTGTATGCAAAGTACATGACTTTCTGTATTATATAGCATCGAGTGTCACCCGGGTGAGCTGGCCAGCCCAAAGCAGTTTGTACTTTCTTACCAGAACGTGCATCAGGACGATTTTGATGAGAGGATTTCCTGACAGGTTGACAGACAAGGCCGGGGGAGGATCCACTTTTAAGGAGATGATGTAACTTGTGGCTGTGATACGGTAGTCTTTAAAGGCAGCTGCTTCTTTAATGCTTTAACAAAACAATAGCATTAAATTAAACCGTAAAGAATTACATTTAATTGCACAATTACAAAACATCATTGTTTTTACATAGTTTTAGTATAAGAATAGTTATCATTAAATTAAATCACAAAACATCTTTGCTCAAACATTGTTTTAGTGTAAGAATCTTTCTCATCAATTACTTATTTATAGTTTTTATATTATGCATCTAATTTTAACTGTAGAGTACAAAAGAGTTAATCTTTTCCAGTTTATTTTCATAGATGACCTGTCATAGATGTACATAGATGATAAGTCACAGGTGCAGTTTAATAATCATTATCATGTTTGTACAGTTTGAGCTCAGGCCAATGAAACATCACATGGGCATGTGATTGCAGATGGCTATAGCTCTATCTTTGGTAACACTAATGGCCTTAAAAGTAAAAATACTGTGGACAGTGTTCAGGGGATTTTAGTATCCTAAGTCTCAGTACACAACTACTGTTTCTAAAAATAATGAATCACATGGAACTAATGTAGGACATATCTTTCATTAAAACTTAGTTTGATTTTCTTAACATACATGGCCATGTCTACTTTCTTTGTAACAGCTGTGTCTTGTTATTGGTGCTTCTGCTGCACTATGTATAAGGAACCAGTAGTGTAGATGCTTATGAGAACAATAAAGTTTAGTTTACAGTTAGAAACAGATTTTTATTACTCTAATAATTTAGCTATGATGGGAGCAGCTCTGTTTTGTTTACTGGTGAAAAAAAACTGAACAAATGTTAAAAATTGCACAAGTCCTGAAAGGTGTTGTTATTTTTAAGGAAGCTGTCCCATGTACTATCAGGAGCCATAGAATTATCTGATTTTCATGCTACCTCTCAGTGAGGTTGTACTTTAAACTTTAAAGCTCTCTTTTACCCATTTACTTCTTGAAAAATAAAATGTACTTTTTGTGTCACAAGATAATCCTGTCATCTTGGCAATGAAGGTGTGCAATGTCATGTCTTTACTGCCTGTGTGGCTCTTTTATTTTCACCTCATGCTTCCTTGTTAAACTGTCTGGAATCCTTATGAATAAATTTATGTTCATTAGTTTTGGATTAATCCATCAAATATCTCTGTCCATGTTGAGTTCTAGGGAATTATTTTATATATAAAAAAATTCCTGTTGATTATCCGGCAGTCAAACAGCATGAGAAAATCTGTGTTTATATTAACTTCTTCCTGAAATCAGTTATCCATTAATTAAGGGAGTGTAGCTTATAATTAATGTGATCTGAAAGAAGTGACTGTGCACTGTGATAAATGTGTTTTATTTATTGTATTATGACTCTATATTTAGTCATCCTCTAATTCATTTTGAGATGCATATATGTTAAGCATTCATTTATCAAACGGTAATCAATGGCAAGCTGAAAAACAACTGATATTATCCACTTGATAGAGTGAAAAGCAACAAGCAACAGTTTCAGTTATTGTTCATGGTTTATATCATTTTATATTTAAAGTAAAATAAAATGCATTTATTGGGTAAGTCTTGCTTCTTTAGTCACTTGCTTATTATATAAAGTACAAATGTGCTCCAGTAAGTCTTTTGAAAGATTATTTCATCAATAGATTATATACTGTACATTTTTAATCTGTAAATGATGTGCAAATGTCTACATCATTGACAATTTCTTTCTGATTCCTATAGGATAATTTTCCTCATCCACAATTACTTTTGATCTCTCCTACCCAGATATAGAAGTGACAGACGTTTGTTCTGTTCCACAGGTTTTTGTTGTTGCACATGAATGGATTGGGAAGACTAGTCATAGATTTTCCTAAACTAGCCAATGATACTCATGTCTAAGGTACCTTCTTCATTTTTGTTTGATTCAAAAACCAATGTGTGGATGACTCTGAATATGAAATCAAATTGGGATGGAGCAAATTTCAGCGTAATTAAGGCAGAATATTCCTATGCATTACTCAGCCTCTAAACTGTTATTTATGCAGTAAGACCCAGAATACACTACTGGTCAAATGCTTTAGAACACCTCCGTTTTTTTTCTGTTTTTATGGAAATGCATGCAGTTTCTTCTTCTTTCGGCTGCTCCCATTAGGGGTCGCTACAGCAGATCATCTTCTTCCATATTTTTCTGTCCTCTGCATCTTGTTCTGTTACACCCATCACCTGCATGTCCTCTCTCACCACATCCATAAACTTTCACTTAAGCCTTCGTCTTTTCCTCTTCCCTGGCAGCTCTATCCTTAGCATCCTTCTTCCAATATACTCAGCATCTTTCCTCTGCACATGCCCAAACCAACGCAATCTCGCCTCTCTGACTTTGTCTCCCAACCGTCCAACTTGAGTTGACCCTCTAATGTCCTCATTTCTAATCCTGTCCATCCTCATCACACCCAATGCAAATCTTAGCATCTTTAACTCTGCCACCTCCAGCTCTGTCTCCTGCTTTCTGGTCAGTGCCACCATCTCACCCATATGACACAGGTGATCTCACTACCGTCCTGCAGACCTTCCCTTTCACTCTTGCTGATACCCGTCTGTCACAAATCACTCCTGACACTTTTCTCCACCCATTCCTTCCTGCCTGCACTCTCTTTTTCACCTCTCTTCCACAATCCCCATTACTCTGTACTGTTGATCCCAAGTATTTAAACTCATCCACTTTCACCAACTCTACTCTTTGCATCCTCACCATTCCACTGACCTCCCTCTCTTTCACACACATGTATTCTGTTTTGTTCCTACTGACCTTCATTCCTCTCCTCTCCAGAGCATATCTCCACCTCTCCAGGGTCTCCTCCACCTCTCCAGGGTCTCCTCAACCTGCTCCCTACTATCGCTACAGATCACAGTGTCATCAGCAAACATCATAGTCCATGGGGACTCCTATCTAATCTCGTCTGTCAACTTGTCCATCTCCATTGCAAATAAGAAAGGGCTCAGAGCCAATCCCTGATGTAATCCCACCTCCACGTTGAATGCATCCGTCACTTCCACCGCAGACCTCACCACTGTCACACTTCCCTCGTATATATCCTGTACAACTCTTACGTACTTCTCTGCAACTCCCGATTTCCTCATACAATACCACAGCTCCTCTCGAGGCACCCCGTCATATGCTTTCTCCAGGTCCACAAAGATGCAATGCAACTCCTTCTGGCCTTAACTTCTTCTAAACTTCTCCATCAACATCCTCAGAGCAAACATCGCATCTGTGGTGCTCTTTCTTGGCCATTAAACAATCTGGTTAAAAACTCCACTGCCATCTCTCCTAAACACCTCCATGCTTCCATAGGTATGTCATCTGGACCAACGGCCTTTCCATTTTTCATCTTCTTCTTAGCTGCCCTTACTTATCCTTGCTAATCCGTTGCACTTCCTGATTCACTATCTCCACATCATCCAACCTCTTCTCTCTCTCGTTCTCTTCATTAATCAGCCTCTCAAAGTACTCTTTCCATCTGCTCAACACATTCTCCTCGCTTGTGAATACGTTTCCATCTTTATCCTTTATCACCCTAACCTGCTGCACATCTTTCCCAGCTCGGTCCCTCTGTCTAGCCAATCGGTCCTTTTCTCCCTCCTTAGTGTCCAACCTCTCATACAACTAATCATAGACTTTTTCTTTAGCCTTCGCCACCTCTCTCTTCACCTTGCGCCTTATCTCCTTGTACTCTTGTCTACTTTCTGCATCTCTCTGACTATCCCACTTCTTCTTTGCCATCCTCTTCCTCTGTATACTCTCCTGTATTTCCTCTTTCCACCACCAGGTTTCCTTTTCCTCCTTCCTCTTTTCAGATGTCATGCCAAGCACCCTTCTTGCTGTCACCCTTACTACATCTGCTGTAGTTTCCCAGCTGTCTGGTAATTCTTAACTGCCATCCAGTCCCTGTCTCACCTCAACCCTAAACTCAACCTTGCAGTCTTCCTTTTTCAGCTTCCACCATTTGATCCTTGGCTTTGCCCTCACTTTATTCCTCTACTTGATCTCCAACATCATCCTACAGACCACCATCCTATGCTGCTTAACTACACTTTCCCCTGCCACCACTTTGCAGTCTTCAATCTCCTTCAGATCAACTCTTCTGCATAGGATGTAATCTACCTGTGTTCATCTTCCTCCACTCTTGTACATCACCCTATGTTTCTCCCTCTTCTTAAAATACGTATTCACCACAGCCATGTCCATCCTTTTGGCAAAATCCATTATCCTCTGACCTTCTTCATTCCTCTCCTTGATACCATACCTACCCATCACCTCTTCGTCTCCACTGTTCCCTTCACCAACATGCCCATTGAAATCCACTCCAATCACCACTTTCTGTCCCTTGGGTACACTGTTCGTCACTTCATCCAACTCACTATAAAAATCTTCTTTCTCACCCATTGCACACCCAACTTGCAGGGCATATGCACTAACAACATTCATCATCACACCTCTAATTTCCAGCTTCATAATCATTACTCTGCCTGACACTTTGTTCACCTCCAAAACACTCTTGACATACTGTTCCTTCAGAATAACTCCTACTCCATTTCTCCTCCCATCCACACCATGATAGAACAATTTGAATCCACCTCCAATCCACCTGGCCTTACTCCCCTTCCATTTATTCTCTTGCACGCACAAAACATCAGCCTTCCTTCTCTCCATCATATCTAACTTTCTCTCCTTACCAGTCATATTTCCAGCATTCAAAGTTCCTACCCTCAGTTCCACTCTCTTTACTTTCCTCCTCTCCTCCTGCCTCCAGACATGTCTCCCCCCTCTTCTTCTCCTTCTTCTTCTTTGGCCAACAGTAGCCCAATTTCCGCATATTGATTTGGGAAAATTTTACACCGGATGTCCTTCTTGACGTAACCCTCCCCATTTATCCGGGCTTGGGACCGGCACGAAGAAATACACTGATTTGTGCATCCCCTGTGGTAAATGCATGCAGTTTAATGTCTTAATATTTCATAAAATCAAGGCAACAAATTAACAATGGCAAATGGAACAAATAAACAGTGGCAAATAAAAAATAAGTCAAGGAAACATTAAGTGTAGAAAACTTTATTCAAATTTTTGATTATCAAAGTAGCCACCTTTTATTGATATAAAGTGAAACTGTGATAACCCTTTTGATTTAGAATATCAGCCACTCTGAGCAAGTCACAGATTCTTTCTCTAGCAAAAGAACCCCAGACCGGCACACTTTCTCCTCCATGTATGACAGTTGGTGTCACACAATAAGGAACCATCCTGTTACTAATCGTTCAGTGTACAAACACCCTACATCAGTGACTAACCCAAGATTTAAAATTTTGATTTATCAGTCCATAACACTTTCTTCCAGTCTGCAGTAGCCCTATTTTGTCCTTTAAGGAATAGCATTTCAACTGATTACATGTGAAGAAAAACTGGAAAATTTGAGGTGTTCTAAACATTTTGACCAGTAGTGTACATCCCACCTTGTGCTATTCAAGCTTGTAGGTCTTTGGGGCAGTACCTGCAATGAGATTTTGAAGTTTTTTTCAAAACCTGTTACTCTACATAGCTGTTCCATTAATTCAGTAAAACCTTTCACTGTGCTGGTTGGAGAAGGTCCTTTCAACATGAAAATCATGTTGCTAATTTGCAGTGAAATCCAGACATGCAATTCCCAATTGCGTGTTATGTAAATTATCTCAAACTATTATACAGTCCAAGTGTACCTTGTATATTGTTGAATGACTGAATATAACAGTGGCTGCTTCATTAAAGTATGTTATTTAAGTTATTGTTTATTATGTCTTTGTAAAATTAAATTCTCACTTTTTGCCATGTAAAAAAAAGGATTGCTCTGGAAAGAGCAATACAAAATAAAGGTGTGTTTAAGTGAATGTACACAATAAATACAATAGACAGAAAAGTGGTTGGCCCCTGCTGATAGATAGATAGATAGATAGATAGATAGATAGATAGATAGATAGATAGATAGATAGA
>JANRMT010062838.1:9255422-9386031 GCA_026402145.1 Polypterus bichir lapradei | reverse complement strand
TCTATCTATCTATCTATCTATCTATCTATCTATCTATCTATCTATCTGTTTTAGCCTGATGCAAAGTACAGTCTTGAAGACACAAAAGTGCATATCTTTTAATTTATTTTAAATGTAGTTATTCAATGCTAATATCTACATTCACATTTTAATGCAATGGGGATCCTTTCTGATAAAATGGCAAGAGGACACAATACGTAGAAGTGGATGTGCTGTCAAACTGGGCACTTGGAACTGATATGACAGGTAATTTGCCTTCATGAACAAATGTATCTTAAAATAACCTTACATTCTTTTTGTGGTGCCATAGTTTCTCTTAAGAACTTATTATGATTAATGGGATAAATGTATTTTAAACCATCCATAATAGTTGATGAATTGCAGCAGGAAAATCTGTATAATCTTGGATCTACAGACACTCACTAAGAGAGCGTTACTTTCCCCTATAGTATGAAAGGCTTGAAGCGAAAAAAATTCTGTCAAGTTAAAAAGGCTATTATGACTTGACGTGATCCATTAATCCTTTCCAACAGATATTGGTGTACGCCTCATGATATGTTTTAACAAAAGCCAGCCTGCCTTATTTTCACATGTTTGTATCTCCAGCACCAGGATACTGCCTCTATAGTAATCGTTCACAGTCTCACTTTACAGCCCTGGGTTTTTAAAATGTCATAAAATAGTGATTATTGCATGATATTACTAAATTCAACATGAGGTAATATGTCTTTATGAGTCAATTGTTTTGCTCTTTATTTCCAAAAAGGCATATGGGACATAGAAAAAAGGAGCAAATGAGATGAACAAACCTTGACTACTAATTTTGTATAAAGCAGTAACCAGCAGTCATGCAATGTTCTGTCACAAAACCAAAAATGACAAATGTCTGAGAAGAACTTCTTCAACATCGTGCCTTGCAGTTTGGATGTTCACAAAAAAAAAATGTGTTTAAATTTCACAGAAGGCTTTAAAACAGATGTGAACCAAGAATACGGTGCTTGTATAGAAGATGTAGAAAAATGACAGAAATAGTTATATGTATTGCTAAAACAAAGAATAAATAAATGTCATTTGTTAGTTTTCAGAAATTACTTTTTATGTTACACAGCTACAGTAAATGAGAGCCAGTCCTGTCAGCATAAGATTCAAGCTAGGAACCAATCCTGAATGGCACTGGATGTTCCCACATTAACTCCATTTTAGAGCCACCATTTAATGTTTGACTTTCACCAATATTGGAATTTGTGTGCTCAGAAACGTCCACTACAATACTGGTAGGACGTGTTAGCTTCATGCAGACAGTGAACATGTCAGGAGTCAAATACAAGTCACCTGAGTCATGAGGTTACATAACTGGCCATTGCATACCCTCAAGATGGCAATTTATAACGATGGAGTTAAATTAGTTTGTGAGGACCTAACTTTAGTTATATTTTAGCAACACATCTAGAACGACAAAATTAAGAAAACACCAAGATGCAAGTGCAATATTAAATAGTATGTTTTCAATGATAAATTAAGTAAGATCAGGAAGGTCAAGTTGCTTACCTAGAGTCATGATTCCTTCCTGCTAAATTCTTTTTACATTTGACTGTTTCTCCCTATGCACTTTTATTCCCTCTGCACTCTCAAAATCTCACCGGTCAGCATCATAATGATTTCCAGCTTGACTTTAGCAGCTTAAACTGTTTTGGACGGGATCATGCCCACCTCTGAAAATGTTGTCTCCAGAATACTACAGGGAAGCTGCATCTTATATAGCACTTTTTTGCATAAGTTTAGAGTCCCCTTTTTACACAAAATAAATCTAGATGGGCCACTGAGACTACATTAGGCGTTGTGGAATGATTTATAATTGAACTCCTCATGGCTCCTGGCCAGGTTATAACTGATCATGCACCACTAGAATGCCTAATACATCACCGTGAGTAATGTTTTAAATGGTTATGGAGACAGACAGTGATATGTTGCTCTATTTACATATTTACACATAGATTTAGCTTGCAGTTATTCACACGTATCAAAAAATGTTCTAACTTGTGCTGGGAGTAGGAAATGTTATATGAGCTGTGAGACAAGAACCCTTATCACGTACACATCTGAAGGCAAACTTTAAAACAAGATATAGCTGAAAATTAAGCACAAAATACTTTGTATAACAAAGATGCTGCTAGTGTATTCTTGTTACGGAAAGGAAGAGAAGGAGGAAGAGGCGTATATAGAATTGTGTAGTTAATTGGAGTAATATTTTATAGGCTGATAGAATTATTTTTATTGTTATCTTTATATACAGTATAATAAGTTACTGTGACTGTTCATTTGTCTGTCCAGGATTTTAAATCATCTGTAGCTTGCAAACTGTTTGACCTATTGACCTGAAATTTGGTACACATATACTACGTGACGTCTACTATCTGCTTTCAGGGTGATGATTGACCTCCAAGGTTATTCCTCTTTTTTTTTTTATTTTATTGTAGAATGTATTGCATACATACGGGTGCTGTTCTCATTCCTACCACCTTCGCTGTCACTTCCCTTACCTCTTCATATCTTAAACCATTCTTGAGGCAGATTGAAGACTTAAGTGAAGACTTAAAGAAAACGTAATAAGTAATTGCAGCACAAACACTGACTTAATCAGTTTTAACGTGAAAAGATGCCAACAAAAAAAGAGACAAAGCGGGCCACTAGGGTGGAGAAAAGAAGAGCTGCTCAGGAAGCAGCAAGCACATCAACCTCTGAGCAAACAAATGATAAACGTACAGAGAAAGAGGATGAAAACTAGGAATACTCAAGTCAAGTGTATTCACTGCAAGTTATCG
Organism: Polypterus bichir lapradei; assembly: GCA_026402145.1. NCBI lineage: Eukaryota > Metazoa > Chordata > Cladistia > Polypteriformes > Polypteridae > Polypterus > Polypterus bichir. The sequence goes on along the minus strand of JANRMT010062838.1, from coordinate 9,383,209 downwards.
TGCAGTGCACCGTTACTGGTTTGTAAATAATCTGGAGTATGATGATAAAAAATAGTAACCACCAAGCACAGCTTCTTTCTTGTTCAGTCATGACATGTCTGTCTGTCTAAACTACTTAACATCTGAGTGCTGCCTTATGGGAAAACATTGAGCTATCCAGCCTTTCAGGCTGTTCTCCAAACCATGTCAACTGGACACAGCAAAATATCCAAGACCTCAGCAATTGACAAGAAATATGCTCACTGTTTTTCACTAAAGCTCTTTAAGTCTCACTTCCACCAGTCTTGACTCTTGTCCAGTGTCCGTAATATTCTATAAACAGAGATGGCAGTGATAACTGCACTCAGAGTGAACAGCTACGGGATTTAATTTTCAGTTTTGCTCCCTTGCCATCATGAAGCACAGAAAAAGTCCAAACTGCACAGACTAGACAGACAGTGACCAGATTAAGAACTAAAGTTAGATGCTTGGACTTGTGAAGTGCCAATTCTCATCCACTGTGCTGCCCATTTTTAAAATATGTAAAAATTATGAACTCTGTCGATAAATATTGTAATGGCATCTAGTATATAAAGCTGTCTTTAAAATTAAACATATCTTCTAGCTGGATCTCACTGGATCTGACACAGATGAGTTCTTTAAAAGTCACGAAAATCATGGGCCATGCAATAGGGTGTTGCTGTGGCTTGCAATGTTCCACCATATATAAATAGCAGCCTCCAAAGCAACGTGTGTCGTTTCACTCAAAAAAAAAGACTTTCACAGCAATTTTAACTAAGACATGTCTAACCAGTGTCAGAGCTATCTTGGTATATTAGCTTCAATATACATGCATACCTGTTGCTGCCTTATAATACAGCTCAATTTCCTCTGGTGTCAAGGCTCGTTCCCAAATTATGAACTCATCAAATGAACCAGTAACAAAGTGGCCATAGTAATGGCTGTTGTCTTCTTGGTTGGCTTGGTTTGCACAAGAGTTCATATAGTTCTCTGATACTTTCCCAGTAGTGTCATTGGCAGTACTGGTAGCATTAATGAAAACTTTCAAGCCGCCGTTCTGTGTCCATGTGAACAGAATGTTTGTCCAGTGGGAATCTAGGAAGAAAAGATATTGTATGAGTTCAGGTTGCACTGACTGAATGCACTTTAATGGAGGAAAAAGTGGAGACTTTGTAGCTAATATGACCCTCATTTTTCATTGTATTCTTTTTTTACATTAAAACAGCATGAGGAAAACTATATATAATAAACAAGAGGCATGGATCTCTTTTAGCCCACATACTTTTAAGTGGATTTGACCTCTGATCTCATGAAGTCAAAATTAATAAATGCTGCTCTGCAGTACAGATTGTTTTGGGTGTTGTAGAAGCCAAGATACAGCCGGTTCTTATCAAATGTCAAGTTACCGCAGAGAGGAAATAAATGTGGAGTGAGTTTTCAGGAATTTAATTTGGCTTGTGCCTAAGGTTCTACCCTTTCATCTCCCTACAATCCTGAAAATACTGATGTGCCTGAAGGAATATGTAAAATAAACAAGAAGCAAAGTATGAGGGATATGAAAGATAAAGTCTTGATTGCGTACCTTAAAAATTAAAGACAAGGTCTAAGACTGTGTGGGCTGTGTTACCTCAAAAAGTCACACAGCTGTACCAAATAACCCTGGCGATACCCCGTCTAGGAGTATGTGTCCCATAGACCTTTAGGTAAAAAGGGACATATTTAGATTTCAGCTCCAAAAGCACAATTAATAGCATCTCCAAGTACAAAACATAATATATGTAATATATGAAAAGTGAACACTGGGCCCAAAATCTTCACTTCTTAAATTATTTCTCCTAGAGTAATGAATTTAGGACTGTGCTACACACAGTTTAGATGTTTAGTTGTTTTTATTACGTTGTAATTAGTTATTATTGTATTTTATTGATTGAGTTATTACTTTGTTTTGTTTAAATTTATTTAGTTTATGTACAGCACTTTGGTCAGAGGCTGTTGTATGTACAAAGTACATTGCTTTATAAATAAAGTTGACATGACTTGACTTGACACAGGCATTTAATTATAACAACGGTTGTTAAAATGAGCACAATTCTTTTAAAATGCTGAGTGGAGATTTTCGGAAAAACTTGCAGACAAAAAAAGAACTGATTTGAAAAGGCAATAAAATTCCACAAAAATGCTGCACTGTAGAATTAATATATAATAAAGCCAATGATCCATAACGTCAAGACAGCAGTGCGATAGGTGATGCTGTCTTCCAGCTCTGCGGCCCTACGTTCAGTTGACCGTGTGAAGTAATGAGTAGCTTTAAGTGAATTTGTTTTAAAGTGGATTACAGTTCCTTGACCCTATAAGTATTAGCAAGACCACTGATAATTAAATAAAAGGATTTCTCCAAGCCATTTTGGGTACAAAAACTCAACATGAGAAATTCTAAAAATAGTGTTTATCCAATATAAATAGATTGTTATTGCAACAGGCACCGTATTCCACTTGGGATTTTGGAAATAGCCATGTACATGAAGCCAATGTATTTTTATGTCTTTGAAGTTATTAGATCTGGCAATATGCTTGAATTTCTTTTTTAACTAATTACTGTAGTCCAAGGAACACTTAGCGGTCATGGAATATATCAGAGTATTTAGCCTTTTTAGTCTAATGGATCACTAAATACTTCTTGTTATACCTCACACCTATCACCCATATTCTTGAAAAACAATGCATAACTTTATGATCAAAAATCAATTAAAAATAATATGTGCAAAACAGGAGAGTTAAAGAGTGCAAAGACCCCAGTGTTAGACTGCATACACTGCATTTCGTCCTACTATTAGTCGTAAAGTAAGGGCTGTCAATAAGTCTTGAATGTTAGAAATAAGCCAAACCTGAAGGACTGAACTGAGCTCTCCAAATATGGGTTTTCTGATGAGTGAAGAATTCCACGTCACCATCTGGGCCACCAATACAGACAGAAAAACTGCTGGATATTATTTTTCCCACAGAGGGCTGTTTAGAGGTGGATGGTGATTCTTGTTTTTTCCAGAAAAAGGAAAATGTCACACCTGAAAGGAAAGTAAAATGTAGGGCATAACTGCATTAATATGCCTTTTTGACTGACCTTTGTAACTCTCCCTTTCCTCAGCACCTGCATAAAATAACATAAATGAAGTGAGAAAACACCGTGAAAGGGAACAGGTTTTCTAATGTATTGCTGTGCAATATTTGCGTCTTTTCTTTGCTCAGTTGTGAAGAAAACTGCAACACTTGTTTATTGGAGAGGTGATTGCTTAAAGCTGGAGTGTGAAAGTCTATTCAGTCCAATGTTTTAAAATTAAAAGCAGTTCTTTTGTGATATTCTCTTTATGTAATCATGTTTGGTGTCAGGGCATTTTAATGATATCTTGTTTATCTTCCATTCTCGGATCTTGCCTAACGTTTTCTTATTTACGTCAGTTCCTAGTGATAATTATATCTGACAAGAATGGCACACACAAGATGTGACCCTCCAAACATTAGCAGATGGTGGGGGCTGAGCCTCATTGGCTGTCATAAGAGTTAAGGAAACACAGAAGAATGGTATACCTGTAGCCTTTTACAGGAAACAGAACTCGGCATGGATGTAGGTTAGATATTAGCATTTCATTGTTTTTACAGTTTGGTCACGTAATCAAATCGTTAATAAAATGTGCCAGGACTGAGACAAACAAATATGTACCTGTCACTGCTGCATGCATATATTTGTTCTCCAATTCTTAAATTTCTCCTGCTGTCCATAGAGCTGCTTACAGTAACTCAATTGAAAGCCAAGTGAAAAATGATTTACCTTCTGGTGAACAGAATGCCAGATCACTGATGCAAGAATTTTTGCTGTTCCCAAAGTGCAAAAACTTCTCTCCGTCATCGCTGTTGACATAAATTCCTTGGCTAATGATTTCTGCAACAATGTCTACTGTGGAATGAAAAGATTAAAGAAATGATTCTGCTCTGCTCACTCTTATCTGATGCTGCTTATTTATTTCTGACAGAAACAGAAGAAACAATAATGCACAGGAATGTAAATCAATCATATTCATGTCTGCGTTCTTAGGTTACATTATAAAACTGCTGTGTGAATCGCTAAGGACGCTGTAAGACAATTTCTTTTCCTACATTGCAAAGGTAGTAAATACTACAAATTGACAGGGTTACTGTCTCTAAATGCATAGTGTAGATGATTTCCCTCAAAAGTAGCAAAGTGGGGGAGCAGAATCCATTTGGGCCATAAAGCTTACTAACTTAATTAGTCACAAAATATTCTGTTTCTGTCTCGTTCCAGAAACGAGGCCACCATTTATGGATTTTACCACAAACCCCACTGACTCTGATGTCTCCTGTTGTAACCATGAAATACAAATGGTGAACAACACAGAACAGGATGACACTAAAGTGATGGTGTCCCTTGGTCTACTAGTATTTATTATTACATACAGTGCAGGTAAACATTTTCTCGTACATTAAATCAAAAATAGACATATTTACTATTTAGTTGTGTTGTTTTTACTAAACCTGATCATTTAAAAATATTTTTGCATAGTTAAGCTATAGTGCATTAGCATAATAGTTTTTGCTTCTTTTTCATACCTCCAGGTAAATAGATTTGATTTTCAATAAAATACGGATTTTCACAGAATGATCTCACTTTCACAAAAAATGAATGTTAGCTACCACCTTTCATTAGCTTAGTCTATGTTTCCTTAATTTACATTTTTCAGAACTGTAAAAGCAAGCATGATATAAAACTTTACATTTTAGTCTATTTCTTTCTTTGTGTGTAAGCAATTATTACAGGATGCTGTATTTTCTGTTACTAGTTAATGTTTAAATCTGACCTTGCACTTTTTCTCTGACAAACACTGTGTAAAAATAAATTCACTAGTGTCCAATAGCTTTCCATAGCACAAGGCCAAATGGAGTTATACCACCTTCCATCCACAGCGAACAAGACACAGAAGCAACCCCAGGTAAGGCATGGGTCCACCAGAGGTAAATCTCAAACAGAGTTACAGCAACACTTTTACCAAGGCAGGTTGCACACACCTCACCACTTGTCTAGTTTGTGAAGACCATGTGACGGAGAAAAATTGTAACCTCAGAAATCACATGTAGACACCAGAGAGAACATGTAGTCAGACCTGCAGGAAATCAGGGATGTGACATCATTATCCTCTGTGTCATTATAGTGCCTACACCAGACAGCCTTTTGGGCCATCCAGTCCAGAGTCTGACATCTACATTTTTCTAAGTTCTTCTGATTAGAGCATCTCTAAGGGGAAATTGTCGGCAGGAAATATTGTAATAAAGGATAACACCAAGTGTCAAGTCACTGTGAGCTGTCTTCATATCCACTAAGTGTGTGCAGTGGACAGCAGCACTATGAGAATTTGAGGGCAGCTAATAGCATTGTTTCAAGGCAAATCTGAAAATGTGAGACCGACGGCTGGGCGACATGGGGATGTAGTCATAAAAGCACAGATCAGTCAAAAAAAAGTCACGGTTAATTAACAAAGGCAAGATCAAAAATGCAATAGAAAAAAAAATACAAAAACTGGCAAGGAGGAACACCTGGGGAAGAGAAGTTGCAGACATATTTGCTCGTGTACATATCTTTTTTACATTGCCTGAAAAATATTTGTACCTCATTGTAAAGTATAGAAGTTATGGATGGAATTTATACAGGGAGAGAGAATGTGTTAACCATTTAAAAAAGGATGGAGGAACAAATTTGATTTACAATATACAAGTAGTAAAGCGAAAAATGAACCAAAGGGAGTACACAGGAGAGGGATTTATCTGTATCATTAAAAAAATAAAAAGTGATAGGAAATTCTCTTTTACTGCCATCCCTTTCTCTGTATTCCACTACAGGCCCTTTAATGTTGGATTTCAATGATCCACTTCACTTATGACTTCTGTTCCTGTTAAAGCTGCAAACAGGAAAACAAGAGACATTTCAAACAGCAAATGAAACAACTGAATTCTCACCTACGGTTGCAGAAAGGTTAGTGTAGGCAGAGTCATTGGCATATACAGAGGTAGAGTTATGTGAGGAGAGCACAGTGTAGTTGTGGATTCTGAGAGCTGGGTGGAACAAAAACAAGGAAATCAATGAAAAACACACAACGATAACATTAAATGAGTGCTACAGGATGCACATGTAATGACAATTAAAAAATGGACAAAGGCAAAGGAGAAAGATTACAAACATTTCACTTGGAATTGACAAAAAAACATTTGTGCAGCATTCAATAATACCTTCGGGCAACAATGTTAAAAGAGGCAAGACTCCAGCTATCATGGCTATCAGTGACAGAAGCTACAGAAATTGGATACTTACCCCATAACATCCAGTTGGTTTTGTGTTCTTTGTTTGCTCTAAGAAGTGCGATGTTTTGAAAATACTAACTTGAAAAATTATTCAGTTATTTGCCCAAAAAGTGTGAGTTTGGGTGTGCTTGTGAATGCCCTCCCACAAAGGTGTGTCCATTCCTAAGATAGTTTCTACCTTGTACCTAAAATAGTCATGAACAGGAGCCCTAAAGTAGAAAACGTAGTTTTTAAAATAATAGAACAGACACATTTTGAACATTTTAATTCTTGCCCTACTCCAAAGAATATTGCTTTATGGAGTTCCTAACAGAAACCTAAAACTCAATTAAGTTTAGCCATCTACAGTAGTGTTATGTGTCTAGAACAAAACGGTACATTTGTGGGAAATATTGAACACTGCACATCTATGAGCCACACATAGACAAGAACAGCTTTATTGGTTAGTGTACATATGATATTGAAGGAAATGAAACAAGCATGAAGAGCAGGCCAAGTGCCTAACAAGAAACCCTGAACTGAAAAGAGATTTAATTGGCACCAAGAGGTAACATCTACTATTTCACGTACATATATTTTTTCCATTAACAAGAGCTGTTCGATTTCCAATCGTGTGCAGTTGTTCTTTAGATCCATCTTGAAAATCCAAGGGCCAGTAGTGTGAGGCAGAGACAAACACATTAAAACCTGTAAATAAGGAATATAAAATATTTAGAATGTGTCCTCGCTGTTCTGTGCCCCACTCTCACATCCAAATAATGAGACGGCACTTTCCTCTGGTTAGAAACAGTCATATGAATAAAATGCTCAGTGTTTCATTCAAAATACACAAATTGGTCACCTCTCCTGGGGTATACAGTTTCTGTAACAATCCGAAGAGAAAATTACACTGAATTTCATTATTGTTAACTAAATCAGTATTCTGAGCAGGACATTGATTTGCAATCTGCACCTTGCTTACTGCATTATGTTATTTTACACAAAGATCCGGTCACATCATAATAAGAGGTTACATATTTAGGTGCTAAGTGGCAGTTCTGAATAAGAATTAATTACAAAATTGTATCAACTCTTGTCTGAAGCAGCTTTACAGACAATAAACAATTCCTGCAGTTTTTTTCCCCTACAACCCTACATAATAAAATAAAATATTACAAAAACCTACAGTGATATAGCTTTCATGGACCACCATCACCTTGAATATTTCTTTAAGTTACAAACTGATATCCACTGCAAAGAAAAAACATTCCAAATTAATGTATACATTGTAAATATCTAGTCCCCTTGCCCCAAAATGGCTTAAACAGATTTGAGGACTGTGTGGTATGGTACAGATAATTGAAAGACATGAGAGATGGAGCACAGAGAGCAAAAAACATGGAAAAGGAAAAAGCTGAAAAAAAATTAAAGTTCGAAGTCGTCATTTGCAGAATTACTCTTTACATTTTAAGTGATTAATTAGAATTTTTCATTTTGTTCCGAGTTTAGCCTGCCTACTTATGGCGTCTCTCTTCAACATTAAACTTTAATGTTCTTCGGTAAATCTTGTTTTTCCTCACTTAGCAGAATATAATTCCTCATTTTTGAGGTGCTTTGTTTTCTCATTATAAAATATTGCTCAAATACTATACACTTTTTATTATTATTATTATTATTATTATTATTATTATTATTATTATTATTATTATTATTATTATTAGTTGTAGTAGTAGTAGTAAGTAGTTAAATGTTAAACTTTTCTGCTTATTCAGAAGTCTTTTCCAGTTACAGATTGCATATCGATATATCCCTGCGACATTATTGTTATGCTTCAGAATTATTTTTCATAGTGATTTATATCCCGGGCACAAACTCTTATAGAAATGAATTTCGCGACCTCTTCTGTAATTTTTAGCCTGAATGGTGATGATGATGATGATGATGATAACAATAATGATGACGATGATGACTAGAAGCAGTGGTGTGCGCTTTCGGTGCAGACCTCATTTTCACGTATTTAGAACGTGGATAGTGAAGACGGCGAGGATTAAGTTTACGAGAAATATATGCTGTGTATCTGTACAATACTGTAGTATGTTAGTTGAAGAGAAGGAATTTCTATTAATTCTCGGATAACTGTTAGTGGTTTAACTTATTGAAGCACTTGAGATGATCCGTTTCCAAAATGTAAATGGATCTACTGGGTTTGTTCGGAAATTCGCATGTCTGCCAGAAATCAATCGCGCGACCTTTTATTATAAAACGACTTCTAAACTTTTTTATTCTTATTTTTTTCCTGTCCATCGGTGTCCACTACACATTGCGTCCTCTCTGGTGTCCAGCGTGAAGGCGATTCACTCAGTTGACTTTTTGTGAGTTTGAAGTTCAGAAGGGGACTTTCACTTACGTACAAATTATTGAATGTCTTGATATATTTTAAAGATGAGGTGTATGTACGGTATAATATCAGGTACTGAACTCGGAAATATCTATCATTTCAAGGCTTTTTTGCAAGTTTGCGCCTCCGCTACGTTGCCGAGTTTCTCCTTTCTTCCTGGTAAATAAAAAAAACGTCAGCGGCTGGTCCCGAACTGTAGTTTTATAATATTTTTATTTGACAGATGATTAGTGTATTTGTTGCCCACTGCACACCCAGATCCCATTCTAATGCCTATTTTGAGTCTAGCAGTTAACGGGTCGGTCATCGTGAGTTTTACCTGGGTGATCCAATGAAGGAGAATTTATACAATGAACCTAAAATAAAAAGAAAAGAGATAATTACTGTACGGTATATGTAAATACTGTATAAAAGTAGGGGGGCATATGGTCACAGTGAGCCTTAAACAGTCTTGACAGAGCCACACCGATTTACCTGAAAGCGCGTGCGTATTAAAGCCAGGACTGCAGTAAGCGACAAGAAGCGTCCAGGTTTTTCCATCGTGACCACGGAAAGAGGTCAGCATGCACACACATTAGACTTTGTGAACTTCTAGACTCGCCCAGTGTACTAACGACATTGTGCCCGTTTTCTGTACATCAGTTGTCGCCGAACTTCTCCAAGTCACACAAAGTAATTTAAACGCCGCGATGAGCTGTGCCCAGTGCAGTAAATTCCGCCGGGCGTTAAGAGTTAAAACAAAATGTTAAGAGATCCTTGTTCTTTCCAAAGTAATGTTACGAATAATCCAAAAGAAATGTTTACAAAATCGACGGTTTGATCGGTGTCTTCACTTTTTCACCAGTATTTAATCCACAAGTCGTAAAAATTGTGTCCAAGAGTGAACAAGCGCCCCGGTCCGGGCGGCTCCACTTTGTCCGCCAAATACAGCGTTTCGGCTTGAATTGAAAGCACTAAAGATCGCAGTGCAGCTGTTTGCCGAGCTTCGTCCGTGTGTGTGTGTGTGTGCGTGTGTTGGGAGGGGGGGCTGAAAGGGAGGGACGGACAGTGGCTGGTGGGGTTTCTGTGTCTGTCTGTCTGAGGTTATGTGGACGTTGTTTATAGTGGGTCCTCTTGTGATCTTTATGTCAAAAGCGGTTCCCCAATCATCTGAAGCGGAACTTTAAAATAAGTAATAATACTAATACATAAAGGGCTATGTATATATTAGTGCATGCACAGATAAGGGTCTTACCGCTATTGGTGATACAAAGTGCCCAAAATACAAGACGTGATAAACATTCTCAATACTTTGTCTACTTTATGTTATTACATGACGTGGCTTGTTTTTACACAAGTAAAACTGTTGTGCTATATTTAAGATAAATTGCATTTTTGCATGGGTATGTGTCTTTTTGACGTCTGATACATTGGGGCAACATTACCGATCAGTGGTGTGGAGTTTCTCTCTGTGTCAGGTTGATTTTACCTCGGGTTACTCAATTTTTCCTCCCACAATCCATAAACTTGATTAAATGGTAACTGAGTGAGTGTACGTGTGGGGGCTCAGTGATTAACTGGCGTACAGTCCGGAGCTTTTTCCAGCCGTGCACTTAGTGCTGCACGGACAGGCGCCAATTCACACGACACGCGCAGGATAAAGCGGATTTGCCCCCGTCTCCTTCTACATTCGGAAGACATGTAGGTTAGACAGACTGGTGAATGACATGGGCGGATGGTATATAGTACATTTTTATATATACAGTATATGAGTATGGCCCTTACTGGATCCGTCCATCCTGTCTCTCCACGGTAGTACTATGGCCATAGCTTTGGAGATGTAAAACAACTAAACCCCTGGGCCACTTGGCACTCCGTCGGCCTCCTCTTGTTCCATATTTTGGCCATCTCAAAACAGATTTACATAATAGAAGTTCAGTATTACCTTTGTCATATTCAAGCCTACTTGTAGGGATGATCACATGAAAAATCAAACTAAACCTGCATAAGGGAAGCACTCCAGCTTCTTCTCAGTGCCAAAAGCAGAACAGACAGATCGTTTAGCTGGTGTGTTAAACTGAACCCGAAGCCTTCTCTGTAAGCCCAGACCATGTGTCCAGGGTCAGCTATTCCTAAGACGCACTGGTCGTTCTTTTCATGTCCATGATGTCCTCGAGGCCGATCTTACACAGCTGAGGTTTGTTCACCGATTGCTGCAGTTAACTGTGCTGCCGCCTAGTGGGTTTTACATGCAGCTGCACAACGTACAATCCCACGTTTGCATGAAGTTGTATCTTGAGTGATCAGACTTTGTAGGATATTTACATAATAACATTGCTTATTTATCATATATATTTTCTATGATGATACTTTACATATAAAAGAATATGTGCAGCAGAGCAATTTAATGGTATTGACATTCTACTGATTTCTAACTTACAGCGTCCCGATTATATTCACAGTGGCTTATTATATGCTGGTCATTAAACATAAACAATCTGCATTTTATTGAATATGTTTTTTTCTGGATTGGTGTTGCTTTTATTATATTATAATGATGAATATATATTTATATATTCAGCCATACACTTTCACACCCTCTTAGTATGGTTCTCATTATTTCCTGGTAGTATCAGACACAAGGCAGGAATCGTTACTGGTCAGCACACCATTCTGTCACAGGGCATTAACGTGCACACTCCTAAAATTTGGTATTTCCAGTTAAATGAACCTGAATCACATTGTCAAAAAAAAAAAAGAAGTTATCTAAAGGAAACCCCACACAGACACAAGCAGAAGATATAAAATACATCCAAATAGTGACCGGCCAAGGGTTCAAGCTAGTAGCACCCCTGCAAGGCAACACTTGTAATTTTGGAGCCATCATGTTGCCCTTTAGTTTTTGTAGACAGAAAAAAAAAAAAAAAAAACACTTCCGTTCATTAAACTGCCACCTGGTGGTTCAGAAATAAAAAATACGCTGCCCATCACCTGGTCTGTAAGTCTGTACATTTAAACATTCCTCCCAGAGCCAATTGACAAAGGAAATAAAAGTCAATTTCAAATCAGCAAAACAAAATAAAAAATAATTTAATACATAGTGAATTACAAACTCTGAAGTGTTTGGTTAATAAGGGGGACAGATTGGCAGTATGTGAAGAAAATATGACAGCCTCGTGATCAGCAGAGAACCGTTCAACCTGCTGGATAGCTGATTAAAATCCAAGAGAGTCTGCATCATTCGTGGCCGAAGGTTGTTCATTTTGGGTAACTGCTAAAAAACTAATTGATTCATTAGTTCCATTTTTTATACATTCATTTTGCACTGATGTCCAACATTTTGGCTGGTATTTGGCATTATGTGATGTAAAAACTAAATCATATTTATTTAAAATTATCTGTGATGAATTTTGTGTTTTGTTTTACTTAAGTAAATGAAAATAATAATACAGCATCAATTATCCATCCATCCATTATCCAATCCGTTATATCCTAACTACAGGGTCACGGGGGTCTGCTGGAGCCAATCCCAGCCAGCACAGGGTGCAAGGCAGGGTGCCAGCCCACCGCAGAGCATAAATTATTTTTATTTGAAATGCTTAAATAATTTTTAAACAACATATGTGTATATTTGAGGTTATACTGTCTATCTTTTACCCAAATACTCCATAGAGCTATTCTGTTAGTTGTTGTTATTTGTGCTTGATTTCTTTGTAAAAATGTTCTGCTTTTATGATTGGTTATTCTTTTCAAGTAATAATATGAGATGGAAGGCCATTGTTCTTGTCTACGCAGAGTTCACATGTTCTCTCAGTGTTTGTGTGGTTTCTCCTCTGGGTTCTCTACCAATGTGTAGGTGTCGTTACTGGGTGATTTCCAATCTAAAGAGTGGCTGTGTGCATGAGTGGGACATGTGATGGACTGGCATCTTCTCCAAGGTTGTTTCCAGCCTTCCCTCCAGTGATGCCAAGACAGCATTCTAATTTGGGTTAAGGGGCAATGCAATGAGAAGATCAGACTGTCTGCCACACTGCCACCGGGTGGTCTACTTGCAGTGATTCATGAAGAGGCTCTATTAAGATGTTTTTAGTAACAGAGAACACTGAGCATATGCACACATTATTAGATAAGGAATTTGGAGATGTGTTATATAAGATGGTCTGATTATTTTTTCTTATGTTAATTACGTTCATTTTTATTTATATTTTACATGACAGAAAACAGTTTTTATATCACATTAGAGGATGAATCATCATCATTATTACATCATGAATTGTGTTTAAAACGGAAACCTTAAATACTTTAATGTACAAACCCTATGTAGCCCTCCTGATCAAAGTGGTAAACTTCAGTAATTGCTGAGCAGTCCTGACTTTTATTCCATTGTAATTGGAATGACATCAATCTTCTATGCCATAAACTCAACCATTATCATTGGAGTTGTGCACACTTTGTACCAGTCAGGTGCCATCACTCTAGGGCTACAAGATTCACCAACCAGCCAAGCTACAGGTGCACGTCTGAGTAACACTGGAATTTGAGTTAGATCAAGCTGTACCAGAATGAAATCCAAGTTACCAACTCACGGGACCCACAGAAGAAGAAAAGCCATTGACCCATTGTCATATAAATTAACCTTTGGTGCTTTAGTAGGAATTCTGATTAATTACAATGGACAGTGGACTTTCTATAAGCCACTGGCCTCAGGATTTGGACATTGAATTTGTACACAGAAGAAGAAGAAGAAGCCATGATTCTCCATGTGAAGGAGCTTTGAGAAGACATGGTCCACATCAACCTGTAGCTTACTGTATTGCACAACCAGCAGCTTTCAAGAAGTCATTTTAACATGCTAGTTTTGGTCGGTGTTTAATTGCTTCAGGCTGGTGATGACCTCACCTGGTGTTACCAAGCTAATGTGTCAGCGTATTTTGCTGTTTTAGAAGATAGTAACATGCTGTTTTAATACAGACGGCAAATACGAGTGTTCTGTGCAGGTTATAGATAATCATGACACCTGTAAGTTCAGCATGCCAGTAAAATCTCCATCCTACTTGCCCAGTATTTTGCAATGCTTCCACATTCTACACTTGTGATACTTTTTCCAAGCTTTGTGAAAAAATGAAGAACCACATAAGTTGTAAATTGCTTTACTTTACCAGCACCATCACCATGAGCCTTTCATTTCTCATGCCCATCTCATTAATCATGCTGTCAGAGCACAGGATCTCCCCTGGGCAGATTATCCATACCTGAATCAGCGCAAATTGCCCACTACAGAACAAAATAAATCACTTTGTAACTGTTGCCATCTGCAGTGAAAGTGGTGCTGCAATGCACAAAATATCTTTGCAAATAAATTACTTCCATATCCCACTTTATAAAAAGAAGCATGCTTTAAACACATCCATCTTCACGGGTGTATTAACAAGCAAGAAAACCGAAAGCAAAACACACTCTGAACACTATGGTCTGTTGTGGTTATCACATTAGGATGCAGACCAGAAAAGCTTGACAGCTGGCGCAGTCAAATGGTGAAAATAGTGTAAGTTTATCCAAGTTTATATCTGACTTATTGATTCCCATCTTTTGCTTTATCTTTGTTAGTGTTTTCCACTCTTGTCTAACATAGTTAGTTGCTTTTGAAGATCCAGTTCATTTGTCGTTAGTATGTCAATATCATCTGCAAATCTAACTTCTTTAAATATTTGCTTTCCAGGGGTAATTCCTACTCTTAAATCAACTTACATCTTTTCAATACTCTTTTAATAATGCTATGAAAAGCAGCAGAGATAGTATGACTCCTTGTCTGGTTCCCAGTTGCTTAGTTCTCCTCCCACTCTACAGACACTAAAGACTATTCATTGAACTTCTTCTTCTTTCAGTTGCCCCCATTAGGGGTTGCCACAGCAGATCATCTTCTTCCATATATTTCTGTCTTCTGCATCTTGTTCTGTTAAAAGACTATTCATTGAACAATCGTTTTAATACTACAAGCAGCTTGGGTGGTTACTGCCATGCCTTGCAGGTTCATTTGGTGTATTGAAATCAGTGATTCATCAGAGAACTTGAAGAGTTTTTAAAAATGTATAGTCATTTCAATAACAAGGATTCAAAGCCCAATTCATTTAGATTAAGGAGTCTTTTCAGTCAAGCATTAAGGCACAATTGAAAAATGGTTATGACTTGGGATATCATTGCATCTCTTGTCTCAGGTGCCATTTCGTCTAGGACCTCTATATCACATATGCACTTTTCTTTTATTTCAAGATCCTGTCTTCAAAAGACAGCAGGTGTTCGCCAGGCCCAGTCAAAGACTGCAGTAGTATGCAGGAATTCCACTGTGCTTGAAACTAGTTTTATGGCACCGCCTAGTGGCCATACATGTATTTACAACAGTAGTAACTATCAAAGTCTCTAGGAGTCATTGACAATGAAACTGTGGTGGCCTGTCCTGAATCTTTTAGGAATTTAGATGTTTTGGCATTCTCAGGGCTGTTTTCACATTGGAATATTGTATGTAGAAGGCACCATAGATGCTTTTAGTAGAAGAAGATTTGATCTGTGTTCAGAGTACAGTGAAATTCTCAGGTGCTGTAGATTTAATTTTAAATGGATAAGTTTGCCACTTTTTGCCCATCCAGTTATAATCAATAACCCATAATGACAGAGTGAAAAGATGTTTTCAGAAAGATCTGCAAATATATTAAAAATTAAACATTGAATTCTCTCCTTCCTGGACCCTTTGCTCTGGCACTCCAAACTGTGGTGAAGTGCAAACTGAATTAACCAAACATTGTTTAGAAAGGCACACTCCTGTGTAGAATGTACCACAGTTTGCACAAATGTCAGGGTAAAAACCAAGCCATGAAGTCCAAGGTGCTCTATATAGACCCCCACAAATGTTGTGAGGCACAGATCAGGGTGAGTGTATAAGACCATTTCTAAAGCTTTAAGTATTTCCAGGAGCACAGTGGCTTCAAGAATTGTAAAAGAAAGATGTTTGGAACCACCAGGACTCTCCTTAGAATTTGCCATCTGTTTACACTGAATAGCTGGGTGTAAAGGGCTTTGATTTTGAGGGGGTGACCAAGACCCCAATTGTCACTTTAACAAAGCTTCAGAGGTACTCTGCTGAGATGGAAGAACCTTTCAGAAGGACAACCATCTCAGTAGTTCTCCACTAATCAAGTGTTTGTGGTAGAGTGGTTTGGTGGAAGTCCCTCTTGATCAAAAGGCAAATGATGGTTTAAAGGAATCTGAGAGCATGAGGACAAAGATTAGTGGTCTGATGGGGTAAAAACTGAACCTTTTTAGGCAGACCTCCAAGCAGTTTGCCTGCCGAAGACCAGGCACTGCACATTACCTGCCTAATACCCTCACTACAGTGAAGCATGGTGGTGGCAGCA
This sequence comes from Polypterus bichir lapradei, assembly GCA_026402145.1. Classification (NCBI taxonomy): domain Eukaryota; kingdom Metazoa; phylum Chordata; class Cladistia; order Polypteriformes; family Polypteridae; genus Polypterus; species Polypterus bichir. Next base: position 9,367,081 of record JANRMT010062838.1, on the reverse strand, counting down.
TCATGCTCTGGGGATGCAGGCACAGGGAGACTTGTCAGAATCAAAGGAAGGATGAATGCAATTAATTATTGAGAAGGTTTTGAAGAAAACCTGTTCCATGGTGCACACTACCTCTGACTGGGTGGATGGTTTACCTTTCCGCATGGCAGTGACCTGATCAGACACCCAAGACAACACTGGGGTGGATTTGGGACATGTCTCTCACTGTCCTTGAGTGGCACAACCAAAGTTCAGGCTTAAAGCTCATAGAACTTGTGTGGAGAGACCTGAGGACGGCTGTTCACAGACCCTTCACATGCAGTCTAACGGAGCTTGAGAGTATGTGCCAGGAAGAAAGGAATAAGCTGCCCAAATCTAGGTGTACAAAGCTTGAAGAGACTTACCAAGAAGACTGGAATTGCTGCAAAAGGGCCTTCAAAAAAGTATGGAATTAAAGGACTGAATACTTCTATGAATGAGAGAGTTCAAGTTTTGATTTTTATTAAATTTGCAAATTTGTCATTATGGGTTATTCAGTGTAGAATGATTATTAAAAGTGTCAGATGTGTCAAATCTACAACACAATAAAGTGAAGGGGTGTGAATTCACTGTAAATAACATCAAATGTGTGGCAGTAATAACTCTTCAAGCTTATAAAAGATGTTTATTTTTTAAGGTTGCAATTTTATTCATTTTCAAAAAGTTTTGACCCTGAAAAGGGTCTGGTTTTATACATGGCTAAAGATTAGCTTTTGTGTATTAAGATACACGAATAACAAGCGTGTTGCAGACTTCTAGTGTAGGATTCTTGCTAGTATCAGAATAAAGTGAACATGGATGCTGAAAAGCACCAAACCAAGTATTGCGCTATTATTGAATTTCTAATACTTGAGAACGATTTCCCTTCAGAGATTCATTCTCAGCCAGTCTGGATATATCAGGACTAGTCTGCTTCACATACCACAGGTAAGAGATGGGCAGGAGGGCTCTGTCATAGAACAAGGTCTTTTAAATCCAAAGACAAAAGAAAATGTAAATCAGAAAGGAGAATCGAGAGTGATGGTGTGTCACATAGTGAACACTATATGGTCACCTGTGGAGCAGATGAAGCCACTCTTTGTAAACAATTAAACAATATCTCTACATGTGGGATGCATGGAATGCTGACCCTGGTGAAGCATCACCTCATCATAAATTCCAAGAAGAAGAAAGAGATTACAGATTTGGATTGGGTGTAAATTTAAGAAACATTTTATTTGGTGGCCAAACAACCACAGCGCAAACAGCTATCAAAAGAATGGAAGCATGGTGATTCTCCTATATCAAGGAGACTGAAGGTCCAAACCCATGCCGGCAAATCGTGTACATGATTTTTTAATGATGTTGAAGGTGTAGTCCATGAGGACTACATGTCTCAAATGGCCATGATAATAATCAGAGTTTGTTACCCTTAATTAGACAGGCTGAAAACTTCTAGATGACCCCTTCATATTCTTGCAGTCAACTCACTATCTTTTCACCTGAAACCAGTCAATTGTACAATGCAATCCACTAACTTTATAATCTATACATTTCATAATCAATTTTATGAACGCAGCCTTGTGTTCTTGCAGTAATATTTTGGAGATGCCAAGCTGACATGAGCTCTCATGCTGGTGAGGAAGGATGAGTGTGTGTTCCCACAGAAATTATAACATACCATCTGGCCCCACTTTTTAAATATGTGGACCCTTGTAGCCTACCCTCTCTGTTGCATTTACCATGGCGCTGTCCACAACATCTAGTGCACTGATGTTATCCAGCATGATCTTAATAGTCTCTGTGACTGTACCATAAAATCGGATACATCTTCCAGTTTTGTTAGTTTCTCAAATATACTCTCTTAAATTGTGGGCATTTCTTGAAATTTACTATGAGCAGTATGGATGACACGCTGCCTACTTCCCCTGAACGGAACCCCTTGGTGGCTACGTAGAAGTAATTTTTTTATCATCTTACTGTATTTCTCTCACACACTTTATAGAAGGCTGGTTTCTTTAACCTGGTATATTTCCCTCATCAATGATGTCTATGAACTGGCACAAACATTCTTATCCTACCAAGCATCAATTCCCTTTCTCCTTTGACAATTATTAGCAGAGAACTTGAATAGCTTCATTTAGACCCCATAATCCCTCACATAAGGCAACACACAGACTGAAAAGTTTGAATGGTTGTCAGACATCCATTTTCAAACTGCCTTCAAAGTTGTCTTCTCCCTGAACTGTGGTTTCATTGAGGTGACATGACACATGTACAAATTGCTCAGCATATAAACAGGGTTTTGCAAAAATCTGCGACTATTGTTGATGGAGGGAACATTCTTAATGCCTCCTCTCATAATCTCCACATTGACTACATCTGATCCTGTCTCACAAACTCCCTGCATTTGACAGAGAAGTAACCAGTATGGGACTTCCATACTTTAATTACCTCATCACAAGGACCACTTTAGCACACACTGAACCCGTTGCTATTTTCTGGGAATGGGTCCCGGTACACCTGTTCGAAGACAGGTTTGAGTAGGTTTATTGAAAACAATCATGAGTGTCGCTCCAGGCTTTAGGACAATTTGAATATTTTATCAAAAAACAAACAGGAAATGCCCATGTGTTTCTCAAATATACTACTTTAGAAGAATAATCATAAGGAATTAGATGTTTTTCCTATTTTAACATAGTCTATTAAAAAAACAAATGTCATTCTAATTTTAAAATAAGGAATTGAAAAGCCCAGAATATTAAAAGTCAATGCTGTTTTTAGTGACCTGTGAAACTCTACAGAAACATCCATAGCAGTGTTTGTATTCATTAGCTGTTTAGAAATAAAAAAATAAAAAAGCACTTTATAATGATATCTTTATGATCCTAACATGCAAATGCGCATTACTTTCTGCATGCTTTTCTCTGAAGAAAACCACTTAAGTGTAGCTTTAAATTCCTCCCTCCAGGGTGTGATCAACAGTCACAAATACAAAGCAAAACTACCTACGACAGAATCCTTTTCACTTCTATATCCAAATTTTTGCTTCATTGACCCACTATAATAGCACTTCTCAAAGAGACAGAACAGTCCCTGTCTATGTCATGTGACAAACAAGATATGCAAACATATGCACTTAATGTGTAAATACAATCTTGTTTCTTCCCCACCTCCATACTAATTTTAAAATATTAATTGGCACACATCCATAAATTGAAATGTACAATTTCAGACAGCATTCCTGACAAATTGTACTATTAATGCATTAATACATTAATGTTGATCCTGGGCCACTTGTGCATTTTGACCAAATTAGAACAATTTCTTTTTCTTGGATAAACACCAAAGATTTACTTGAACACATGTAAAACAAAAACAAGGTGTGTGTACTTATGGTTTGGTAGCAGGCACAAAAATTATTTTCAGTACTTAATACCAGTATGACATCTAAGCTTAATATAGTCCAGCTCACCACTCCAAACCTCTTCCATACATTGTTTTACACCATACCTTGATCAGGCGTCCAAGTAACACCCATATACATGCGACATTATTACTAACACTAAAAACTGTCTCCATGGTTCACTTTTTAAGAAAAAAAAAAAAAAAAACCCACAAATTATAGTAGTTGACAGAAGCCAACCTCTGCTACATACAAATGAAGTCCCCTTCTCTGCTCCAAGGGAAGAATATACAGAAAGCCTAACCAGTGCTTTTAAACATTTCAGGCTCCTTTGTAACATTGTTAAATTCAAAAAGTTAATCTGACCATTGAACTTCAGGTACATTCCCAGCTGGTAGTTTGAAAAATGAGGTTTTCTTTTCCTACCATAGCCAATGTTTAGATATTCCACAACCAAGCATAATATTCCTCAATAACTCTTAACATTTCCTAAATTATAAAATTTCATATGATCGTGTAAAAGTTTACAACTTCCTCTATGAAATTTACCGACTGGCACAACCCGTTTCCACTTTCAACTCGAGATTCCTGTACAGTTAAGCAGTCCCATTAGGTTTGAGAAATGTATAAATGAGACATTTGACATCAGAAATATCTTTATTCTAACAAGGACATTAGGGACAAAGACCAGTGCACATTGTACAGAAATACCGTTAAGCACAACCCTACAACATTTTAAAATGCGTAGGTAAAAATAAAAAAAAAAAGTCCAAAAGTAGTGGGGAAAAACATTGTAGAAATTAGTTTTTCTGTGTTGTGCTCCACAGCAAGTAAATGGGTGGTTTAGCAATACAGTGGAACTTTGGTTCACGAATGTCTCAGAACACATACAAATCGGTTTACGGCAAAAAAGTTTGCTAAACTTTTGCATCTGTTCACGATCACAGACTTGTTATACGAACAAGCCAGTTTCCCTTTCGGTTTGTGTGTGCAGATGATTACCACACGTGTTCAGTCTTTCCCTGTGCAGCAAGAGAGAGCGCAAGCGAGACACACACAAGCACGACTGAGACACACGAGAGAGCCTCTGCTGGACACAAGGCCGAGAAGGCAGTTAAAGAATGCACCTGGCTTGTTTTTAAAGAGACAGATCCAAGCATTGTTTTAACCTTGTTGTATTTAATGAAGACTTTCTATTGGATTTTAAGCTCCACTTCACTTCCGTTTACAGTGATCGGTTAGTAGCGTGCATTGTTGTAATGTGACTTTTCTTAGTGGTTTATTATGGATTTTTCAAATTTTTTTTCCCTGTGCTTAATTTAAAAAAAAAAAAAAAAAAAGTTTTTAGCGAGCAGTTCGTATCGCTATAGCGCAAACTCTTGCAGTGTTAGTTTTCTCTGTTCAAGTGTTATTCAATGTTTTTACATTTAGTTTACTATTACGCTGTGCATTCTATGGTATACTTAACTATATTTGAGCTTAAAAATTTACATAGTTTGTACGGTCCGGAACAGATCAATTGTATTTATATACTACCCTATGGGGGAAAATTACTTCGGTTCACAACCTAATTGGTTTACGACCAGAGTTTTGGAATGAATTATGGTCGTGAGCCGAGGTTCCACTGTATAACATTTTGAAGTAGAATCTGTATTCTAAGAAAAACAAACCTTGAAACCATAAAAAAATTACAAGGTCAAATGCAGAGAAAATATCAGAGCCAATTGCTTTCAAAACTGGAACACAACTTTATTATGTGAAAAAAAATAAAAAAGGGAATGAGTAACAAAGTGCCACTGATGTAAATTTACTGCTGAACGCTTATAAATTAGATCAAAACTGAAAGGAGAAATGGGAAAGTATCTGCAGTCATATTAGCCATATATTAAGCAGTTCCAATGTAGTAGGAATAACTTTTTAAACTGCCACGCATTCACTCCAAAATCCACACTTTCTTCATCCTCTCCAGAAATTTAAAGCACATGTATAAATGTTCTGTTGAGCTACAGTGGCAGACACGCTGCTGCTCCATCACAATTTTCACAGACAGCTGCCTATAAAACTAGACTGCTGATGCTGGGCTATAGTCCCTCACAGATCATCTTCATCATCTGGCAGAGCAGTGGACTGAGCAACCTATAAAAATAAAATAGAATGTCATCTTTCTACCAAATTGAAAGCATAAAAAAAAAAAATTTTTCGAGAACAAACTCCAATGACTGTAGTATGTATACAAGAATAGACAATACACAGCTTTAAGGAGCAATATCAACACTTACATACCCATTGCAAAAGCATTTATTAAAACATTAAGACTTATCTACACACACCACCTTAGCTTTTCTTGGATCTGATAAACAGAGCAGCCATTTACATATTCACTAATAAATTACATTGACTTTCATGTCCAAACATGTAGCACTATCACCATTTATATCAAGTGTCAAAGTCATCTCATATTATCTTGATCATAAGTATATAAAAGTGACAAGACTATGTAATACTAAAAACATTCAATGGACAACTTAAAAAGCCAACAAAAACAGCTGATGAGTAAAGTAACCAACTATTAAAAGGTCAGAAGAGGACCTAAAATATACACTTTTCCCACATGCAGCATTACAGATAGGACAGGGTTACAGATGGCTTAGCTATAGTATCTGCTCTATGACCATGCCCAGGGAACAAAACCATTAAGGCAAGCTGCAGAGTGAGCAGTTTGGTAATATAATCTATTTTTTTATGTAACAAATGTTTTAGGGGGCTGGGACCCACAAACATGAACTAAGGTCCAAGGCTAGTAAAAATAATCACCAAGGCTACAAACCTGTAAATCTTGCTCATACTGTGCTGCCAGTGCAGGGTCCATTACAACTTCTGGTGGGGCCAGTGCTGGCATTGCCACAAACTCTAGGTTAGGATCACCAATCAGCTTCCTGGCCAGCCACAGGAATGGCTTCTCAAAGTTGTAGTTACTTTTTGCTGAAATATCATAATACTGAAAAAGAACATACCATATTAGAAAAGGTGCATTTTATTCCAGAACAAAAAACTACAAGTTAAACTAACCCTATTTTACATGGAAAGAGATTAACCGTTGCCTTAAAATACTGTCAATTTCTTTATCCTAAAGACACATTGTGAACTAATATTCATGTGTAACCTTACCTTCAGGCTATTACATCCATCAGCAACTATTATCTGGTTTTCACTTAGTACCTACCTGTCATGTATAGTTAACCTAAAATCACCTAAAACTGCCAACCCCCACCCCCCAAGGCTTTTTAAATATAAAAATGTTACAAAAAGAACATACTTGCAAGCAGGAGTAAAAGCTGACTTAGATATAATCAAGAATTACCTGAAGATTCTTCTTTCTGTGAAAGACTATAGATTTTGCTTTCACTTTCCGGTCCTTGATATCTACTTTATTGCCACACAAGACAATAGGGATATTCTCACATACCCTTACCAAATCTCTGTGCCAGTTAGGAACATTTTTGTATGTTACTCTTGATGTTACATCAAACATGATGATGGCACACTGAGCTGCAATGGAAAGATGTGGAGAATCAAAAAAAAACAAAAAAAAAAAAAACAAAAAACTAAACATCACTTAGGAGAGAAAAAAAAAAAACTAAATTACTCAAAGCTTACCCTGAATATAATATCCATCCCTAAGACCTCCAAATTTCTCTTGACCAGCAGTATCCCAAACATTGAATTTAATAGGCCCTCTATTTGTATGAAACACCAGTGGGTGAACTTCAACTCCCAAAGTTGCTGAAAAGATAAAAGTAATGGAACCAATTTACCACCAGCACACAATGTACTTTACAAAAGCTCACAGAAGGCGATGGGGAGTATGTACAACCACTGCACAAACATTTATACTTGCAAATAACCAGCTTTAATAAAAATGCTATCAGCATAATTTAGAACTTAAAAAGTAAACTTTTATAATAGGTGCTGTAATCATAAGACTGCCCCAGCACTAGTCAGTGAAGGACCTGCTTCAGGGGATCACCACCAATATACTGGCACATACCTACGTATTTTTTTTCAAACTCTCCTGTCAAGTGACGTTTCACAAATGTAGTTTTTCCAGTACCACCATCTCCAACTAGAACAAGCTAAAAAGAATAAAAAAAAAAAAAACTATACATTATAGTAAATTTTAAAAAAAAAAAAAAAAAAAAAAAAAAAGCTTAATCACGTGCAACACATACCTTAAATTGAACTTGAGGTTCTCCCTGTGCTGCCATTTTAACTGCTTTACCTACAAACACAGATATTTTAATAAAGTGTGTCCCAATTGAAAAATATTAAGTACCAAAATACATTACTGTATAGTCTAAAATATTTCTTTTAAACAAAAACTCGAATACATCTGACAAGCACAGGACACACGGTACTCATAAGCCTGTGTTTTGGCACGAGGCTCCCCATCACGGCTGAGCACCATAATCCATATGAACGTAACGTGAACGCTACAGGAAGAAAGAAAGAAAGCAGCACATGGCAAGTTGCATCACTGGTTCAGACTTCTCGAACTGAACAGTAGGCCCACTACCAGTAAAACTGCTCCGATCGGGATGTTGTTGTGGGGACACTTTAATCATATCAAAAAAAAAAAAAAAAGGCCGGCTTCCCTATTTGTGTTGTCATTCATTAAAAAAAAAAATAAATAAACTTAAGAGCAGGACAAAGATCATGTATGCAAACGTATACTACATTCAACATGCGACTTAAGCAAACAGGCCGCGCGAATAAGAGGCTGCAAAAAAACTCCAGGCATCGCGAGCCGCGGTGGAGCCCACGCCTGACCGCGAGCCGCGGCGGGTTCTACCGATCCGCCTGAACGCACGTCCACGAAGGCCCAAATTACAAAAGACGATTCTCAGATTTTTGGAGACATCACCACATTAGATTTTTACTTATTATACGTAAAACAAATGGTAAGATCCAAATGACTTGTAATAATGTCAATTCTAGCGTTTTATAAACTAGATAAAAAGACAGAAAGCGAAGTACACCTCCCAGGCCTTCCACTGCACAACCTCTTATGCTGACGCTGCAATATTTATGCACAAATTAGGCTAAAACAAAATCTTAGTGCTGCAGAAAAAAGCCCGCCAAGACCTCCCTCCTTGCCCTACCTAGGTTTCCCATTGTCGATTTGTTAACATGAATACCCGTTAAAATATACAGCCAAAACCGGAAAAGAATAGAACGTTATAGTCTAGACAACGTGTAAATTATTTTATCAGCATCAAAAACAGTAAGATGACAGCGATTCTAAATAGATTACATTCAGCCCTCCACCTACCGTTTCCAGAACACTCTGTGCCGCTTCCGATTCACTGTGCTGAATAAAATGGCTGCAGCGCAGTTCAAATAACCTGACCAGCTTCCCCACTCACGTGACCTGCCTTCACTATGGAAACTCGCGGTAAGGCGAACTGTTTGAAAAAGAAACTCCATTAACTGAGCGCGAGGGGCGGAGCAAATATGCTAGCAGCTTATGGACGTTTTTTTCCTGTGTTGTCCTGACGTCACATCTTCTCAGCGGCGGCACCAGTTGGTTCAACTTTTGTCCGATCATCTGTCTAGTAGCCGCATGAGATCTGTGAGGTCGTCTCTTGGGAGCGCGTTCCTTATAAAGACATCCGAATAACCGCTATATTAAAGCATACCGTAACTTTTTGTTCTTTACCTACTGTTTTATATTTCATTTTAAATAAAATCGAACAATCTATTGTTTTAATGTATTAATTTTTACATTCGATGTACTCTGTTGTTTGATTTGGAAGGTATGTCGTGGTATGGCCTACAATGAAATGTGTTTTTATACAATAATGCCTTAATTATTAGAGCTCTCTGGAACTAGTTCAGCATCTTGCGCCGAGCACTGAAAACAATGCTGCGAGAAAGCAGGCTTCATCCTTGTGCGCCGGGATAGTAAACGGCTTTGTGCGCGGATGTGAAATCATAAACGAGCGCCTCGAAAGGCGAACCTGCGCTGTCCTTAACACTGCCATTCCAAATGAGCGCAGATCCGTATTGGGAAATTGGAAGTGCCATTTGGAAATGGAAAAAGTTTATCATAAATTGCAGTCTCCAAGAGTGGGCAGCCTCATCCTCGAGATGGGGATTTACATTTTCGGCATCTATAAGGAAACGGAAAGTTACTTTAAATAAGAATCTTTTATGGTATAATTCTGTTATTGAATGGGTGAAAGAATTTCAGTTACTAGGCATGAATTGTGGTAATAGAGTAACTTGAAAACGGCATATCATAGAAACAGTACATCAATTTAAGAGCAAAAAAATATACGTGTATTGAGACAAACATGAGGAGCAGGCAGAAGTAAATTACATTTGACAGTACTCCCCAATGATTAGGTCTGTAATGGAGTGTTCTAGAAATGGGGGAATTACCGCTGGGCTTGAGAAGGATCTTATGGAATCTAAACTATTGTATATATTTAAAGCAAACTCAAGGGCATCCTACAGAAGAAATACTAGAAGATTGTTGAGGATTTTAATATGGGGGAATGAAATGTGTGTAAAGGGTTTTAAAACTGGTAGAGGACTCACTGTTTAATAATTATCTTATTTTATCCGTGGTATTTGGTGAAACCGATTATTGATAATACAATAAGAGAAGATATAAGTAAAGTAAGAGACTTTTCATGGCAGAGTCAATTCTGAAATAATCATTTGGAAGATAAGTATACAAATCTATACTGATGGATCAAAAGATCCTTTAAGTAATAGAGTAGCCTTTGCATTTTTTGTTAAAAAGGGCCATTAGAATATCAGAATTATCAGTTTTTTCAGCAGAAATGATGGCTATTATTCCTGCTTAATAATGGATAAATGAGGTTATTAAACCTAATAGACCTGTTACCTTAACAGACTCATTATCATCTTTGACAGCCAAAGATTAAAAAAATCAAACAGAAATGATCTTTTATTGGGATTAAAACCTACAATAACCGACTTGTATTTGAATAATGAAATTGTGACATTTTCATGTCTTTCAACTCATAAAGGAGTGTGTGGAAATGAAAGAACAGCTAAGTTAGATAAATAAACTTTGTATAGAACAGGAATGGACTTTTAGATTCCTTTGGGCAAATGTGAATTTAAATGCATAATTAAAAAGGCATTTTTTTGGGAATGGCAAAGCAATTGGGAGAACAGTGATAAAGGAAGGCACGTGTTTCAGTTAAAACTTCTAGTAAGGGGTAAGCATAAATGGTGTCCTCAAGGTAGAAAGGGATATATCATTTTAATGATAATAATAAGTTGCATTTGTAAAGTACCTTTTACAAACCCAAGGTCGCTTTCCATGCAGAGTAAAAAAAAAAAAAAAATCACACAGAACACAAAAGTTCATAGGAGTGGAAAGTTTTCAGTTGAGATTTAAAGGTGGAGAAAGAGGAGCAATCTTGGAGAGAATGAGGAAGAGAGTTCCAGAGTTGAGGGGCCATAACACTGAAGGACCTGCCTCCCAGGGTGGAGAGTCTGGTGCGTGGGACAGTAAGGAGACTACTGCTCGAGGACCTGAGAGAGCAACAAGGAGTGTAAGGATTTTTAATTGATCATCCTTGGGCATGTTGGTATGAATCAATACTATTTTTATATTGGCAAGCATAAATCAGGAAAATGTGAGTAATGTGGTATTAAAGAAACGCTGGAAAGCTACATAGTCTGGTGTTTGAAATATAGTTGGGTAAGGCAAAAGCTAACTGGCAAATTCAAACAAAAATGACTATCCTTTTGTATTTTATAAGAAAAAAGTTAATTGAGGAGTCTTTTTTAAAGTCTATATTAAATATCTGAAAGAAACAGCAATTTATAATAAATTCTTTAAATAAAATAGGTTCATGAAATTAGAACCTCCATCCAGTAGTTGGCAGTAATGGATTATTATCTATATTCTTAGTCTGCGGCAGGCTGTATCAGTGCATGCTCCCAACCTCTTTCAGTCTGCCATCATCCAAAATAAAAGAAGATTACAGTGCAATGAATGGCATGCGCGCAACAGAGTGGTTTAAAGTCACCAGTGTAAAATTTGGGTTGAATGGTAAGGAGGAGATTGTGCAAACAGCATGCAGAGTGTGATCGGCTAAGAATCGAACCCAAGTCCCTGAAGTTATGAGACACCAGTACCTAAAAGCTGTTGTACCTTCTATCTTTATTAAGTAGTTGAGAAGGAGTAAGATACTAATAATACATTTTTTAAAAATTAGATTTATTGTTTGGCGGCACGGTGGCGCAGTGGGTAGCGCTGCTGCCTCGCAGTTTGGAGACAAGGGTTCGCTTCCCGGGTCCTCCCTGCGTGGAGTTTGCATGTTCTCCCCGTGTCTGCGTGGGTTTCCTCCCACAGTCCAAAGACATGCAGGTTAGGTGAATTGGCGATTCTAAACTTGCCCTAGTGGTTGCTTGGTGTGTGCTTGGTGTGTGTGTCCACCCTGCAGTGGGCTGGCGCCCTGCCCAGGGTTTGTTTCCTGCCTTGCGCTCTGTGTTGGCTGGGATTGGCTCCAGCAGACCCCCATGACCCTATAGTTAGGATATAGCAGGTTAAATAATGGATGGATGGATGGTTTTACTATAGCATGCAGACTTTTTATTTACATCTGTAATGCTAGACCTGCTATAAAACTACAGCAAAATAGAATTTCCATCATGTGAATTAAAGAAAATGCAGTTTTAAGTTGTGCTGTTGTGCTGCTGGCCAGTAGGTGGCAATAATTGTCTCCTTAATACCCTGTCCTTTTAATTATATCTTTGAAAAGTAATTTCATTTGATGTGGGTGAGCAGAGACTTCTTTTTGCTGACCTCTAGTCAGATTCCTCTCGTCTAGAATGGGTTAGTGTTTTGATTCTTTGGTGAATGAAACACTAATATACAAACTCAACTCTCTCACTCACTCATTTGCTAAAACCATTTTTATAATATAGGTAGAGATACAGAGACCATCTTGACTGGTTAGAAAACTGCGCCCAACAACAGATGGTACGCAGCTCTAACCAGGTCACACATGACCAGTCTGGGGTCACCAGAGGTGAGGATAAACCAGACTCCCAGACTGATTTCACATGCAGGGCTGTCTTAACGCATGGGGATGCTGGGCAGTTGTCTGGGGGCTCCATTAGCATAGGAGCCCCATGCTAATCTATGTATGTTATGACTTGCTGAGTGGTTGTGTAGGTAGGGGCCCAGTGCACTGCTTTGCCCGGGGGAACCATAATGCTGTTAAGCTGGCCCTGTTCACATGAGCCTGCAGAACATGTGTAGAATCCATACAGAGAGAGAGAAGGTGATTGGCCAAGGATTTAAAGGCAAGACTCTGGTTAGTACTGCTGCATCACACCTCAGGGTGAGGCTGGGTATGCTTGTGAGTGCCCTCTGACAGACTGGCACTGGCTTGGTTCCTATCTTATGCCAGCCTCCAGCGACCAACCATAAACTTGGATTATCTGAGTTTAGAATATGAGTGGATGGAGGAAATGATAAAATTTAAAGTGTATTGGACAATAATATTCTTTCCATTTAGTGTTAAAATACATTCAAGATGTGTATGTTTTTGGGAAATTCTGTTCTAACAGTAAATGCAATTTTGATGGTTTCTTTGATGGATTGGAGCCTAGTTGAAGGCTGCCTCATGCCCAGTGCCGCAAGGATATGCTCCAGCCCCAATGTTATTATTATTAGGTGGGTTTGTTAATATGTGAGTTAGGAAGGTGGGTGAATGGATGGTTTTAAGAATGAATGGTTTGACTGTAGCTTCCTCACTCCAAATGTCATGTGGCAGAACACTGCAAATTAAAATAGCATCATATCTGATGCTTTGAGCAGCCTTATGTGCATTTAACGGATACAGCTAGTACAAGGAGCTGTGCAGATCCACACACACCTAGCTGTGGAATGCGAAGACTGTCTGTATGTTCTCCATAGATTCCATTACCAACATTCTAGGAGAAACCATTTAATATTTAATAGGTGTGTTGCAATATGCTAATTATAACAAAATAAGTGCATTTTAATATTTTAAATAAGTGCATTTTAATCTTTTTTTAATGCTAATTATAACAAAATAAGTGCATTTTAATATTTTAAATAAGTGCATTTTAATCTTTTTTTAATGCTAATTATAACAAAATAAGTGCATATTATTCTTTTAATAGTTCATCATATTATCTGCCATATAACAACTTGAAATTTAATGAATATAAAGAGTATGCTGCTGCTGTGGTCTTCTAGCTGCAACGTTTTCTGTGCTGCTTTAGAGACTCATCCATCAGCATCTTAACCGAGGATGACACAGTCCTGTTCTAGGGGATGGTAAATCATTTCAGAACTGCTTTAATCAATTGTTAACTCTTCCTGAACTCTTTGCACAGGTTAATTGATTTTCTGTGTCCACAATTTGTGTGTTTTCTTGTTGTATCCTTTGGTACACAGACGGACATTCACCAAGAACTGTTCTTTTTTAATACTGACCTGTTATTTAAGTATTTTTAAGATGATTTGCAAAGAACAAAACACATGGTGTGCCGCCTAATTTTCTAACTATCAAATTGATTTCTACCTGTGCCCATATAAATCACCCTTTCAGAAACAATTTTGACAGAATGGCCTTGCCTGTCAAGCACATAATAGTGTTTTGAGTCTAATATTTTGAAGTTGATTCTTGCCTGGATATCTCTTCGGACAGCAACATACACAGAAATGTTTGAAATCCATCTTGGAAATGTAGAAACTAACAAATAAGAAATCATTTAAATCACAAGTCACATATAAAGGGGGATTTGGCATTAAATTAGTGTTTCAATAAAAAGCTGAAGTCACTTTGGTCCAAACTAATGAAATCCCCCTCCTTCACCCAGTCTTTTCATCCAAGTAGTGCTTGGGCCTACACTTTACTGGTGTGGCTGCTGCTTGTGCCATTTTAATAAACACTTTCAGGACATACTGTGACATTTTCAAACCGCAGGGCAACTGGAGCCCGTGTCAACAATCACAGGGTGCAAGGCTGGAACAGTCCCTGAACAGTGGCCCAGTCCATCACAGGGAGAACGTGCACACACATGCTAGGAGAAGTTTAATAACACCAATTCATTTCAACAAGCAGAAGAAAAATAAGCAAACAGATTGGTGATCACCAGAGCAAAGCTTGGAACTTTTTGGAACAAAACAAATAAGACAAACAGTCAACAAGTTAATGAAAGTTGACTACAGCCATAGCCGGTCAATCCTTTAGGTGACATGGTGTCATGCAAGTGGCGACTTTTACAAAACTCAAGCAGCACATGCTCTATAAATCATCCATCCTACCACCCCACAATGCTATGGATGTAAAGGGGCCTCTTTTTGGTAACTCAAGAGGTCAGTGATCTGGACACTGAGGGGAAGGCCTCAAAGTCTAAAAATATTGACTATGGGTTATGGACATCAAGGGGAGCCATTCTGGTAACTTAGAGGGTGTCTTCCCCAGACACTGAAAGTTGTCTTTTATGAAACACAAGAAGTGTGTACTCTGGAATTCCCTCTTACCCAGTGTGCTATGGACACTAAGGTGGGATGGGGCATGTGATCTGGAAATCGAGAGACGCCATTTTGGTGCCACAGAGGTAGACCTTCAACCCAGAAGTCTAATAAAAATACTCTAGGCCGTTCTTCCTTCACCCTGATGTTCATGCTCCTGTTCATGTATTATGAAACAGGATCAATAGTGATGGCGTTTGTTGCTCCCTAAATAGTAACATTAAAAACTTGCTGCTATTTTAGGTCTACTGAAGGTCATGTAAGTTTTGTAAGAAAGTTCATTGAACAGATAAGCCTGAAGTAATATAGAAGACCTTATTCCAGTTCTAAAGAATGTAAATGGGTGTTGGGGCTTGTGTATTTGGCCGTGAGAAGGCTTGTCATTATTGTAGGAAGAGAAAAACTGAGAATCATACTATAATGCAATGGGTAAGAGTATATATAGATTTATAGGGTCATTATTGTCACATGTACTTCATTCCATGAGCTAATTCTCATATTGGTCTTCCGACTTGGCAGTTTATTAACAGTTCCTACAAATCTTCCATATGGTAATTATGGGAAAAAAATTACATTTTTTTTTTGAAGTTGGTGATCCTGGATCTAAACCTAACATAAATATTGAATTATAGTTTTTTATGTTGCAGTAAACTTGAGGTTCCTAAGCACAGTTAGTCCCAGAAATGACTCAGAATGACCACGGGGTTGGAGCCATCAAACCCAGGCTAGTCACAAAAAGGGCAAACGCAGAATCTTTAGAAATAAAAAGATTTATTCAAATAAAAGTGCTATGTGTCACAAAATAAACTCAGAGCAGAATAGAGGTAAAGGAGTTGCCTGAAAAGACAATGGCAATGCAGAGGCAAACAAGTATAAAAAAAAAGCAGAGCAAAAATGTTGAAATCCAGAAAATTCACAAAAGCGAAGAATAAACAAACACAAGTGAACTCACCAACCCCAGTGTATTTAATGAACCACAAGGGACTGTGGGTTATCAGGGCTGAAGGCAGTCCCTTGATGGTGATGGGCAGGTGGACCTGCCTGTTTGGGGGATCACCCATAAAGTACATGGCACATAGAAAAAGATACTTAAACATAAATAAACTAAATGATCAATAATATAGACATTAGAACCCCAGCCAGGGGAGGACTCCTAGCTGAAATGCAATATACGAGGGGGTACCCAAAAATAACCGGACTCTGTACCTGGTGCACTATCTTGACTTAGTTGTGAATTTCGCTGCTAGGTGTAGCATACTTACAGTATTCTGTGCCATTGCTCTGTATGGTTCATATGACATTCCATGTCGGTTTTTTTTGGTGCTTATCAAACGTGTTCTGTGATTTTTATGGTGGGTGATCATAAAGAACAGCGAGTCTGCATTGCATTTTGTTTTCTCTTAGGGAAAACAGCTGCTGAAACTGTAATGATACGTGAAACTTCTTTTAAAGAAGAATCTTTAAGTAAAGCACGGGTCTACAAGGGGTTTTCGTGTTTCAAACAAGGGGAAATGTCACTTGATCTTGCTCCGTGCAACTTTTTTTATTCTTGCATATGAAAAAAGAACTCAGATTAATGCGTTTTTGTACCATGGAGGAAGTCAAAGAAAAATCACTGCAGGCACTGGACAACGTTCCTCATCAGCAATTCCAAAAATGTTTCCACCATTGGGAAAACCACTGGGACAAGTGTGTTCATTCTCATGGAGAGTACTTCGAAAGGCTAAAGTTTCAGTAAGTAAAAATGATTAAAACAATTTGTTTTCAATACCAGTTATTTTTGGGTAACCCCTTTTATGTAAGACCACCAACACATCATTATCATTTTAAAATACTTTGAATGGGTGCATATTCCTCAAAGCAAAAACTTGTAGCTGTTAAAGGCTAATATGTGGCCACCAAATGAAATAAAAACTTCAGCTTCTTCTAGGCTCATGTGTCTTTACCTTTCTGACAGAACACGTAGTGGTAGTTGGGGTGCTGCAGTGATTCTCAAAGGTAAGATTTTTGTGTCTTTTGCTCTTGGTAAACTGACAGCAGGAAAAAGAGGAATAAAAAATGCGAATCTAATGATGGTAAGTGAAGTGGAGCACACAAGGCCTGAGGTTTCTATTCACCAACAGGCAGCCAGTTGTCAGGTGATCCAAGTTAATCTGTCCTCCCAGTTGGTAATGCCAAGTGTAAGGATCTGGTGTGGCGCTGTCAGGTGATGGGAGAGAACAAAGCATACTAGATGCTCGGCTCTTCGGTACATGGAACATATCTTCACAAAGAAGGAAGGACTGAAAGCTTCTGTAGGTGACAGAAAATAACCAGGCCAAGGAGAGTAATTTGGAACTAGACTTTTTCTCTGAGGTTTTCTCCTATTCTGTAGTTTCTCCATAGAAAAGGTCCCAAGTGTGGATAGGGCTACATACAATTGTTCATGTGGGTTTTATACGAAGACTTAATAACTTTGGATGTGATTGTAAGCTTTAGAAAGAACAAGTTTGACTGGTGTTTGTACATATTAAGGCTCTTCATTGTCAGTAGATTTAATGGTGGAGGGGATTGACTTTAGAGAAAAGACCTGTCTGACCTGAATTAGAGTGGTGAATTGTTATGGTATGTCATTTATTGCATATTCTATATAATAAACACCACATATTTGGCCAGACATCAGTTTTGTAGTCATGTGCCATCCTTTCTAAGGCTGGATATTCTGGACATTTGTCTAAGGCACTGAGCCGGTATCTAAATACTGGTGGCACAATTTCATGACACGAGTGTCCTGGGAACAACTAGCAGGTGCCTTTATCTGAGATGAGTGCAAGGTAGACCCATATGTCAACCCATATGGCATCTGACTAAGATGCCTCCATTACTGAACAAACTGGCAAAACATCAGAGTGCAGCACACCATTTATCCTCGGGGAAGATCAGCATTTGGTATGTTCCGAGTGTTCAAAAAACGTGGCCAGTCAGTTCACCATCTTCACTCTGCGCCTGCTTGGAAGTGGTAAGTAGCCAACTGAACCTGAACCCTTGTGCTTCACAGGGGAACTGTATTTGTTTTAATGATTTTTTAAAACAAATATTAACATTATATCTAGCCCCAACAAGAAAATGTTAAGACTGATAACTATGGACGAAATTAGCTTCCCTCTTAGTTTAGCTGAGAGAATGCCAAGCGTTTTTATTAAAAATAATAAAAACAACTGCAGGGGGATTCTATGAATGCATGAATCTCATTTTGTGAAAGTCACGCGATGCTCTTTATAACTCTCTCAAGTTGGTCTACAACATGTCCCACTTGTAGAACCCTCAGGCGAGATGGCAATATTACATTTTGAGCTCTTCAATAACAAAACATGTCCTGTGTCTATAAAGGGTGAGTTTGTTTACACGCATACCGAGTGAGTCCTTCAGAAGGACATCATGACTTGACCAAGCAGGTAGAACAAGAATGTGAATAACTTGATGTTAAATATTATTACCCTGAGCACAAACTACCTGCTCCAATTTAAATATATAATGTATGACATCTTCTTTCACAAAGTGAATGTTCCTTATTAGACCAAGCCAGTTATTTGGTGGTCAGCCAGTTAATATGGCAATTGAATTCCTGCACTGACTTGCACTGTCTGTCAGACAACGATGATCGCCCCCTAATGATACTTTTGTACTGATCCAATGTCCTGTCTTGTGCTGTTTTCAGCCGCATGTTGTATCCCCACTGAGGGCATTGCTAGCGGCCATCTTTAACTCCATATTCAGGAGTTTTTCTTCTGTTTTTCTTGTACTTTCCCATTACAAATACATCAGTGCCACATGAAAAAGAAAACCAAGAAACAGATTGGTGTGGAATAATACCTTATAGTAAAGACAGAGGGTATGACATGTTTGTAATCAAAGTTTCAAGGACAGCAGAGCACCCCATAGCAATGCAGAACACTGAATGTCACATCACTGCTCTCAATATCAACAACAACAACATTTATTTATATAGCATATTTTCATACAAAAAATGTAGCTCAAAGTGCTTTACATAATGAAGAATAGAAAAATAAAAGACACAGTAAGAAAAATAAGTCAACACTAATTAACATAGAATAAAAGTAAGGTCCGACGGCCAGGGAGGACAGAAAAAAAAAAAAAAAAAACTCCAGACAGCTGGAGAAAAAAAATACAATCTGCAGGGATTCCAGCCCATGAGACCGCCCAGTCCCCTCTGGGCAATAGGTGGTGCTCACTGGGTTATAGAGCTGTACAGTTCTCTGTGAAGGGGTCTTCATGCTTGGTTGATGACATTCTGTACCATTGAATCAGTTTATGGGCATGGAGGTCTTCATGAAGCAGGAACAAATCACAAACATAATTGGATAGGAGGTGTCTGCACTACATCTGTGTTCGCATTGACAGGAAGCGGAGAGTGTCCACAGCTAGAGTTTGGTTGGCCCAGACGTATGGATGCATATGAACCAGTGTATCAGAAAGCAGGGAGGCTTTGGCAGGCTAAATGGACACAGTGCCATGCTTCAGAGCTGCTAACGCACCATATGCAGTTGTCTTCTGTGGTCACATATTCACCCAGCATGACTGCTACTCACTTGTCATTAAATGTGACACATGCCTACAATGTAGCCTCAACTAGGTTGATTGAAGGGCAAAATAGTGGTGTGTCTTCAGTGATGAAAGCAGATTCAGCCTGGAAAGAAGTGAAGGTCCCGTATATGTTGAGCAGAGACATAGTGAGCAGCTACATCCATCATGTACAGTATATGCCTGTGACATACAGGACCTTTCATGAACACTGTGCTGTCAGGTGCTATCAGGTTCAGGGCTCATTTACATCTGGTGATTTTGAAGTGCATAGCATGCAGCAGTTACTGATTCCATTCTTGCATGCATTTACCATTATGCCCTACCAGCAAGACAAGCCTGCCCACCCAACTCCACTGAGTGCACCAGCAGGCAGAAGGAGCATGGAATGACATTGCACAAGAGCATGGTATGGTAGATAGATAGATAGATAGATAGATGAAAGGCACTATATAATAGATAGATAGATAGGAAAGGCACTGCATGATAGATAGATAGATGAAAGGCACTATATAATAGATAGATAGATATGAAAGGCACTATATAATAGATAGATTGATAGGAAAGGCACTACATGATAGATAGATAGATAGATAGAAAGGAAAGGCACTATATAATAGATAGATAGAAAGGAAAAGCACTATATAATAGATAGATATTGGCAACACTGTTATTCAAAACTTTTTAATCATAAACATGCCTCTGGTGTTCAAAGTGACACAGGGTTAATACATGAATTATAAAAGAAAATAGTGTTTAGAACAGACACTCACTTCATGTTTTAATTTTTGAAGAGAATCACTTCTCCCGTTGTGTACATACTGGACTAAAAACTTTTATTGCCATACAATTTGGTTGCTAATACCTTCGTGGCTATTACAGCCATAACTATAAACCAATACAGTGTAGAAACACACAAGACAACAGCTTAAGCCTGTTAATTACTTGTTTCACAAATATATATCACTTCTTTCAAAATAATATTAATCATACACAGTTGCTGGTGTGCCGTGTCAGACAGTCCCAGTTTGCTGACAAGTGCAGTCCGCTACTATAATGCGCGCGCCCGGCGTTTCCATGGTTACATATCAACAGTGTCTTCTCGGGCCTCCAAGTGGCTGAGATAATGGTGGCATTTATCTTTTTTATTGCAGGCTTCTGGAAGTTGTAAAACCTGGACGACCACGGCGACGTCGGCCTTTGGGCGTTTTGTTTCTTTCCCAACGATTTCCCAGCAGAGAAACACCATCAGGTTGGTGTGACAAGACCGAAGAGTCGCGCGGTGCTGCCACTGCCCTTTGATTCTCTCACTCTTTGCCCCGCCCTTCTCATCCTCGGCTCGAGCTGTCAACTGGCGTCGCCTCCTCGCGGCAGGACAGCGGGTTTGCAGCGGGTTTATCCTCTCTTCTTCAGAGGTGTTCTTTCTTCTCTCCCAGTTACCCAAGTGACAAGGACGACTCAGCTCGAGGGGACTTTCCAAATGAGAAGTTTGTTGTGCATGAAGTAATATTAAAGTAGTCGCTTCCGCGCCTTTTGGGGAGGCAGTCGTCGAGGCCGTGAATTACATGGTTTGTTGGGTTTCATCGCTCGCTTTGGTGTAATGAGGGACCGCCTGGCCGATCTAACAGCTGTAAGTACCTTTTTATTTTTTTATTCTGACAATGATGATAAGGTGGTTCACATGTATTTAGTTACTGTTGTTGGGACACTTTCACTAGAGGTCAGGGGAGGCTTTATTAAATGGAATTTATGCTACCTTCGTTTAATGAAAAACTCACTATATGCTTGCAGAAAAGTTAGCTGTGTATGTTTTTAAAAAGCTGAAGGTTTTCGGGCTGCTTTGATCGTTTATTTACTTTTCACCACGGTGTATAATTCTTACCCATTGTACAAATCGCACTTTCCGTTTTTACTCCCAGGAGCCTCACGTGTTGTGTGCAATAAAAGCTGATCAGTTAGAATCCGTTAACAGAAAGAGAACTCGTCTTGACGACGCAATTGGTCGCGACCCCCGTGATCGCCTTTTGATCGAGTCTTAGGTTTTTCATCACCCCTTCTCGTGAGTTCGAATTCGGAGACAGATGGATAGGCAGCTGCCCCCCAGAGGCGAAGGCTTTTCGTAGTCTCGCAAGTTCTCTCTTTAAACACTCGAGCCAGTTTGACACGAGCGCCATGCCATGTTTCAAATATGAAAATATTAATTGACTGTTGGGGAAGAGCACTGTCATCTATCTATGTTTAAGGGGGGTATGAGATGTTTACTACAAACATTAGTTACTACAATAAATTGGTGAAAACATTTGTTATAATTATGACACAAGAAGTGGCTGATTTGTTGTCAGGCTTGTATCTCAACTCATGCCTACTAAATAAAACACAATCCCTTCTCTGATCCCAGAGTCCTTGATACCATGGAGTGGACACGGTCCATAATAGGGTCAATCAAATCACTTGGCTAGTTGGAATAACATAACATGACATACTAACACACTCTCCAACTCACTTAACAATTCTGACTTGATGGACACAAGAGCAGATTCTGGAAAGAAGACCGGCCCCTTCAAATTAAATGTGCAGTTAAAATACATTTAAAAGAATGTTCAAAGGAACTTGTCTGCTGCTGAGCCATACATCTAGAGAAGGATCTTGTTAGCCAGAAAGTTTGATAATTTTGAGCTGTGTCATCCGGTATTGATTTTTGTATTCAATGTTATACTTACTTGCTTCTAGTTTTGCTGAAGTTCATTTTAGATTTTAATTACTAGCTGAACTAGCTGTCTGAGGAGGAGGAGGTTAAGAGCTTGTGCTGATATAGCACGTTGCTGCAGGTTGGAGGGCCTACCTGCAGGGATGGATTTAGGTTAACGTCATACCCAGGACAAAGCAATTGCAGGTTAAGATGGGCTGAAATCTACTAATCAACATACACCTCAGTGTTTATTGTTTGAAGTGCAACAAGCATGTCTCTGTTACATGCCATTTAGAACTGGATTCGTAAAAGCAGCATTAATGTTTGTGACGCACCATTTGTTGGAATGACAAACGCAATGCATATGTGTCTGTTATATGCCATTTGGTATGGGATCTGTAAAAGCAGTGTTAATGTTTGTGATGTGGCATTTGTTGCAATGGCAAATGCAATGCATTTTATTACTAAAAGTGTTTGTGATGCGCCATGTTTTGGAGAGACATAGCAACCAAACGGACACACAGACAGACACGCGGACACTAATCCTTTTGTTAAAGCGGACGAGCTGTGCTAACTGCCTAAGATTTAAGTCTAAGTAATTAACATAGATCTCAGCATTAACGTTTGCATTGCAGAATGCATGTCTCTGTTGTTGGCCATTTGGTACGGAACTTGTTAAAGCTGTGCTAATGTGGAATGAGGAATGTAATGCATATGTGTCTGTTATATGCTATTTGGTGTAGGATTCGTAAAAGCAGTGTTAATGTTTATGGTGTACCATCTGTTGGAAAGACAGAGACATAGCAACTGGTCAAGACACAGACACCTAAACTCTTTATTTGGAATAATGAACTTTTAAGAAGAAATTGTGTTGAATTTAAAAAATAAGCATATATAACTTGGATTAAATCTGTTTAGCATGCATACTCTGTTCAGTTCATCGTTAAAATGAGTGGGTGCAGGTTTGAATGTTTCCTGTGCTGGCTTTTCCAGGATTATTTCCTGCCTTGTGCCCAGTGCTGTCAGAATAGCCATGTATATGGATTAAGAAGGCTCTGGATTTGCATCAGTGGATGGGCAAATAAAAACAGACTAACTGCTTTTATGTTTTAATTTTGCTTCCTCCATGTTCCTGTTAGATTCATTCACTCAAAGCATAATTTTGAATGCTTCCAGTAGCTCTGTGTGCTGGTCAGAACAGACCATAATGACAAATTATAGCATGAAAACAATGTGGCCTTTTGTTTCCCCCTCCCAAGTAATTGGTGGCAGATTATCAGACTGGGACACTCCAGGCACACAAGACAGTGCCCACTTGGCACAAAGACACACACTCCCACACCCACAGTCAGTCACCTGGCACCAATTTAAAGTCACGCTGCCTGAATTAATGTAAAACACACATCTTTGGGATGTGAGAAGAAACCAGCCAGTCATTTACCAAACAGATCTTTATTATCAGTGTAACCTAACATTAGGTGAAACTGTAAGTGTATGTCTTCATGTGCCTTGAAGTGATCTAGGGCCCCATCACCAACTGGTTTTTGCATCTGACCCTTGAGACCCTGAACTGTATTATGCTATTGTTGATTGTTTAGATTTCATTTATAACAGATTTATGTTGTTTACCTACGTACATAAATTTACATGAACAATACTGAGGGGCTGGCCTCACAAAGTCTTGATTGAGAATCTCTGTGGCCAACATACATTTATGTGAAAATATTCCTAAAGTGTCAGTAACTAAGAATCAGAATTTTTTTCCCTGTCTGATTTTTGTAAAAATTGAAATTAATGGTCATGTTACCTTAGCTAACCAGTTAGGCTTTACAATTTAGAGAAATCAGTATCTAGAAAAAGGAAAACTGTGCTATCATCATGAAACTCTCATACCATGTCAAAATATGTTTATTCCATGAAAGAGTTTAAGCACACCAGTTTTAGTCTTGTATTTGTGAGGTGTGCCCTAAAATTCACTCCTTTAACGAGTCAGCATCTCCATTCCACAGCACAAGTTTCCAAAAAAGATGTTATTTTTCCACGTTCTGTTGCACCATTTGAGATCTTAGCTTTATAATGTGCTTTCTTTACAGATTTTATTTATTATACTATATAGTATATGTCATGTGTAAAGGTGATTGGGGTCAAGGCCTGTATGAACAGCTGAGGGAACACATCCTGGACAGGGGGCCACCCGCCAGGGATACCAAGTGAAGGTGCAGTGAAAATAATCCGTTGAATTACTCAGCAGATGTAAATGTGGTAGAGGGACTGTGGGGGGCACACATTGGTGGCATTGGGGAGGTCTACAGGGTCTTTTCATTTATGTGCCTTATTTGTTGTGTTTTGCTTCCGAAGCCCTGTGTCCTTCTTTCTTCAGTTGTAATAAAACCTTTCTTCACTTATATGTTTAATTGCTTTGGCATTTTTTTTTTACTTTGGGGACTGGAAGAGCACCCCCACAGGCTACACATGGTGTATTTAATAGAATATATAGATATATGAGGAGGATCCTTTTTTTTTCTCATGCAGTGTAGCAAACATGACGATGAAGAAGTTGCTGTTACCGTGGAAAAAGACAATTTTATGGATGAATTCTTTCAGAATGTAAGTCATATAAGTCATATTTTAAGAAATATTTTTAGAAAAGAGGTCTCCATCCTAAATGATGAATTTTTGTTTGTCATATTATTCTTTGAAGGTTGAAGAGATTCGAAGCATTATCGCAAAAATAGCAGGTGACATTGATGAGGTGAAAAAGAAGCATAGTAACATCCTGTCTGCACCGAATCCTGAAGAAAGTAAGTGTTGGCTGTTAAGCAGATAAGCTTGTGGCAGTGCTTGACCTCAGTTGGCTTCTGAACCTCAACCAAAAGAAACGAGGGCTCGAAATGAGTAGAGCATGCTTATTACTTTCATTTAACGGGTAATAAAAATAAACTTTTATTTTGCTTTGAAAAAAGTTATAAATGTTTTAAGTGATAAAAAATGTAATTTTGAAAATAAGAGCACTGGCTTCCTTCTAACGAAATACATCTTGGATGTCCAATAGTAATATGCCAATAATCCCTATAACATAACATATCTTTTAGTTTTCGTACTGATGGCTTGACACATGAGATGTTAAGTGTTGTTGTTCTGAGATCTGAGTCGTGTCTGGTACGGGCTAAGAGTGAAGGGCACAGCTCAGAGAAGCTTATTTACACAGTGGTGCAGTGTGTGCCACCATTCTTAAAGTTATAGTTACTCTTTTCCTAGCATCAGTCCATGCTTGTCCAGAACGCATTTTATCCAATTTAGGTTTTCTGTAAGCCACAGTCTGGCCTGGTAGCTGGAGTGCTGGAATTTAAAGAACATTGATCTGCCGCACTTTAACGACCCTCTAAGCATATTTTTAAAAGAAGAGCTGCAACATATCAGCTGTTCCATTTCAATCTGTTTGTTTCAGTAAAAAGCAAGCTTTATAACTCTAGTTACCAGTTAAGGGACCACTTCAAGGAACACAACGCAGTACTTCTAAAATTTTTTTTTTGATACTGTATTGAGGTTTTGTTCTATTCTGTGTATTGTACTGTATTGACCCCCTTCTTTTTGACACCCACTGCATGCCCAACCTACCTGGAAAGGGGTCTCTCTTTGAACTGCCTTTCCCGAGGTTTCTTCCATTTTTTCCCTACAAGGGTTTTTTGGGAGTTTTTTCTTGTCTTCTTAGAGAGTCAAGGCTGGGGGGCTGTCAAGAGGCAGGGCCTGTTAAAGCCCATTGCGGCACTCCTTGTGTGATTTTGGGCTATAAAAAAATAAATTGTATTGTATTGTATTGTATTAAAAGAAAACGTGTATACTGAGGCTTCCATCTGCCTTTTGGAGTTCTCTCAAGTTTGTATATCTGCAGATTTTAAGTGCTGCTCTTACCCAAAAGAAAATGAAATATTTTGTAAACTCAGTTTTAATCACTCGTCTTCTAAAACAGGGCAATGACCCCATGGAGTATATACAATTATTGCCCAATTCCTTTAATGAATGTGGAAACTAAATTGCTCTCTAAGCTGTTGAGGCAACTACAATCTATTATTCATATGCTGATCCATCCAGATCAGACGGGTTTTATTATAGTTCACCAAGCACTTGACAATGTCTAACATTCTGGACAAATATTAGCCTTGAGAAGTCACAAATGAATTGCCCAAATCTCAATGTGCAATGTGTGGCTCCCATCATAAAACATAACTGTATACAGATGATCTTCTACTCTTCCTGGATAATGCCCCAACTGCTCTCCCACACTTGGCACAGTTATTAAATTTCTGTGTCTTTCAGGTTACAAAATAAGCTGGTCTGAATCGGGTCTTTTACCTCTAAATGTGATTTGTAAAGTGTGTTCCTTTCCCCTCAACATCCCTTTAGGTATTTCAATTAAGCACTTAGGTATTGACATCTCTTCACTGTAAACACAATTACTCTTAATTATCACCAGACTTGACTTCTTGGTCATTTAGGCCTCCAGTGTTTCAGATCTAGCATGGCTATTAAAATGAATATGGTTCTCTGCCTTAGTTGTGTGTAATGGGGCCAGAAAGTGGAAGCACTGCATTAAGTACAGATCCAATGTAAGGTCACTTTTACCTATCTTCATGTGAAACAAAAGAAGATCTGCTATAACACACTCCATATTGATCCGAGGCAAAGGTGAAGTGGAGTTTCCTTGCTGGATATTGAGCTATACCTTTGGGCTTTTATACTTTATCCAGTCTGGCACTGGATATCCTCCAGTGATGACCCTCCCTCAAGGCTGCTGCTAGAGTCAAATAGGGTATCTCCAAGTTGTATTCCCACCTTCCACTTCTCTAGCCATGAACACTGCAGTGGGCTGGCGCCCTGCCCGGGGTTTGTTTCCTGCCTTGCGCCCTGTGTTGGCTGGGATTGGCTCCAGCAGACCCCCGTGACCCTGTAGTTAGGATATAGCAGGTTGGATAATGGATGGATGGATGAATAGTCATAAACATTGTCACCACAAGTCAGGAGTTCACTCTTAACTGTAAAGCAGATTGCACATTATACCTACCTTATGATTTACTCTTAAAGGGGCAGGTAACTGGGCAAGTGTTCCTAACCTGCTTGCCATTGTCAATTCCCGATATGTTTCTCTCAGTATCATTAAGACATCCACACATGCAGATATGTTGAAGAACACACACCAATTCAAGGGTTTACATAGTTTTTCACAACACTGTAAACTTGCGCCCCAACTACCATAAGTACAGTCTGACCCCTTTGTTCTTCAAATCCCAGTCTGACTTGTAATGTAGTGGGCCCTCTGCCCTCAGAGGAATTGGCGCACCATCGGGGGTTTGTTCCTGCCAGTGTTCCTGGAATAGGCTCAAGCAACCTATCATCCTAGTTTGCAAAGTGGATGTTATCTGTGAATAAAATCCCACTTTTTGTAGTTTACAGTAAAGTCAAAGCAGTATGCATATTCCAGAACTATTTATCAAGTAGTCCTATTGTTGCTTTACCTTATTTTATATTTGATTAAATGTACTGCAATATATTTACCAGTTATTTTGCTTTTTATGCAAGAATAAAATACTGTTCTGGGAAGCGTTACATCTGGGCAAATGTCATTAGACAGGAAAGCCTGGGGAGGAAATGTTCTCTGGGAAGGATTTCTGTAGAACTTCTGCTGACAAAGTTTCACAGATCACTCACATTTCTGTTTGCGTTGGCATGTGAACAATTGATGTGAGAAATCCTTGTCATTTTTTTTTGCACCAGTATGCAACATGTAGCATGTGGGGAAGAATTGTGTGGTACTCCATACTCATAACAACACTGTTACCACTGTCATTACATTTTCTTTGAACAGAAAGCAGTTTTTGCATTTAAATTCTACTCAGGGAAAGCATTTCATTTACTAGAAATCAGCCTTTCAGGTTCTGGGAACATCGTGGACATATATTTTTTATCTATTACATAATAAAACACTAGTATCTGTGTGTCCAGTCCCTCTGAGCAGTCTGATTGGTCCACTTGAAATTTGGTGATGTGATGAAAGAGGAACTGTGAGCGTGAGACATTTAAGGAGGATTAAAGGCATCTGAGACACACAGAGCGATTCACTTTCAAAGATGGCTAGTATGAAACCAGACCGGAGACGAGAAAAGTGCATCGAAAATAATGACAGTCAGAGAAGTAGACGTTACAGGAATGGGAACAAGAGCGGCAATGCTGGTGAAGAGATGTTTAGACACATACAAATATGCAGAAAGGCACTGAAGGTACATGCAGGTCAAGAAAGAGCAAGTATTTTTAAAATATTTCCATCACCCGTCTGCAATGGTTACCGTGGCTAGTTGTTAATAATTTAATAGTTAAAAATGAATATAAGCATACAATCTGTGGAAATGGCTCCATCTTTTTCCATAAACCCTCTTGGCCCCTCCCCTGTTCAGCTCCCGCGCCAGGAGCACAGAACAACCCAGGAGTCCTGCATACACACATGTGCATGTCCATATGGAGCCAAACATGCTCAGGAGGTGTTGGTTGAAGTGATTTTCTGCTTGTTACATAACGTTAAGTGTTCCAGTCTGCCTGTACAAACTACAAATGACTGAGAGAGCTAATGATACCGTAGACAGAGAGTGGCACACACCCCAGCCTCAGAATGCAGACGTTATTGGCTGCTCAGGCAACTTTTGTTTGGAAGTTGTGTGCAATAAATTCCTGATCGTGCAGCGGTGGATTCAATAATCAGGTCAGGAGCCTCACTGCTTTTGTCTTACAGTACATTTATATTTGAATGTAAGGAGAATTTGGAGTCAGGATCCTCTTCTAGGCTGAATGACTTGTGGGGATTTTTTTTTTAGTTCTTTATTTCACCTTATACAGTTTCTCGTATTAGGAATTTGTTAGAGTAGGATCTCTTTTGGCAGTGACGGGGGTTCGAACCGGCAACCTTCTGGATACCAGCACAGATCCTTAGCCTCAGAGCCACCACTCTGCCTTTGACATACAGACAACAACAACATTTAAGACACCAGAGGCCCTTCATGAGCATTTCATTAGGACATACTACTACAATAAGTGAGCAGGTCACGCTCAAATGTCTTCTTATAGTCTGCTTTATTTATTTATTTAGCACATTTGTATAGCACATTTTCATACAAATGGTGTAGCTCAAAGAGCTCATGCTACGTATGCAACATTTACAGATGTTTCATTTTGAAAATGAAGAACTTGTCTTATGATTGGTTTTACTGTCTCCTAAACCTATGAACTAGTGAAGGTGGCCTTAACAAAGAAAATTGAGTGTGCTGGTGTTGTGACCATTAATTCTAAATGTGAGATTGTGGCGTACTTTGTCTTGTATGCATATAAAGCAAGATATCATCATGTCTTGGGGGCTCCACGCTGTTTGATTTTAGGAAGTCTGCACTTCCATACCCCTTACTCATACATTCCTGCAAACAGTTTATCTGTAGATAGCTTCAGCACAGATTTGTAGCAGACTATAAGAAGACATTTGAGCGTGACCTGCTCACTTATTGTAGTAGTATGTCCTAATGAAATGCTCATGAAGGGCCTCTGGTGTCTTAACTTGTTATGGTTGTGTGTCACTTCCATTTGTGGAGCAATGCAAGTCTTTAGTCTTGAAACACCTTTTTAAGACATTTAAAAGTATAAGTAGTCAGTGTGGTGGCTATATTAAAAACAAACAGAGCTCACACGGCTGCCACTATTTGCTTGTTTTTTTAAGGGTTTAAAAGTTTTTTTTTTGTTTTTTTTTCATCAATTTATTTATTTATTTGTTTCCCCAGTACTTGCCATATTATTTCTTAACATAAATGAAGCAATGCTGCCTTCCTGTTCATCTGGAAAAAAATATTGGTGCAACTGTTTTCTTTTGTCAGCAGTGTATTATGTAATATACAGTAGGTTGCACTCGCCTCTAGCTCTGGCATGTGACAAGGTCAAGATTTAGGTAAACGGAATTATCCCATAATTCACCTGATCATGTGCAATTAAGGTAAACGACAAAACTATTAGATAACAACATACAGACAAAGATATGGTAACCTACAGGAAAAGGAAACTCCATTCACTGTGATCCAGTTAATATGTCACTGTTACTGAATGTACAAATATTTTTCTGTAATCTAAGACGGCACTGTATGCTGTATAATTTAGATAATCTGGTCTTTTTCTGAATTTAATATTGAGTTAAGTCCTTTGTGTTGCATTTTTGAATTTGTTTTATCTTTGTAGAAACCAAACAGGAACTTGAGCAACTAAATAATGAAATCAAGAAGAAGGCCAATAAAGTGAGATCAAAGTTAAAATGTAAGTTTCTTAATCATGTGTAACTACTTTAAAAGAAACATAACTCTGTAGCAGGTTGAGTTTTGGAATAAATAATGATTTCAGGTGACACAGTGGCACAGCAGTTAGCAATGCTGTTCTTAAGATCCAGCAATTGAAATTTGTGTACAGTTTCCATTTATTTATTGATTGATTGGCTGTATTATTGATCCTGTGAGTCTGCATCCTTGTTTTTTTATGTTTCTGCTGCTGTATGCATGTGAATTTCCCTTAGAATGAATAGTGTATCTACTCTGATCTAGTTCTGGGCTCAGATTCTGTGGCAGGGTCCATCTTCACGCCTTATTCTCAATACTGCCACTAAAGTTGCTCCTGTAACCCTCAACTGGATTAAGCAGGAGTGAGAATGTTAAGTTATTGGGACATCTTCACATTGCTATTATTTCAGATGAATTCTGCAAAAGTGGAGAAAATGGTGTTGTTCAGCCTTTTTCGTTTGATGTTGCTTCATTTAGTTAACATTCAGTGTTTTTACATCTGACCAAAAGTTTCAAGACAATGATATTGTTGTCTAAGGAGGGGTTTCTTACTGCTGTCTGAGATCAAAAGTATCTTTATTTTATTAATCTGTATTGCAGCCAACAGTTTGCCAGCATAAGAAAAAATAAATACATTTGTGGACATTTTTATTGCCTGGCATAAAGTTATTGAAGATGTTGTTGGGTTTCTAGCAGGAGAATAATAATATAATTCTTAATATTAGCTCCTTATTTTTGGAACATGACCTGCTTGATTGCATCTCTTTCCTACTAAGTTTGTTTTTCTTCTATCTTTTAATGCAGTAACTAAATGGCAGATTAAACAATCCTGTAGTCCTTATTTTTACATTGCATCATTTTTAGTCAGTTGACAGGTCCAGGCTTTGTTGTAACATATTGTGCTTCTTAAGTCCAGTTTAGTGACTGTGCTAGGAGCTCTATACTGGCAGGTTGGATTCCTCCTTATAAGTAACAAGTAATTATTAAGTGGTAAACAGAAGAGAGAATACAAGGACAAACTGTGTGGAATCACAGGTTAGTTTCTGTAATTGTGTGGAATTTGTGAGACTTGACAGGTCTGCTCCTGCACCCTAAGATTAATACACACACAGATGCCACACACAGAGGTCCTAGTCACAAATTATGTACAAATGATGCCCCACTGCCAGTCACTCAGTAATATACCACATAGGATCTTTACCACAAGTGTACAGTATGTAAAAGACATGCCTTAAGCCTGTCACTCCTTAGTACTCCACATACGGACTCGCTGTCACCAGCACTAACAGGCGTATAGGACTCCCAGAGACACATGAGGTTCAACTCCCATTTGGTTAAGCAAGAAACAGCAATTGCACCACACCAGGTGCCCTAATATTTACTTCAGTTACTCAAGATATAAAGAAAGTATACAAAGTATAGAAATGTAAAAGCAACATGGCATTTATTAAAGTATAATAATATCAATAGAGAATAGAAGAAAACTATAATAGAAAATGAAACAGATAGCAAAAGTTAGGATGTAATCTTAGGTCATTTTCAGTAAAGTTTTCTATGTCAAGGGTGGATGTTGTCCTGGGTGTCATTTTCATTTATAGGTCGGTGTGATGCTTAAGTTACATTTGCCAACATGCAGATAAAATGGTCATTCTTTCTATCTCTGAGATCGCAAACAATGTCATTCTGCTCCTTTGTTTCTTCTTCTTGTCTTTAAGTCAGGCCATTATTTATGTAGAAATTCCAGATGGGGGCCCTGGGACATGTGATGTTCCACACATTTGACTGGCTAGCTGTCCTCCTTAATGGATGACTCTGCTCAAAGTCTTTGATCCTTTACACACCTCTGCAGTCTTTCCTGCCCCCAAGTTCTAAAGTGACATTAAACTGCTTTTGATTCTGTGGCAGTGGTACCATTTCCTGTTCCTGCTACCATTAAGTAGTAAATCGGCTGAAACAGATGCCTTAATGTTATAAACTACTGGTGTAGTACAGGAAGAATATATATGAGAGAAAAACTTTCAATGTAAATTGCCCCTGTAGTTAAACTGTTATAAGAGTTGTCCTGTAAATTCAATTCATCCTGGTTTGTTTGAGCAAAATTAAAATTTAAGCCATCAGTAACTTTAAAAATAGAAGATTTTACACTCCAGAACAATTTCAACAAATTTCTTCATGTATCTGTACTTGACAACAATATTTTTCATTTTTAGTCATCATAACTACTGTAAAGCAGCATTAAGAAAATGCAAAGGATTTCCTGATGACAGTGTCAGGCTCTGTTGCCTCTCAGCTGCAGAGCTCTTGGCCTACTCACTGTCTCTGTGGAGTTTGCACATTCTCCTCATGTGTATTTGGATCTTGTCTCCAAGACTGAATGTTGGTTTAACTGATGACTCTTGACAGACATTGTACGAGAGATTTACGGTTTGTGCAGGAATGTGCCTGCCTTGCACTTGATGGTTTTGGAAGAAGACTTGCCTCTCAGTGATCTTGCAGTGGGGCTTAGAAAATGAACAGACTACAATTCTTAATATTATGTATATTCTTGAAATTTTGAAAACATTTTTACATTGATGTTAAATAAGGGCGGTGCAGTGGGTAGCGCTGCTGCCTCGCAGTTAGAAGACCCGGGTTCACTTCCCAGGTCCTCCCTGCGTGGAGTTTGCATGTTCTCCCCGTGTCCACGTGGGTTTCCTCCCACAGTCCAAAGACATGCAGGTTAGGTGCATTGGCGATCCTAAATTGTCCCTAGTGTGTGCTTGGAGTGTGTGTGCCCTGTGGTGGGCTGGCGCCCTGCCCGGGGTTTGTTTACTGTCTTGCACCCTGTGTTGGCTGGGAGTGGCTCCAGCAGACCCCCGTGACCCTGTAGTTAGGATATAGCGGGTTGGATAATGGATGGATGTTAAATAAAATGCATAACTATTGTGGATTTTAATAAATGTAAATCATGTCATTTTATTAACCAGCTATGGAGCAAAACTTCACTCAACAGGAAAATGTTAACTTAACTTCTGTAGATCTTCGAATTCAAAAAACACAGGTATGTTCTCTCTTCGTTTGGTTATAATTCAACATTTCATTGTTCACACATGCTGCAACACAGGATAGCCAGAAGCCTTCTTTATCTGAGGTGCGTCCTAGCGGAGAGCCTGACCTAGATGACATGCCATTCCATTACTGGATACGGGTACAAGCAAGTATTTACATTGGGCTAATCGTAAGGCAGTAATCAGTCGAACAGCATGTGTCTGACCTATGGAAGGAAACTCGCATGACATGTGAGCAGGCAAAACCCAGACAGAGGCCGCCATCGCTGGGAAAACAGCCTGGCCTCCAAATGCTAAGAGGTTGAGTGCTGCCATTTATACCATTGGGCAGTAACATTTAATGAATACTGTCATCCATTGCTTTTATATTCATTCTAAGACAGATACTGAATATTCAAAATAGACATTGATGGTAATTTTGCATTTTTTGTTTATTTAAGATGTTTTATATTATTTATGTTTAATTTTGCCTTTCTTAAACATCTTTGTTTAACAAATATTTCCAGCATTCTGTGCTGTCTCAGAAGTTTGTGGAAGTAATGACGCAGTACAACGAAACTCAAATTTCATTCAGGGATAGGAGTAAAGGAAGAATACAGAGACAACTTGAGATAAGTAAGGTGTAATATGTATTTAAAAGTTCTGATTAATTGCAAGTATGAGTGTATTTAATGTATTATATCAGATTTTTGCGATCCCCATGTTGACATGTTGGTGTATTTTTCAAAGTCATGACACGGAGCATGAAATGCTTCTTTTTAGGCTGTGGCCCCACATTTAATGATGCTGTGCATGCTGCACCTCTCTGTGCTACAGTTTACAAGGGTATGACGTATGTTGCAGGGAACCTATGTGCAATTGTGTAGTCCAAAATATAATTACTCAGTTTTACTTCAGTAACTCATTATATTAAAAATGACTGAAATTGTTTTATAACCTGGGTAATGGAAAAAGAACTCCAGATTTCGATACCTAATACATGAATAAACTGAAGCCATACAAATACAATTTCTGTACTAACATATAAAAATTATTTTTTTGATCCTCGTCTTTCTTGTCAAAACTGTACTGTTGCAGTGATGGGCTGAATTTTGACATTTTTAGTTGCACGTTGATATCAATGTAAATGTGTTGA
Organism: Polypterus bichir lapradei; assembly: GCA_026402145.1. NCBI lineage: Eukaryota > Metazoa > Chordata > Cladistia > Polypteriformes > Polypteridae > Polypterus > Polypterus bichir. Next base: position 9,332,312 of record JANRMT010062838.1, on the reverse strand, counting down.
CTCCAGGAAGCATTCCACTAACAACTGAAGACACTCGGTCATCTTCCAGTCTTGTGATAATGGTGGGCTGCATAAAGGTCTAAAACGAAGCGTTTCATGTTTTACAACAAGATGGTGCGTGGCCTCAAACATGTGAGTCAGCCCACTGTGCTCAGATTGTTGAAATGGAAGATGTGCCAATATATAACACCAGTGGATTTTGTCATTTGGGGGTTTGTGAAAAACTTGGACCACCTGCACATGAGAGTCACTGAAGCTACAGCAGCGTTTTCTTCTGGTGTGCTTCATTGTACCTGCACAGAACAGGAGTAGAGCTTGAAATGTTTGTAGAGCAACAAATGGTGCTCCCATCACAGACCCATTAAGGTATGAAATTACATTTACAGGTTAACTACATATTTTATAAGGGGTTTACAAGATTTACGTGAGTTTTATTCCATATATAAAGAAATTGACATTTTGAAATCCTGGAGATCTTTTTCGATGACCCTATACTTTTGCTTGTCTCTCTTCTAATATGAGTGTTTATTTGTCTAGCTGGAAGAGCAACTTCAAATGAAGAGCTAGAAGAAATGCTTGAAAGTGGAAATCCTGCAATATTTACTTGTGATGTAAGTTCCATATTTATATCTCAGTGAAAGCAAACATCATTTTTCTGTTGTGAATTTCATAATGTAATATAAAACAGGGCACTAACTAGCTCTTTTTGTGTGTCAAAATTGAATTAATATGAATGATCAATTTTATATAAGAACAACAGAAGTTTGACAAACGATAGGAGACTTTGTTAAAAATTGTTAGGGTTCTATTTTAATTTTAAGTTAAAACGTTTGTTTACCTTCATTTTCTCCTTTTCCAGATTATCTCTGACTCAAAAATTACTCGTCAGGCCTTGAATGAGATTGAATCCAGGCATAAAGATATCATTAAACTGGAATCAAGCATTAAAGAACTGCACGATATGTTTATGGATATGGCTATACTAGTAGAAACACAGGTATCAGAATTTTTGATCTTACAGAGGATGCCATCATGGTGACTAAAATAAGTCTGCATTAGCTGATTGGTGTTTGCACTGAATGACGTGTGTCTCTATTTTGTATTTTTTAGTTTCAAATACATTTACACATAAAAATCACAAAATGTTTTGATGCTTTTTGTTGAAATTTTTTTCTGATAGAATACATCAATGTTATATTTTTTCATAGTAGCTCAGGTCACTCAGGTCAAAGAGTGTGAGTCGGGAGGAAACCGAAACAGCCCTGTTATAGTGCAGTCATAGTCTTTCACCCCCAATATATGATGTAACAATTGTCACAATAATGAGACATACTCAGATAAAGGTTTGTGGCAGCCGCCCGTATAATCAGGTATCCTGGCTGCAAAGTTGTTTTTTATGAAAATAAACAGCACTGATGTGCATATAAACGAGTCCAAAACAAGACTGAGGATTTAGGGAAGAGGGACAGGCTTTTAAAGGGGAAGACAGGAAGTGAGGTCATAATGATCAGGCCCATGTTCTTTAGCCATTGGTTCGAGCCCGGACGTGACATCACAGGGGCTGGAGCCGGTAAGGTCTCCTTCCATTGGCTCGGTCCCGGAAGTGACGTCAAGAGAGCCAGATGGAATCTCCCGGGAAGGGTCTACAGGAAAGAGAGAAAAAGAGTCAGTGCACTCTGCCAGCTCCCGGCATGCCTCAGAACTGCTGTCACTCAAACCCTTTAGCTGCCTCCCATGCGCACGTGTGTGACACAAAATATATGTGTTCAATATATTTCACGCAGCTAGGCAAAATCTTATTACATGCCCTACAGCACAGTGGAGACCCCCATGCTCTGTGGAGCGCTCTGATTGTTAACTGGGGTTTTGGTCTGGCCTTGCTGATTGCCTGTTTGTCATTTCAGGCTACTGGAATTTTCTTGGTTTACTTTATTTTACTTGTTGTTCATTTTACTCATTTTCATTAAACTTCATTAAATATCTCCTTTATGTATACTTGTTCACTACTCATACATCGACTTTCTCAGGATCATAAATAGCTATGATGCATGACTGGAGACATTCCTTGATGGGATGCCAGTACTTCTTGGGGAGCACACTCGTCACTTGAGTCCAATTTAGAGTTGCCACATAACTGTAATATTATGTGGTTTTACTATGACAGGTGTCTGTGTGCCTCATTCTTAGTTTAGGCATTTCTGCCATGGGAAGCTGACTTAATCTAGCCAGTATTTTTGTGCGATTATCCAGCCTCCATATTCCTGTCACACAACAAACAAGAGCAGAGGAATTATAGCATCCTGATTGCTTCTTAACCTTTTTCATTCCAGGAAAACGTGTTCCAGAAGTTACCAATTTCATGTCCACCCTGATCCTTGGGCCATTGGCCTTTGGCCTGGCAGTTGAAAAGCAGCTGTTAATGAAAGGGCAGGATGAAGTAGTGGCAGTATGCTAGTGAAAGTTGCTTGTTGTGTCCATGTGTGTCTCTCCAGATAGTGTAATGTGACTGAAACATGTAAACCTGGACACACTTGGACAGTAACTGTGTATTTATAGAAACCTTAATAACCCAGTTATCACAGAAACCTGATTTTTAAATTGCCATGTGAACCATGTGTTATTCACCTTATCCCAGTAGTGTGATGTGTTAGGTAGCCTGAAAAGTACTAAGTTTACCAACACATTAAATATTTGCTCTGTCCCAGACAGGCACTTAATTATTTTGTCAGTTAGACAAAAGTGAATTTGTGACCATAGCAGGGAACACATTGGTATAACTCTCAAGACATTTAAGTTAATGAAGGCACTGTTTTCCTCATCTGTAATATAAAATGAATGACGTCAAGCCCTGACTTTAAATAGGCTTGTAAATGCTGATTGGGCAGTCCACATGTGTACCTTCATGTCAGCGCAGTACTTCTTTCCATTCAGCAACCATGTTATACATTCAGGTAAAAATTCTGTTTACATTAAGGCAGTTTACTTTATTATATGTAAGGGAGACAGCAAACAGAAAAAAAACCCCACTTTGTGCAGTGAATTTGGAAAAATGTTACGTTATAAGATTTTGAAACATTTAGGCTCACGACACTAACCATTGTTGATTGGGTTGAAATTATCTTCATTGAAAGTCAAGTGAATAGCCATGTAAAAAATATTTGAAATGATGAGTATCTTTCATGACTAAATTGTGTCATTTGTCAGAAAGTATGGCTACTTTGCAAAGATTTGTGTAAACTTTTATTTTTGGAGAAATATCTGGAATAGTAATAGTAAAGCTTCTTGACATGACTAAATAAAAAGTATAATGTATTAGGTTTGAAGTTGCTTTCAAATCAGATTTCCCGGTTTGTATTACTAATTCATTAATATATTATTTGAATGTGTTTGTTTTACAAGGGTGAAATGATTAATAGCATAGAACACCACGTGTTAAGTGCTGCTGAGTATGTGGAACATGCCAAAGAAGAAACTAAAAAAGCTGTGACTTACCAGAGCAAAGCACGCAGGGTGAGTCCAATATGCCCAATTTAGACCCAGTTGTCTGCAGTGAGCAGCGGGTTCTGCTTTCGAATGAGGGTTCTGGGTGAAGAGGAATATTGATGTGTTTCTAATTTCAACTGTTAATATTGCATTTTAAAATGTTGCCTTTTTACCTTTCATGGTTTAACAGTCATATATAACAACTGACTTGATAAAAACTTCAGCCTTCATTTTCATTTTTAATTGTACTTTTTTTTTTAGCTAATAATGTTTATTCTTTTGAAACAAATGGCTTTGTTGCTTTGCTGAGACGTGTACTTAGTGCTGCCTTGTGTTGAATGGCTGTAACGTAACTTAACTGTTGCTTTCTCTTCTCTGACAGAAACAAATTGTAATTGTCATAGCTGTGTTGGTTCTTCTAGCTGTAATTGCAATAATAATTGGTCTGTCAGTGGGAATTAAGTGAATTCCTGATCGTTTCCTGCACTAGGTAATTATTAACATTACTAGCACATTTACTTGCTTTTTAACCTCTTTCCAAAATGTGTGATCAAGTGTAATTTACAGAAAAAATATATTTAAACAGTACAATACCTTAATATGTACATATCTTAATATTTCATTTGTCTGTAGTACAAAGTAATTATGGGAAGAGCCTTCAGTTCATAGAGTTGTAACTTTTTTCTGTGTAATTTACTGTACTGAACAATGCAGCTGAAAGCACTCCTCAGCGTTGTCAGTGCCAGAGTAACAGAGTGGTTCTTAACCTGACTCGTGCGGTCCAATATGACATGCAGGCTTTCTTTCCAACCAGCCTGGTCATTGGAAGGCAGTTCATGCTGTTAATGGAATTCACCATTTAATTAGACAGCTTGTTCTTCCTCTTATTTCTAATGCCTTACAGATTCCTACTAGCAATGTGCAAACAGCATGACATGTTTTTGTAACACTCAGTAACCATTTTTTCATCTTTCTTTTTTTTCTTTGCCTTAAAGGATAAGTATGGTATTTTAAAGATATGTATATGCATTTGCCACACAAATTTGCCTTCCAAAGTCTATACATTTTTTTAATGTCTTGCCTGCACTGGCACTTTACAATGGGGCACAAAGCACCACCAGAAAATAAAAGCCAGAAACGTACATGTCCTCTTTGAGTTTTGATAAAAGAAAACATGTGTGGTATGATTTTTCTTGAGGAAAGAATGCATTTGCTATTTGCTTGTGTGCGTTCTTACATAAATATAAAACAAAGCCAATCACACGGCACAAACTCTTTACTATGATTTGGTCCGTTGATAGGAGACCATGTCCTGGGGGAGTGAAAGGTTATTGCAGAAGATTACAAGTGCTGAGGGAGCACGCACGGCTGGTTTACTTTTAAAATGGCTGAATCCGATAATATTGGAGTCTTTTGTTTAAAAATGACATGCATGAGCTTTTTTACCATATGTGTGTAACTGCAAGATACATATACATACATCAATACTTGACAACTGTCCTGGCTAGAAAAATGGATGTACTGTGTAAGTGTCAAGGAGTTTATTTTTTTAGTTTTATCTGTTCTGTTAATTCCAATGTTAAATGCCAGTGCAGGCAAGGGATTTTTTAAAATTTATAGAAAGTGATGGACTTTGTAATACAGTGTTACATAGCAGATGCATAATGTTTTGGAAGAAATAACTTTGACTTGAAAAATACCAAAGTTATCCTTCAATTTAAGGAGCTACTTTATTCTATGATGAATACACAGAAGTGAATTAAATCACATTTAGCTGCCCTGTTGCTTGTGGGCTTTTTAAGGAAAAGGAAAGCATTTAACTTCCCAAGTATTAATTAACAAGTATTTCTTAATCCATCCATTTTCTAAGGACTATAAGGATAGCCCTGCCAGAATTAGATGGGATGGATTCACCGACACAAGCCAGGCAATCTGTACATTTAGGACATCTGAGATGAAACACATGCAGCCTCGAGGAGCTCATTCTGACTCCATGCAGACCGTGGCTTGGCCTGTTGGGCCCTTGAGCAAGGCCCTTAACCTGCAATTGCTGAGCACTTTGAGTAGTGAGAAAAGCGCTATATAAATGCAAAGAAGAATTATTATTATTTGGATTCCAATCCCGGCTCATGGAGCTGCAAGGCAGCAGTGTTACCCACTGTGTCACAGTGTCACCCTCATAATTATCCAGTAAACTAAAATAATGCCCAACAGGGAATGCAAATGTAAGTGGAATGGGGTGCATTGAAAGGTTATTACTTGTTGAGAAGTAAAGCCACTGGCATCTTTGGAGGTTGTAGACTAGAGTTAGAATCAGCCATCTAAGTAAATGAGCCAACCATTAAACAGCAGAGTTTGGTCTCTCAAAGATGTCATCTAGGAAGACAGAAACTGACAGCATTGAGTGCCTAGGGCAAGAGTTAATAACCATTGTGCGAAGTGGGGCAGTCTGTTCAAGCTGTACAAATCTGCTTTGTATGTCAATAATACTATCCCATCCCTCTGATACCAACACATTATTCTTTAAGATCTGGAAAGTCTGTATGCATGGTTCTCCAGTAGATCCCTGATACCTAATTGGATACATTTTCTTTGGTATTGTGGAACATTAAAATCTTAATATCAAAAATTGTTAATGACACTAATTATACTAAATGTAATGAAAATGATACATGTGATTTTGCACTTGGAAAGAGTGGAGTTCCTAGCTGTTTGTAAAAGGATGCTTCCAGTATAACCATCGCCTTCACGTCTATAATGTTCCGCTCATTTAAAACTCTCTGGCTGGCATTTCTTACTGTTTTTTTAATGAATGCCATTATGTAATCTTTCAATTTTCAGAAAAAGATTTTTATAGCTGTCTGTGCGGTTGTTGGCCTCATCATTTTATTAAGCATCGTCACAGCATCGGTGGCATAACTTCTTCCATTTGTGCCAAAGGAGAAGCTGTGACCTCCAGAGGAGAAGATAACCTTGGCCTCCATTAAAGCTGAAGACGACAAAATGTGTTGAAGAACGCTTTTGTGTTAGTTTTAAACCAGCACCATTAACAGAATACCCTAACAGTAAGCACATTTATAACTGCCCTTCAATGATTTCATGTTCATAATAATAATCTTTGTGTTTTATGTCAGATTATTACATTAATGTGTAATAAGGTAAGATGCAGCATATGATGGATGTCAGACCAGCAAAGATGTGCAGCATTGATATCCCAGCATAGCTTACCATTAGGAAGTGTAAACCTTTTATTTTTTTTCATTTAATTTATTGTTTTTAAGACTGACTTCACACCTTATATTCAAATGGTTTTTACATGGTAATGTTTTAAGATTAATTTTTTGACATACTGCTGGCAATTAAATGTATAAAATATTTAAGGGCTTTAAATGATGCTGTGAATTTTTTATCTTAATATATTACAGTTTTAAATTGCTTAACTGCCAGATGAAAAATGCTTTGACCTAAATATAAATGTTTAAGTCTTGGTTCAGGCATATCCACATCTGCGTCTTCTTAAGACCCCCACGTCTTCACATACTCCTTTGTATTATGGTAAGGGTGGGTAGCAGGACGTCTTTCATAAGATGGGCTGTAACGTAGCTTGATGATACACTCGAGGCTGAAGGGATGTGTCGCACTGTACAAAACAGCCCAGTTTCAGATCAGCAGTACACCCGCCGGTGCATTACGTGACTCAGATGGCTTGTTGCTGTGGCCTACAGTATTTGCTTAATTTCAAAGGTTGATATAACTTTAAACAAGTGTTTTTGATTTTGTTCTGCTCTTATCTTTTTTCTGTCCTTATAAAATTGGGCTGACTTGTTGTATTGTGGTTCATTGCCATTTTATGTTGCATGTACTCTTTTCACACATTTTTCTGTCATCCACTTCAAAGTGAGCCAAAGGCTTTATCTACAAACACTGAAGACACTCTGGGGGTGCAGAGCAGACCCTTCTAAAAGGGCACATTTTGACACTACGTGGCTAGAATGAGGCCCTGTTCCATCTAGGAGTGTCCACCCCCATATATCCCTGTTAGCCACTCTTGTTAATAAAATAAGTCTGATGCTATCATGTTGTTTTTTTATTATTACTTCCAAGCTTGTAGATTTTTAAGTAGAAAAACTGTCAAAATGACGTTTTTGTCTTTGGAGTGAAAACTATTATTACTGCCAGAAACAGATTAACTAAGAATGTTACATGTGTTTAAAGTTTTGACTATAAGTGCCTTCTTTATAAATGTTTTAAAAGGTTTACAAAGTACAATAACCAAAATTGCTATTTCTTATCTAAATCTGTCTCTTGAATATTTATGATTTATTTTGGATGTTTTACACAGGATATGTGATACTTAGCTTCAGAACTGAATTGTACTGCCAGTGAAGACCAAAAAAAAAAAACAATAAAAATTAAAACATTAAAAAATAAGCTTTTCTGTTTGAGTTTTGTTGAACAGTTCTCATATTTAATTCAAGGTCTGGAAACCAGGGGTTTGAATATGGTGTGTTAAAATACAGAAATGTTTAGCCCTCAGGGATAAGGATGTGTGTTTCACTAGTGACTGCTATTCATGAGCATGGAAGTGTTCATTAGCCCACTGCTTAGCGTCAACGCTTTTTAAATAAAATTGATAAAATAACTTTTTACTTGAACCTTTACAAGTTGTAACAAATAATGCACTAGTCCATTGGTTATGCTACAAACTGACAATCAGTGGATTCTTTAACACTAAAGGCCATGTTACATTAGATGGCTTTTCAAGCAAGTTTCAGTCGTAGCTGTAATTTACATATTCTTTGTGAGCTAAAGACTGTCGTGTAATGTGACATACCCAGTGACGCACTCTGGCTAGTCCACAAATCACCCAGACAGGTTTGATTTTTACCTTCATTCGTAGTGGCAGCTCTTTGTGCATTAGAGCTGACAACCAATGAATGCTCAGAAAAGACATATGGAAAACAGGTGTTTGGGAGCTCACAAACGGAAGAGAATCTCGTCTCACTGCTGTCTTGTATTTTAACTAACCAGCTTGTGCTGTAGTTGTACAAAATGTCTTGAATTATTCAGTTGAAAAATGCTTTTCAGCTTTCACTGTGCATTACTGTATGCCAGCTGTAAAAGAATGCCATTGTTTTTATACTGGAGGATATTCACAAATGATGGGCACCTTTTTGTAAGCCTAAGCAGGTCCAATATCTGTCTGTCAATGCATTCTTTCATGATATTAAAGTTTATTTAACATACTGCATATAAATATCTCTTTATGAAACATCACTCTAAACCTGTAAGTGAAATGTTTGGTGCTCTAATAAAGAGTTTTATCTTAAAAAGTAATTACTCAACATTGTGTACGTATATCCCAAAACTATATTCTGTGGAATCACAATTACTCAACATAAGTGTTTATCTCAACATCATATCCATCCATCATCCAACCCGCTATATCCTAACTACAGGGTCTGCTGGAGCCAATCCCAGCCAACACTCAGTGCAAGGCCTGAAACAAAGCCTGGGCAGGGCACCAGTCCACCACAGGGTGCACACACACACAATTTAAGATCACCAATGCACCTAACCTGCATGTCTTTGGACTGTCAGGAAACCCATGCAGACACGGGGAGAACATGCAAACTCCACGCAGGGAGGACATGGGACGCGAACCCAGGCCTCCTAACTGCAAGGCAGCAGCACTACCCACTGTGCCACCATGCCACTCAACATCATATATAATATGCAATTACAGTATCATTGACAGGTGAAATTTTTTTGCAAAACCCAAAGTAGTAATAATCTCTATATATAAACTCTTGTCCTGTGCTCCATTTACTGTCTAATCAATGCCTGCAGCATGATTCTTTGTTTGGGAGGTGTTGTCACCAATGGCAATTGTTACAATGAAATATATTCAAAAGATTCGATTCTATCTTGCGGCCACAATTTTACTGAACCAGCCAGGCTTTTCTTTTCACACTTGGCTGATATGGAGGAATATTTCGGACAAAATTAAATAAATAAATAAATAAATAAATAAATAAATAAATAAAAGGACTGTGAAATGTGAGCATAAATAAATAAATGTGCAGAATGCGTACAGACTGGGCGGGATAAGAATGGTATTGGTCATAATAAGGCCGTCAATCGCTAACCGCTAACCAATTGTACACAAGCTTCGCGATGAGTGGGTGGGTCATTTGACAGGCGGCTGTTACAAGGTTCAGTAATATGCTGTGGGAAAATGTGGAAGGTGGTTCACTTGACAAAAAATAAAGAAAGAATCCTCCGTTATACGCGTGTCCCTCTCCCGTTCCACATTTTGAGGAGATCTTCCATCCTGACCCGACAACTCTACGTGACGATGAGGCTCGTCCGTCGTCGTTTTACTCACACATTTGAGAAACTCGCATGTTACGTTGGGCCTGCCAAGGTCTGACGGTCTGGTCGGGCTTAGTACTCTCTACTTGAACTCTGTGCTGTCCACATAAATATAGGTTTCACTGTAAATTCTGCTGTGTAAGCTGGTTTGAAAATGGGGTTAATGAATGAAAGTGAAAGGGATTAAAAAAAGGCTCATCTAACACCCAGGAAACAATTTCTAGTCGTTCTATCCCCTTTTTACTGCATGTTTTTTCCCATATTTCAAAAGTGTGTGCAAAGAAACCCAAAGGGCATGTAGAAGCCAAGGTCGTACCCTTTACTAATCAGGCGGATTAAGGTGCAGGTGCGTTTAACTACACAGAGCCGGTGTGTTGAGCTCGCTCCTTGTGCCCTGCTAGGCGCCAAACGGACTGCGCCTGCGCGGCTTCTTGGCGGGCAGTTCGCGTTATCAAGCGATCACCACTTCTAGTTGGCGTCCTCTCGTTCGGACATTTTTTTTTAAGTATTTTTTCTTATATAATAACCGTCTTAATGAATTGTTATGATAGGCGTTCACCGGCGGCTCATGATGTTTCTGATGCCTGTGTATCTTTATGTTGAAGTTTTTTTTTATTATGAAAACGGGCCCCAGCGCACCACTTTGCTAGGGGGCCTATGATGTTGTTAAGGCGGCCTAGCGTAATGTTAAATATTATGATATTTCAGGTCGTTTCCAACTGTCGGGGTTTTCACTTAATTCTTTTTTTTTCTCTCTTTGGACATTATTATGGTTACAAAAAAAAAAAAAAAAGTGTGGACAAAGAGTAGCAATTTACATTTTCTTGCCATATGTCTTGCTTTTCCAAATTCCAGGTGGAGAAGCCATAAGAAGAAAGTTAAAAAGACCCATGTTGAGATTTTAGTCATGTATAATGTCCCTGTGACAAAGTTTGAGGCTCAAGTCCACTTAAGTATTATTATTTTTTTTTTATTTTTTATTTTTTTGCAAGTTTTGCCTGGTTTCAGCTCCCCAGCATCCATGAAGTTTTTTTATTCAGATTTGCCAATTTGTGGGACAGCCATTATTCATGGGATACAAGATGCAGGTAAGCAGGTGTGGATTGTGCACTCTTTCATATGTGGATTATTTTATTTTGAAATTTTCATGGGCATCCAAGTTTATTTATGTTGTATGGCCAACTCGGTGTGTACAAGTCTGTTCTCTGGGCCGAAGTGTGCACCTGATAAGGCTTGTACTCCAGTTTACTACCAGTACCTGTTTAGACCACTCTATAGGTTCATGAAAATTACCCCAGACCTTGAGGGAGGCCATCTTGGTTCGCTTGTTATGGTCAGGAAAAAAGCTCTGGTAGCATAAATCAGGCAGATGGGCTTCATCTGAAAGGGAGGACTACATCAACAAAGTTGATCTGTGTTTTCCATTTGAATGCATTATTGTGTATCATTGCGCTGCAGGTGGGCAAGCTGTTTCATGTTCATAAGAGGCAAAAGTAAGAACTTCCCTGAATTCTGTACATGCAACTATGCTGTTACTGTTTCTCTCGTGCTGTCGGGCAGTGATCAGCCTGAAACATTTTTAATATTGTAATTTACAAGTTTCTAGAAGTGGGTGACAGTATGGTTAAAGTGAAAAGAGATATAAATATATACGTCATATGTATGTATATATGTGTATATATATATATATATATATATATATATATATAAATATATATATATATAAATATAAATATATGTGTGTGTGTGTGTTGTGCGCTACAAACCAAGGTTATCAAACTGACCATCACAAGTGAAGAACTCTAAACCAAAGATAAACTGCACAAGACTAGTTACTCTTATATTTACTCCTAAGACCCTCGCAACAAGCCATTTCAATTAGACATATTCACAGAAGAAGGGTTTTCAGGCAGTTCTTAAACACCATGACGAAGTCGGCGGCTTGTTCCACTGGCTGGGAGCTACTTGTGAAAAAAGCCTAGATTGAGATGTGGTGCTATGCAAAGGTAGTATTACCAGACACCATTCACTTAGAGAATCAACTGGGTGATACATTTAAATAACTTGGTTTACAAGGGGTCTAAACCACTGACTACTTAGTAGACAACCGTCATTGATTTGAAGTTAATGTATGCTGCTACAGGGGGCCAGTGTAAAAGAGGAGCGACCTGTGTCTGTTGCTGCTGCATTTTGAATCATCTGCAGCAGCTTGGTAGCACATGCAGGGTCTCTAGCTGGTAGAGATTTACAGTAATCCAGACGTGACAGAACTAGTGCCTGAACCAGAAATTGTGCTGCTTGGTTTGGATATGGCCTGATCTTGCTCTTGTTATGCCAGGTGAATCTGCATGAACGAGAGACCATTGCAGTATGTTCAGACAGTGATGAATAGCTCGTCATCAATCACAAAGGTTGAGAACTAACTTGGCTGAGTTTATACAGCAAGGGAGTTCAATAGACAAGCTGACTGGAGTAACGAGGAGTTCTGTTTTTGCTAGGTTGAGTTGATGGTGGTTTTCCTTCGGCCAGTTTGAGATGCAAGCTGTGGTTCAAGTGGAGACCATGTTTTCCTCTGGAGGGAAAAAAAGTACAGCTGAGTATCATTGCACTCATGGCAATCTGTGGGACTGAATGACATGGCTTGGGAAGGTGATTTACAAGGAGAAGAGATGAACCCACAGACATCTTTGGAGTATCCCTGTGCTTTCCTGATGTAACTTTGATATCTGTCCACTTGAGGACAATTGCTAGTATTCTGAGCACCGTCTCAAAGTGAGAGAGGTGGCAAAAAGAATCTAATGGTTATAGCCGGATAACAGATCAATGAATGAGTATAGGATGAGGATACATCAAATGGTTTTTTTGCACTAGCCAGGTAGTTAATGTGATATTGTTAAATTTTTATTTTTAAAATCTGTGATGGTGGAGTTTGAGTAGTTATTCAGTCCCATTTCTTAGAGCATAACTCTTATAGTTGAGGATGGCTATCAAGTTTCATTGTCATTTTCTTAAAATTTCTTTAGCAAAATGTTCTGCATGTTAGAAATGTAGACCACTGGTTCTGGGCAGAATCGTCTGTCATGTGCTGTGGTACTAGTGGTGATCTTGCTCATTTTGTTTTCATTATAAAATCCATAGCTTCTTAGTCAATCTAAGCATCAGTCCTGGTTATGCAAGATTTTAAAGAAAGTGTATTTTCATCATGCAGTATTAAGGCATTTGAAAGTGTCTCATGAAGTCATGGCTAACTCGCAGCAATGCCCCCAGGGCACATCTAATACATGAAATCAATAGAATGATTTTAAACCTAAATATAAATACAGTGAAGCTGAGTATGGTGTTTTATTTCATTTTTCCCTATTTCCTAGAAAAAAAAACTGGACTTGTTTGTCCATGAGTTTCAGTCCCAGCTCTCATCACAACTCTGCCATGTGCAGTTGTGGCCACCACTCCCTCATCGTGTTTGATTTCGAGCTTCCATTTTTCATTTAATTTTGAGAACTTGACACTCTGCTGCTTTCTAAAACATTGCTTCACCTGAGATGATTTGTTGAGCTTCCTTTGAACTGTGCATTTTAAGTTCTGAGTTGCTTTGGGAAGTGTTTTGTTGTTTTGCACAGTTTGAATGATACTGTAAAGATTTATTAAGTAAGAGCAAAAATGAGGAAGTTTAATGAAATATCCAGGTTAAAAATGCTACTTGTTTCTGCAGTCCTGTGTCATGAAATGCCCCTCACTTTGCCCAGCTCATTCACTAGTTGACAGTGTGTGATGTGTAAGGAAGTCATGGCTTCTGTATGTTTCTCACCCGCTCACTCTTTGAATCCCTTGTTCAGTCAGTATTAACTGTTTCTGTTAGTTTTAATTATAATATCGCTGACCTCATGTCAGGAGTTCTGGAGCTTGATCTTGGTCTTACTTTTAATTCCCTTTTCTTACTCTCTTTTGAATATTATGCTTTTCAGCCATGGCTGCTAACCTGCTCTTTTTCTGCCCGTGGCTCCTTATTCAGCAAACTGTTTTATATTTTTTTTTATTTATTTATTTTTTAACCTGTGATCCAAATTTGTCAAGAGCTCCTCTTTATCCTTTAGACACAGCTGAGTCCTCTGTTCTCAAAGGAGATCAAGGCGTTGGGGAAGGAATGAAAGTGAAGTGCAGTCACTGACTGACCACAGCAGCCGTCTTTGGGAATGAAATACAATTTCATGCAGTGCCTGGTGGATTATTTCTGTGTGTTCCTGCTGAAAAATCTTTTAGTCAGTCAGATTTTTAGTCAAGTGCTTTGCCACAGTATTAACTATATGCTGCAATGCTTCTGGTACATTTTTTATTTTGCTGCAAATTATAGTTTACTGTTCTCCTCATTGTTTAAGGCTCAATAAAGGCTTTGCTGTTATGGAAGCTGAATCTGTCTGATAAAGAAAATGTCATTCATCTTTTATCATCTTTTTAAATACCTACTTTCTGCTCTAATTAATGTGACATAAGTGAAAATAATATAATTATGGAGACAATTTCTTTCATGTTTCGAATCAGCAGCATCTTGATGCCTTGTTGTCATATACCAGTATGAATGACTCTGAACATATGATCACCCATCCAGCTGCACTGTGCTGTCGCTTCCAAGCATGTTGACAATCAAATAAAGAGGAGAGCAGATAAGCTGGGGTGGAAATAAGGGGATGGAGGGGAGGTCTTTAAGTTACAGAATATGTCCTTTACAATAAAGAATGATTTGAAAGACACTGTAAACAAATGATTAATTGATCCATGGTTGAGATACATACAGAAAGTCATTTGATATCAAGTTAATCCCTTTGGTTGGTGAGTGGAGGGGTGTCTTCTAAAGAATACTCGGTTCTTGTCCACTCCTGTCTACACTTCTTGAAGGTATGGTCAGTCTGGCATTCATTAGTCATAAATGGAAGTCATTTTTAAACACATCTACAAGTTGTCATCCTGTGGTTCAAAATATAACCTGCTGCATGCATGGCACCACATTTTTGTATGTGGTTAGAAGCCTTGATGTAAGCACTGTTTAATGTGGTCCACTAGTACTCCTGTGGTTATTTTTCTTCTTCTATGAATTGTGCCTAGTGTCACAGCTATCTGTATAACTATAACATGACTCCTTAATAAAAGCTAATCATCTTTATGATTATCAGTATTTCTATCTTTTTTTAAACTTAATGAGCTGTTTGTACAACCTATGAAGTGTGAAGGAGGTGGCTCTGGCAGGCACTGTGTTCACTGTGATAAGTCCCTGTTCTATTACAGGATATGATGGTGACCTTGACTTGAAACCAGTTGGAGAAACTGCAGAGCCTAATGAACATTCAAACCCAAGCTGCAGCAGTGCTCCTAAGGCTCTCTTTCTCAATAACAGCAAAATATTTAAGAGTTTTGAAGGTGAAACATTTGTGGTTCCAAATTAGATTGATTAGCTGATGCAGCTTAGCTATCCTCTTGTGTAAATCAAGTGGAGTGAGTGTTTGTGGTAAATGTCCATTTAGCCATCCTTTCTGCTCTTCTGACATCACCTACTGCTATTATTCTTTAAAAGAATACCATCCATCCATTTTCCAACCCGCTGAATCCTAACTAGAGGGTCACGGGGGTCTGCTGGAGCCAATCCCAGCCATCACAGGGCACAAGGCAGGAAATAATCTCAGGCAGGGTGCCAACCCCCACCACAGGACACACAAAAACACACCAAGCACACACTAGGGCCAATTTAGAATCGCCAATCCACCGAACCTGCATGTCTTTGGACCGTGGAAGGAAACCCACGCAGACACGGGGAGAACATGCAAACTCCACGCAGGGAGGACCCGGGAAGCAAACCCAGTTCTCCTAACTGCGAGGCAGCAGCGCTACCACTGTGCCACCGTGCCGTCCTTAAAAGAATACTACATCCAATTTTTCTTTTTTTTATGTGTTACCAGGAATTGTTTGTAGTAATGGCTGAAAAAAAAATAATTTCATGCTGTCACAGCTAAGGGAGATGATAAACTTTCCCTTACAATGGGCTTCAAAGGGGGGACAGTGGGGGTCAACAGTCAACAGCAGCAAACAATGTTAAAACATTAGTTGAAATTTTTTCTGGTTACTTGTGGTACATCATCCACATGGCAGTTTTTCCATTGTATGCTCACAACATTCAAATCACATATGTTTTGTTAAAATATTGTTTGTTAAACAGTTCCAAAAATTGAGAGTAGTTTATGAAAGTAAAGCACATTCAGATGCTTTTGACCTTTTGGTTATTTCCACTTTTTGAAAACTGATTTGACTCAAAATCTTTGTTAATCTTCCCATCTCTTCTTCCTTTTGAGTTTACAAACATGACAATTTTTTTTAACACCTTAACATCTGCCAGTAACTGAATGCTACCAATCCAAATTTCAATCTGTTTCACAGCATTAGAATTGCTATTATCTTTGTTATTGACCATTAAAGCCGCTTTTAGAATGTTTGATTCTCCTCACCTTATACAAGTTAACACTTGTAAGAAAGATATTCTTTCTTTCATCCAAGCTGACCAAGTATTGGAAAGTGCAAGGCCTTCAACTGTGCTATGACTCCCAATGCAATTTCTCACCCTATTGTAGGACCTTTGTTGCATCTTATATTGTTATGAAAATGTTTTTTGTTCTTTAAAGAAGTAGGGGGAGTTAAGTCTCTTGTATTTAATTATGAAATTGATATTTTGGCATATTGCAGCTGGACTATCTGAACCTGTTTTGTTTGTGTAGTGCAGGGGTGCCCACACTGATCGAAATGATCTACCTACATTAAAAATGATATATACATACATACACACATAACATTCGAAGTCTGAATCACAATCTGATTGTATGGGTGGTTACCTACCAGGTAACGCGCGTGGTTGCTCTGCAAGTCAGCAAACATCCGCCACAGGTGCCCTCTCAGTTGCGAAAAGCAGATCATAAATGTTACATAGTTAACTGTCAAATAATGCAAACAGTAAGTGACACGTGTTTCGCCCTATTTTGGGCTTTTCAGGCGTACACACTCACTGCACCCCTCATCGGGAATCGAACTTAGGACGTCAGACAAACGCACTTCGATTGTGACATTGTGAGAAAAAAAATCGTCTTCCAATTCCACATCCAGCCCATACCCTCTCCAAACAATTTTTTTTAAATACCTTCTTTAGCCGAAATTGGTTGGAAGTCTAACTAAATCACTTAGCCGGAGTTTTGCAGCTTGCGCATTTGATCGTGCGTGCGGGATGACCAGTGTGTTAGAAGAAAAGAGATCTCAGACTGGTCTGTATGTCAGTCAAGTGGCAAATACCATAGGGAGGATATATGATAGACTAACGTTTAAAAAAATTTTTTTTTTAATGCAATGCTATCTACCTGCACTACCTTGCGATCGATGCATTGAGTACCCCTGGTGTAGTGGGTTGTCTACAGGAAACAAGTTGTAACCGCTGCCCCTTGTAACCTGTGGTAGAATTTATCTGCATCAGCCTGTTTTCATTCTTTGTCTTTTGAGTTGCATTCAGCCCTATATTTTATCATATACTGTAATTCCAGTGCAATTGAGATTGTTTTTCATCTTCGTCCAAATACTTTCTTTGGTCCAAATACCTTCTTTGGGGATAAACAGTCAGCCACAGTCCTATCAGCAGTCCAGCTGTACCTGCTCCTTAGTCTGTGGGATGGCTGTGCTACTGTTAATATGCTTCATTTAGGTAACTTTTGTTTCTTAATAAGGAGTGGACCTTTTTTTGTGATCTGGCCAATCTCCAAATATCTTTGTTTATAATGATATGTTTGACCACTATTCATTGTGTGACTTTTACTGATATGGATTGCCCAATCTGATTGTAATGAAAAAGATCAGTATAAATTTCATAATCCTATAAACATCTGTTCACAGAAAAGATCAGGTTAATGGAATTGTATCTAGCCTTGTGGATGGGCATATGGATCATACTGTAAAAGGCCAGGTAGAAAAGCGGAGAAAATAGATGGCCACTATTTAGCACATGGATCCTGGTTTGATTCCAGGTTGATTTGGAGTTGGCAGCTTCTCCCTATGTTTGTTTATGGTGACCCGTATCCTGGCAGAACTGAATGTGAAGCAGGAAAAAAACTTTATGTAGGACACTTGCACATACTCATTCACTCACTCTGGAGTCACCTTAAACTTGCCAGTTAACTCAATCTGTGTGTCTTTTGGGGATGTGGGAGGAAAACTGGAGTTTCTGGTGCAATATCATAGGCAAGGAATATAAACTTAGAGTGCTGGAACCATGACACAGCATCACTAATAAATGTGACACTATGAAATTCTGTATAGGATTAATATTTCCCATTATTGAGTGATTAGTTCTTCTTTTGTTCTAGCCATGGTTGGGACCATTCATGAATTGAATTGAGAATGCATAATCCGTTCCAATTCACTTCTTGGAATTGGAATTATAATTGCATGCAGCTGAAGGGAAATGGAATTGAATTGGAATATCAGGAGACATAATTCAAATAAATTCCATGAAATTCCACTTTCTAAGATAATTTGACTTTGATTTGCTAAATAGTCTACAGCACATTAAAAAAAAAAAAAAAAATCACCAATCACGGAAATCACAAACATATAAAAGAAAAAGTAATGTATGTTGTATTCATTATGCATGTTAATTTCACAGATCACTGTTACAATCAAATTTCATATTTCTTCTTTGTGTCACTCTGCACATTAATGTCCTAACAGCATTTTCTTTGATTAAAGCAATGTTTCCCAGAATTCCTTGCAAGGTGAAAGTTCATGGCCTATGTGTATCAATGAAAGCCAGTAGACTGGAAAGATTTTGATTGACTTTAGATTGCTTTTTGTCAATGATCTGGGACTGTTTTGGGGATCTGATTTGTGTATGAACTTGGGATTGCAATATTAACACAGATTTGAAATCCCTATTAAACTGAAAATGTCTTTCCAAAAATGTCAGATTTCTCAGCCATTTATGAAGGATCATTTCGGTGAACAAACTCTTACAACTTTAGGTAACTACAAAGTATTCTGTAAGCATTGTCATATACCTGTTTATGGATCCAGCTGAGCTACATCAAACTTTAAATGGCATTTCCAGCATTTTATCACATTGAACTATTTATCAATTGTTAATGTATGGTTCTCAGTTTTATTTTTCATACATCACTTGGTATTTGTAAAGCACCATAAATAACTTTCATATGCATTACCCAACATGTTATCACAAGTAAATGCTCAGAAATGGCAATAAATGGAATTTGCCAGAATTTCACTTTTATTAAATTCCACTTTATGAAACTCCAGTTAAATTCCAATTTAGTTTCTTCTTCTTGTTGAATACTAATTCCAATTCCATTTTTTTTTTTTTATTGTTGAGTTATTTCCTGAAATTTTTCTTTGTAATCTGGGCAATTCCTTCAGTATTTTTTATTGCATAAAAGAGAGGGCTGGATAGATGAACGGTATTAAGAACTTGTCCCTTTTATTTTGGCCTGTTGTCAGAATATCATATTAAGTTACATGACAGGTATAAAGTTTCTTTGTGCATGTGGTTTGTCTTTCATTCAATAGTCAAGGAGTTTTGGCCTGCTTGTTCTGTTCATTCCTTGTATCAAGCCTTGCAGTGGCTCTTGTGATGTCACCCTGGTGATGTTGTCATGGAGACAGTGGAGCAGATGAATGTATCACTATGTTTAGGCCTGCAGCTACACTCTATGGTGTGTGATGTGCACATCAGGGCTTGTTCTCCTTTTCCTGCAGCCTTAATGTTGATGTTGGAGAGGGGCTGCAACTTGCAGCTTAACAGTAAGACACATTGCCCCACAAATTAATTCTGCCTATTCTTTGTCAAGTAAGGAGATGTATGTCTTTAATTTTCACGGGTGATGTGTGTTACTATTACAAAAAAAGATGGTGTTTATGAACTGATACTTGGGCTCAGCCTTTGTTAAGGACTTAACATGTCATGGAAAACAAGCAGCTTCATCCTGTCTGTGTATATAGTGGAAGTTAATTTTGGATTTGAGTATTTTTACCTTATACAGTACTTAAAAGAAAATATGGACTGTCCATTTTAGAGCCTTAAGTTACCTAATAATATTGAGATATTCACAGACTTGCTTGTTTTGTTTTGGGTTTGAATTTTGATGCATTAAAATAACTTTGTTTTCTTCCATATTGAACTAAGAAGAGATTGAGCTTAAGAGATCTCATTCTCTTGGTTAGATAAACAAGCCATTGGTAACAGTAATGGGTGTTTTTGGCTGTGACACAATTCTAGAGCCTTCTCCTTAGAATGGTTCCTATTAGTCTAACATCACCCACGTCTAAGGACGAGACAACCACAACTTAACCTACCTATGATGTTGAGAGATCCCTGAAACAGTCGGGTGAACTGTAATATGGAAGTGCCAGTTGAGACTATGGACAAAGCTTTTATTTCTCTCTTTCAATGGTAATCATGTGGAATGTAAAGCTGAGAGAGAGGGAGAGAGACTGCTTTTTAATTGTCTACTTAAATTATTTTATGTAAAAATGTAAATTTTAAAAGTGTTGGCAGGGGCTTGTTAGAAGTGTTTTCTGTCTGCTCTTCAAATTTTCTTACAACAGAACTCTTTTCATCAATGTTTACACACTGAACAGGAAAGAAAGCAGCACTCTGGCACATTCCCCCCCCCCCCCCGTACCCCCAACACAGCTGGGATTTGTATCCTCTCCTAATAATGAGGTTATTGTCTGTGGTTCTCTATAAAGTGACAGGCAGGCAAGCATCTGAAGTGATCAGATGTGGTTAAACCATTTAGACTGGCTGGCTTACGAAGGGAATTAAAGAAGGATATGCATCAGCAGTAGGATCGGCTGTCTGCCTTGAGTTGTGGAAGAGGGAGTTGCTGTGCCATACTTTTTTGCTGGCAGGAGTGTATCTTTTGCTTAGGTCATTTATAATGCATAGTTTTCATGCTGCACTGATATTATCTTGGCATACAAATAAACTGACATAACACCCTGTTATTCTTCATTCATAATTCATCTTCCCGGCTTGATGATTGATTCTCGCCTAACATACAACACTTGGAATATTAGTGGCTCTGATTTCCAACCCCCGCACTTCAAGCTTGTATCTTAAGGTATTAGAGTTGTGAGGCTGCACTGTCTGCTACAAAAGCAGAACATTTCCATCTGTCACCCATCGCTCACAGTCCTGGCTTCATGAGACAAAAATCAAAAGGAAAAAGTCTCACATGCTAGAGAGTGCTTGATATAAGCTGTTGAAGAGCGGGTTACTGAAAGGAGGGCTCTAGGGGTCTGCATGCAAGCTCTTTCTCTTCCTGCTAGACCAGTTCTTGTATGACACAAGATCACAAAACCTAACTGACAACAAAAAGGACCAACAACCATAAAGGCAGGAAAAAGTAGTAAACTTTGCAATGTGGAATGAAGGTTGGATTTGGATGAGACGCTGTTGTATGGTAAAGCTTGTCCATTTCAGAGAAAACCTACAACTTCAAAATGATTGAGATGGCCAGTCTTTAGTCTTAGATAGATAGATGCTTTATTAATCCCAAGGGGAAATTCACATAATCCAGCAGCAGTATACTGATTAAAAAAAAAAAATATATATATATATATATATATATATATATATACATACAATAGCTTTATAACTTTGAGTAATAAAGCAGACAATAACTTTGAGTAATGTTAGTATTTACTCCCCCGGGTGGAATTGAAGAGTCGCATAGTGTAGGGGAGGAACGATCTCCTCAGTCTGTCAGTGGAGCAAGACAGTGACAAAAGTCTGTCACTGAAGCTACTCCTCTGCCTGGAGATGACACTGTTCAGTGGATGCAGTGGATTCTTCATGATTGACAGGAGTTTGCTTAATGCCCGTCGCTCTGCCATAGATGTTAAACTGTCCAACTTTACTCCTATAATAGAGCCTGCCTTCTTAACAAGTTTGTCCAGGCGTGAGGCGTATTTCATCTTTATGCTGCCTCCCCAGCAAACCACCGCGTAGAAGAGGGCCCTTGCCACAACCGTCTGGTAGAACATCTGCAGCATCTTATTGCAGATGTTGAAGGATGCCAATCTTCTAAGAAAGTATAGTCGGCTCTGACCTTTCTTACACAGAGCATCAGTATTGGCAGTCCAGTCCAATTTTTCATCTAGCTGCACTCCCAGATATTTCTAGGTCTGCACCCTCTGCACACAGTCACTTCTGATGATCACAGGGTCCATGAGGGGCCTGGGCCTCCTAAAATCCACCACCAGCTCCTTGGTCTTGCTGGTGTTAAGGTGTAAGTGGTTTGAGTCACACCATTTAACAAAGTCTTTGATTAGCTTCCTGTACTCCTCCTCCTGCCCACTCCTGATGCAGCCCACAATAGCAGTGTCATCAGCAAACTTTTGCACATGGCAGGACTCCGAGTCGTATTGGAAGTCTGATGTATATAGGCTGAAGAGGACCGGAGAAAGTACAGTCCCCTGAGGCACGCCTGTGTTGCTGACCACAATGTCAGACCTGCAGTTCCCAAGATGCACATATTGAGGTCTGTCAGTAAGATAGTCCACGATCCATGCAACCAGGTGTGAGTCTACTCCCATCTCAGTCAGCTTGTCTCTAAGGAGCAGAGGTTAGATGGTGTTGAAGGCGCTAGAGAAGTCCAAAAACATAATTCTAACAGCACCACTGCCTCTGTCCAAGTGGGTGAGGGATCGGTGTAGCATATAGATGATGGCATCCTCCGCTCCCACCACCTCCTGGTATGCGAACTGCAGAGGGTCGAGGGCGTGGCGGACCTGGTGCCTCGGGTGGTGAAGCAGCAGCCGCTCCATGGTCTTCATCACATATGACGTCAGAGCAACAGGCCGGAAGTCATTCAGCTCACTAGGACGTGATACCTTTGGGACTGGGGTGATACAAGATGTTTTTTTAAAGCCTCGGGACTCTCCCCTGTTCCAGGGTCAGGTTGAAGGTGCGCTGTAGAGGACTCCCCAGTTCCAACACACAGGCCTTTAGCAGTCGTGGCGATACACCATCTGGACCTGCTGCTTTGCTGGCACAAAGTCTTCTCAGCTCTCTGCTCACATGGGCTGCTGTAATTGTGGTTGGGGATGTCTCACCTATGCTGTTATCAACAGAAGGATGGTTGGAGGATACAGTACTCAGAGATGAGAGTGGGTTAGGGTAATCAAACCTATTAAAGAAGTTGTTCATTTGGTTTGCTCTATCCACGTCTGTCTCGATGGTGGCACCCCGTTTCGAGCTGCAGCCAGTGATAATCTTCATCCCATCCCACACTTCCTTCATGCTGTTATTCTGCAACTTCTGCTCCAGCTTTCTCCTGTACTGCTCCTTCGCTGCCCTGAGCTGGACTCGGAGTTCCTTCTGCACGTGCTTGAGCTCATGCTGATCACCGTCTTTAAAAGCCCTTTTCTTCTGGTTCAAAAGGCCTTTGATGTCACTTGTAATCCATAGCTTGTTGTTAGCGTAGCAGCGTACTGTTCTTACTGGAACTACAATGTCCATCCAGAAGTTGATGTAATCATTTGTGCAGTCAACAGCTTCTTCAATGTTCTCACTATGTGACCCCAGCAGTATATCCCAGTCTGTAGTTCCAAAGCAAATTCAAAGTTCTTGACCTACATGTTATAAATTAAGGAGTCTCCCAGGTGTATTTCTCCATCTGAGGTGAAATGTGACAGCTGTTTTAGGCCTGAATCCAGATGCTAATGTTTTTGGTTTTTTTTCCAACTGACTATTTTCACATTTTAATAGAGAAGTGGGGATCAATTAGTGCCACATTTCACCGTCATAGCAGGGCACGAAAGATCAGTGCTGTCTGTTAAACATTAGCTATGTTGCATAAAAGATTTTTTTTCCATCAAGTTGTAATAAGTTACTAACAATTCTTGATCTCTTGAGTATTTGACCATTATGTTTGATTTGGTATTTCATGTGACCTGGTAATTTTTGACATTTGTCAATATGCACCAACTGCAGTCTTTAACCTAAACTATGACTATTGATTTTAGTTTTATATGGCAGTTTTCTAAATTGTACAACCTTCTATGGCACTTCACAGTTAATGTACTGTAATTTTTTGTGATAGTTTAAAATATTCCTTTGGAGACTCGAAATAACAGGCATTGGTTTACTATTCAGCTTCTTAGCCACTAGGGGGATGTGTTGTTCTACCACTGGGTCAAGTCAGTCGATGCGCTGTAAGAAGTTTGGGCAAAGTAGTTTTGGAGTGAGGATGGAAAGGTCATACTTTTGTCTGCTTAACAGTCTACCAATCTAGTTGGAAATGCGTGGGTTATTTGGGGAAAAAAAAGCAATTTAAGTTGCTATTGACCATATGCTTACTACATGGGGTAAACTGGTAGTGCAAATAATAAAGAATACGGGCATACAGTATATAGTTAACTGGGTCTGAACTGCGGGTGGAGAAAACTGAGCGTTCAAGCAGGTGTTGTGGGTGCGCGAAGGAATTAAATAGAAATGCCATTTAGTGTTTTCACGGTTTAATAGGCAGGAGACCGTGGTTTGAGCATCTGAGGAGGAAACGTTAAATGGCATAGTAAGGTAAAACCTTCAGTTTTACAATTTTCTTCCCCATTGGGTAGACTGCTGCCCCTAGTAACTTCAGTGCAGTGCTCTTTCTAAAAACTATGCAAACTTAGAGAAACGACCAGCCACTATCATAACATCCGAGTTCATTTAAGTCCTTTCTTCCCATATTCCGTGCAGGTTAGGTTAATAAACAGCTCCAAATTGGTCATGTCTGGGTGACTGAACGCAAAACTGAAGTGCATTAAGCGTATTTGAGAATTGCATGTTAGAAACAGTGTTGTATGTGTATCGTATTTCTCTGAAAGCAAATAAAACTGACAGCTTTGTATGGTGCCTGAGAACATAGTTAATCTTCAGAAATTGGTAAATTTGATTGTCCAAAATGGTCATGTGTAAGAAGTTGGTCGACTGCCTCTGGCAGTCTAAATGGCTACGATCTGTTTGTTTTTATTACTGAAAGAAGAGGTCAGGGCATTGACGGATGCGTGCCCACGCAGTGGTGATAGTTTATTTGACTACTGCTCTATTTTATATATGTATTTATTTGTTAGTTTAACGGCCAGGAGCATTTGAGAAGCTGGGTTTTACATCTAATTCACATCCGCTAGTGTGTCGCGGATGACTTGATTATCCATCCACAATGCACTGGGGCCTCGTCTGGTCACTTGTCGCAGATATCATCTACAGAGTGTAATTGCAGACCGCAGTACCTGTGAGGTCAGTCATGTAGTGCCCCAACATCACGAAACGCCCTCAACGTTAAATTTTTTTTACGTTTGTTAGTTTAAATATTTTATGTGGGGAAGGTTACACAAACAACACCAACCGATTCGAAATCTTTAAGCATATACTTTACAACAAACGGGTGGAAGTGGGTATCCCCTTACTTAACTGTTTTTTTTAAGCTTCACTTCGAAAATAATGACTTTTGGCGCACACCAAATACAGTAACTACCAAGCACACACCGTAGTAAGTTGAGTGGTATGCCTTGCCTTTAGTACTGGCCGTATATGCTTTCAAGTCAGTGCAGCGAGATTTGGAATTTTTTGGCCAAAAAAATTTGATTGATAGTACTTTATTTGTAAGAGTTTGGCATTTTACAGAAGCAGTTTAAATAAATAAATACATAAGTTGGTAGATAAATATACATACACACTTTGGTCTGAAAAAGAAGAAAATTAAAAATAAATTTATTTTGTGACTTGTCTGTCAGTGTCACATTGAGACATTTTGCAGACGTATTGTTGTGGGTTTTCTTGACAGTTCTGATATGCGGTGAAAAGCCGCTGACATGAGTCCACAGTGTTGTTGAAGAGCATTTATATGGAGTAGACTTGTGTACAATTATAATTTGAATGAAGTGGATTATTACCAAAGGATTGTTAACCTGTGTATGTTGTTTGCATTTTTTGATATTTCATTATATAGTAGTCTTTTCTATTGTATTTGGGAAGTTGAGGACGTGGGAAGGATATTTACAGTAGTGCAGTAAACTGTATTGTATCATTTAATCCATGCTTTTTGTTGTGTTTTAATTGGGTGGTTTGACTTGTTCTGTAATGTTAAAAATTAAAGGTGATGTTGATTACATAATGGCATTTGTGTGCTTTCCGAAATTACTTTTCATAATGAGAATTAAAGTATTCATTTGACATTCACAGCTGTGATTTCTGGAATGAAAATATATTTAAAATCTGTATATTGTTTGCCTAATTTGCTGAATATGAATTTCAGTTATTTCAAATCAACAGTAAAATGCATTAAATAAACATACTATTTTAACGTTAATAAATGCATTTCAGCTATCTCAGCTTCGTGGTGAATAGAAGAGTGTAGATGTTCATTATATTAATTGATGCATTTAAATGCTCACTACTCATTCTGTAAAGATTTCTATAAATAACTGTAAGTGTAAAGGGCAATGGTAGCAGCATCCCAAACTTACAAGACCAAGAAAATCCCAAGAAGTTCCAAGGATAGTCCAGATGAATTGACACTTTACACCTCAAGATTGAGAGCATATGGCCTTAGTTAAAGATGCTGTTTTGTTTTCTTTGTTTTTTTACTTTTCCTTTTTCATTTTGTATTGATTTTAAAGTAAATGGCTGTCCTTATTATTTATTTGCTTGAATAGCATGCTATTGTAATGTTCTGGTTTTTGAAAATAAAATATAAAAAAAAAATACTTTGCCCAAAAGTGCCCTGTGTCTACTGTAGGTGTAATTATACTTTCACTGGTGTTCAAACATTGTCTTTGGTAAAGGCAAACTGCGGATAGCATACAAATCTAGTAACAATTCACCAAGTGGGTTAAGATCAGTTATGCCTGTCATTCAGAAGCATTACATGGTCAGTATGTGATACCTATAAAAGCTCTACATTTAACGTCTTTAAAAAGGCTTAGCACTTTAAATAGCGAGAACTTTATTTGTCCTAAGGGGGAAAGTTTGGCTTTTTATAGAGCCGCTTTAATACATGTATAAATCGCTAGATTAAAAAAAAAATAGTAAATAAATATACACACTCACTTTGGACTGAACACACAGCAGAATGGCAATAAAGCAAGAAAAAAGTTCTGACTTTTCACAGTGAGACAATATGC
The DNA here is from genome assembly GCA_026402145.1 of Polypterus bichir lapradei. Lineage (NCBI taxonomy): Eukaryota > Metazoa > Chordata > Cladistia > Polypteriformes > Polypteridae > Polypterus > Polypterus bichir. Next base: position 9,305,249 of record JANRMT010062838.1, on the reverse strand, counting down.
AGGCATATTGCTGTTGGTATAAAGGAGTCCCATTTTCTTGATGCAGTTCTGCTGAATGATTTGATGGCTGAAAGTCCTCAGTGTGTCAAAGAGGATGTGAAGCATTGCTTATAAAGGCATTCATTTTCATTTTGTTTTTTTGTAATTCTCTCCTTTGCTATGAACTCCACGTGGTACAAAGTGCATCCTGTAAACTGAGTTTGCCCTTTTAATTAGCTTATTGATTCGGTGGGCCTCTCTTGAAGTGATGTTACCAACCCAGAGCACCACAGCATAGAAAAATCACACTGGTCATCACAGAGTAATAGAAGATATGAAGGATGTCACTTCCCACAATAAAGGATTAGCTTCAGAGTCAATAATGCGTTTAGCAATATCATGTCTGATTATCCCTAGGTGTTGGTTTTTTTTTTATTTTTTCTATTTTAAATAACCTCCTGTATTACCTCTTGGTGTGTCTTTGCCAGATCTATCCAACTCTTACCTGTCACCAACTATTATTTCACCTGATACTCATGAGTTCTTTATAGGAACTCTATAAATGCTCTGTAATTAAAGTACTTTGCAACATACCAGGCAAGATATTTTATATGCTTTAATATACATACGAGTATAATTGAAACCAAAGTATCCAATTGCATAATGAAGGAATGTTGTGGGAGATATTTGCAGAGTGTAAGTCATTTATTGATGGGTAAGCAGATGGCACTGCTTTTCACATTTTCTGACAGTAGTAAATTGGCTAACATTATAACATGAGTCACAGCAGTACAGCATATTATTAAGACATAAACTATCTAGCCCCAATGACTCCTTCATTTAGAGAAGCTAAAATGGAAAACAACCTTAAAGGTATTTCCTTTTGCTTTTTGCAAATTGGAGTTTCCAACAGGAAATGTTTCTCTGTAATGCTTTGTGTCTGTGCTGTTGTGTGGTTTTTATAAATGTTTTTCTAATTCTTTATAACCTATACCATATCATCAGAATTTTAGTTTCTCTTGGGTTGATGAGATGATTTTGAGTATTAACTATACACATCTCACTGAGGTTCTGATTTCATCTTGTTTAACTACCAGTAGACATTTAGAATTACTTTTGTTTTGCTGTGTTTCAGTGATGGAGACTTGAACCCTTGCAAAGGATAAAATTATCCTTTAATGTTTCTATTAAATTGCTATAACAGCTTTTCTGGCAGTCTCATTGATTTCAAGTTGTGTTCTTCATAGTAATAATTTGAAGTTCCACACACATCCTTTAGTAATGATACAGTTGGTTTAAGGTCCACATGCAAAGACCACATTATTTTTCAAATATTGTGATCAAGAGAAAAAAATCCTCATATCCCCTGCCCAGAGAAGATTCAAAACATCAGTCTTATTAAAAAAAAAATTGGTATCCATCACTTATTGCACTATACACTAAGCAATCTATAATGAAAATATCAGCTTCTCTTTGGCTAAGGCTGGAGAAAATAGATAAACTGGGCTGCAGATTTCTCCTAGAATAAGGTTTTCAGAACCATCTTTGCTATTCTGTGGTATTTCATATTTTTGCTTAGACTGCAGACAGAAAAGGTAGGTGACCAGCAGCAGACTATGATTAATTAAATGGATTATGTTAAAATTTCAGACAGCCAATAATCTCTTAATAGCTGGGTGTTACTGCAGTTACTCAGATGAGTTTCACATGGGGATTCATCCAAATAGATAGAGAGCCATTAAATTGCATTGAAAACTGAGGTACATGCACCACACAATTTATTACTTGTTATTGTACCTAAATTATTTAGCATATTTTTATGTTCTCTCTCAAAAACATATGTTTTTACATAATAAAAATAGCTTCGACCAAAAAAATCACACAAGAAATTCTCTGGTCTCGTGGTCAAACTTAAAAGCTCAGAATCGAAGATTCACATTCAGAATGTGCTAAAGAAAGTTAGGGAATAACTTTTTTTTTTTAGTATATTATTGGACTATATATTTTTATGTATGTACATACAATATGTTTTCTGAAACCATTGTCAGTTCAGTGTTGCTGTTAATTTTTTATGAGAAACTAAACCCTTCAAACTGAATTTCTGTTCCTTTTTCACCATTTAATGCTGACACCAGTGATGATCATACAAGTATTACTGCCTATCAGCCTACAGTAGAAATACTGTTCTGTAGCATCGTATAGCTTCAAAAGTACTATACCATTTTTCATTTTTGTTTAAAAGTATAACTATTCTGTGATTTAAAAGCTAGTTATGCATCCACAGTTTTTCAGGTTAGTGAGTTGCTACACTTAGAGTGCTGTTATTTGGAAAAAAAAAACTCTGAACATTTTTAAATATCTTTTTTAGACGTGCAAGTAAAGATTTATGTAGGGGGCATGTTTTGATCTTGTTTTAAAGTAATTATTTTTACTATTAACATTTAAACTTTTTGATTCATTCAATGATACAATCTAGCTGATCTACTAAACTAAAATTGCTATTATTGTGATTTCTATTTTTCAGTGTAATCAAGATTGAAACATAAAATAAGAGGAGAAAGAAATGAAATCTGCTACTGAAAAATGGAAAGGCAAATCTAAAATGAGTTATTTTTTCAAGAATTTTTAGGAAGATGCCCATTATATCTTTATGTAGTCCAGAAATTGCATATCCTGTTATGTTTAGTTACTTAAGATGTCTTAAGTGCCTTCATTGGCACTCATCCTGAAGCACTGGGTGCCAGGCCTTTTTTTTTATGAAGACTTGTTTCCTGCTCCTTGCTTCAAACCTGCATGCACTAAAGGGGAAATGTCTTTAACAAGGCCATAGTGACATTGTAGTCAATGTAGTGAAAGCATTGCCACTCTGAATACTATTTTTAAAGGCTTGATTTAGTTGTCTGTATTGTGCAATCAATATGTGGTCATAAGTGCACTGCATAATTGACAAGGCAAGCTCATGGATGCAAGTGTATTTTGCAGTTTGGGCAGACGATAATGTTTAATGTGACCTGGAAATTTGACATTTCTAATAAAATGTATAATTAAATGTCAAAGATGCTGGATGAAATGGTACAATGTTGCTCAAACAAATCAACGGTATAGAGACACAGTTTAATTTAAAAAGAACAGTTAATGTCCATCTATCGTCCTCCAATATGGATATACAGTATATTGTACTCAATAACCTCTTCCTTTTTGTTTAATGTAATCAAAATACAAGTTAACTCTCTTAGCAGTAAAATGGAATCGGACTGTCTGCTTGGTGTGAACATGTTGGCATGAACATGTAGAATGTTAAAAGTAAAACTGAGAATTGTGCTAAAGAGCATGTTCCTACTTTCTCTCTCTTCACCAAATTTCTTCCCTTTTTCTTCCTTGTTAGGTAGCAAAAAGATATAACAAATGGGTTAATGCCTAAAGTAAGGCATACATATTTATCAATATTTTTTATTTCGCTTTTTCCATTGCATTTCATATTGATTATATTACAAATAATGAATTATTTAAAGCAGTTATATTACTATTTTAATTTAGTTTGGAATAGAATGATGGTACTTGGAAACAACGTGATGTTATAATGTTTGTTTTTATTCACTTATTTTTTTAAAACCGATTATTTCATTGAATTTTATTTTTATGTATCTGTGTGGACTCGGACTTGTTTATAAATTTCAACACTTGAAATAATTATTACATATTATTTTCATCTCTTTTGTAGCAATGTCAACATTATTAGAAAAGCTGTGATGTGATAATTCCTTATTATAACCAGGCAACATTAAAATACCACAAATGTGAAAATTAACTGCTTCAGACTAGGACTGAAGAGGTAGTTTGTCCCAGAGGGAGGGGGTGCCTGGGTTTAAGAGATGCTGCAGTTGCTAGGCAGCTGATGAAATACTTGCCTGTGTGCATATAAATTTTTTTTCATTTACCATTGTACAGTTTATTTTGTTTTAAAATAAGAAAACTGACTTGATGGCTAAAATAAAATCTTATCTTTTGAAGGAGGAGGGGGAACGGAAAAAAGCCTGTGGCAGCCCTAGTAATCCCTCTTAATACCCTTCTGCACTTGATTTCCCGATCTCTGATTGGACAGAGACTTGCAAAATTACAGGCAGTATTTGTTTACCTGATTGGTCTGCCTCTGAAACACTGAGATTTCCCCTGCTTAGCTGAAGTTCGATCTTGCAATGTATGATCTACATTGAGAGTAAACGTCATGCAAGCTGCCAGCGTTGGTTTAAACTGTGAAATCCTGAGATTCAAGCAAGCCAGGAAAAAATAGCATTCTTGTCTGTCCTTGTCAATTTAGATCTTGGTTTTTTTTTTTTTTTTTTTTTTTCCTTCCCTAAGCTGGATTTGAATAGTGGGTGGAGGGAAGAAATCGGCCCGTCAGTTAACCAAAATAAAGCATTGAAATAAAACTGATATGAGAGCAGAGCTACCTTTGCATATATTACTATTACTACTCCTCCTCTCAGACCGACAGACCGTGTGTGCGCGTGCGTGCATGCATGCATGAGTTTATGCGTGCTGGTGCACTGCCGCTTTGCTCTACTGCTGTGCAAGCTGAAAGATGCTGTTTCTTTGGCTCTGCTCTCGGGCATCACTCCTTGCTGCTAGCTAATGAACCAGCACAGACACAGATCCCAGCAAATGGACTGCCGTCCCTGCCTGTCTTTCCTGCCAGCCTGTTAAAGTGACCCAGTAGGATATAACTGTCTCTGTGGTGGTGATCCTTGGAATGGGGGGAGAAAACTGCTGATGAGGTATGCTTGAAATCCTTAATTTAAGTATTTGTGTTTGATGAATTGCTCTCAAGAACTATGTTATGCTAGGAACACTATCTTGTCATTGAATTTCGTGGTGTCCGTCATACAGATTATTTTAAAGAGGTTTCTAATATATAGTGTTGAATTTGTGTTTTAATTATTGAAATATACAAGTCTGTAGTAGTTCCTGTGTATGGGAAGTGTAGGTAGGTGATCAGTTGGGGGTTGGTATGCTTTAAATTTTTGCTGCATTGCCTCCTCAAAACCGTAAATGTAAATGTGGTTATTTTAATTGTTAATATCATCATACCCACAATAATAATTTAGTTATGTTATGGGAAATCATTGCATTAATATCTTGATTCTTCATACTCTATAAAAGTGCAAACAGATCTTTTCTGTCTCCTAAACAAGGGTAACTGGCTGAAGAGGCTATCATTCTGTGGAGTGGCAGTATAGATCCTAGTAGTGCCCTCCTACGCAACTAAAGCATTTTATAAGCTTTAGTTGCTTGTACAGCATACCAAATACAGATCCTGTTAGGTCGAACAGTGAGTATAGGCCTGCTTTTTTTTTTTTTTTTTAATTTATGTTGTATGAAGCATAGTTTAAATTTCTAAGCACATCTTAAACAGTAATCACCATCTTAATATATATTCAGACAAATTATTCATTATTACAAAATATTTCTGTGCACAGAATACTGTATGTATGCATGTCTAGTTCTGTGTAACATATCCAATGTATGTTAGGTAGATTTAAGCAAAAAGCGAAAGAAGTGTCATACATATGCTGTTGACTGAGGGAAACACAGTAGTGCACTGGGTTGTATCACATCCTCTGAGTCCTGGGTTGAAATTCTGGCATGGAGACTCTCTGTTTAGGGTTTTCATGTTTTTTTTTTCCCATGTTTGCTATGAGGTTTTCTCAGGGTTTCCTACCACCTCCCAAAGATGTCTGTGTTAGACTAATTAACAGCTCTAAACATGGCTTCATGTGAATGTGTATGGTGTGTGTTTGTGAGAGTGAGTGTGTGCCCTGTTTTAGACTGCCATACTGTTCAGGATGTATTCCCGCCTTTCAACCAATTTTGCCATGATAGGCACTGACTCCATATGACTCTGAGCTGGGTAACAGTGTTCAAAAAAAGTATATTGCTGAATATCTACTCCAATTTGGAATAAACACCCATTGTGCCAGAGATGTTTGCGGCATATACAGTACTTAATTGTTATAACCTTTATGCAAACTATTTTGCAAGTGCAGTGGAGTGATCATACATGCCAAAGTAATATGCAGTGGAATTGGATTTTTTTTTCTAAATGATAATATGCAAAACTTATTAAATTATTTTTGAAAGATTGTAATGAGCTTTTTATATGTTCTTTAAGGTTATTTATGTATTGCTGAGTCATTTTATAATTATTTTTGTGCTTTCAGAATGTTAAACGTATCTAAATTAATAACAAAACTCAAAAGGCAATTTTGTATCTTTTAATAGGTCTCAGAGTAAGCACCATTTGTATATGCAATTTTTTAAGCCACGCTCATTTCTATGCGTGTTCAGTGAAGTGTGCCCAATTTAATTGATGCTGTAGGGATAGTCTATTGTAAATAGCTCAAGTCAAAAATTATTTTAGCATATTCAGTATTTTCATATAACACACATTTAAAACATCCAGATGTTTGATAGTTGTATATAATGGTCCTTTCTAATACAGTAAGCAGAACAACCATCACTGAAGGATATCTGCTTTTTTTATTGCATAACATACCGTATAGTGAGTATATGATCGATTTCCAGAATAAAAAGTCTCTGCTCCTCTCTACATATAGCTTCACTGCCATGTACGTAGCCTATCAAAAAGTATTCATTTGTTTTCCAGTCACCCTGGCACATTGTGAATGCCTTGGATCATGACTATTCCAGTTCTTGGACAACTGTTTTATTTATGACTGCTTTACACAGTTTCTTGTAATGATAATGAACTACAGAAAAAAATGAGTGTTTAATATACTTGCACACAAAAATAATTGGGAAATTTTTCATCTCTAAGATTTCATTATTTAATATGTTAAAAAATTAATATATGATTAGCTCTGTTTATAATCATTGTATGTGTCAGAATTTTTACTTTGCTCCACTGCTGTGTTTAAGTTTCACGCTAAAATTAATTTCAAGTCTGCTACAAGATGATATGGTAGTGGCTTTCCATTTCTTAGTACTTGTTCCTTATGCTTTACTGGCTTGGAGTCCTTAGTGCTGTTGGTTTATGCTTTCTGTGGCTTGAATACTCATTTTCTTCTATACACAGGTAATATAAAGTGTGAGAATTTTGTGTTTGGCGAGGCTGGAAAATCAAATGTTGTAAACCCATTTTACAGCACCAAGAGTTAAAGAAAAATGTGTCCACTACAGTATGAGACTTCCACTTATAACCACATTTTACCTTGAATACAAGTTTCGTAAAGTGCTATATTACCAAAAATGAAAACAAATTTTCAGAGTTGCAGACTTTGTAATTTTATTTTTACAGGCAAGATTTTGTCAGAACACTTATACTCATATTACATTTGTAGTCTGACTTTGCTTATTTTTTGCAAGTTCATTAAACACCACTGAATGCGTGATTATTAAATACATTTTTTTTCAAGTCTGTGATTAGTAGAACTTCATCAAAATAAGCGAGGAGGCAATAATGTGCAACAAGTAAGCAATGTATATATATGAACTTCATCCCAATGGACTCTTTTTTCTGCAGATCTGTGAACCTAATCTGTTGCAAACAACACTGAGCAAATCTGATATAAAAAGGAATAACCTGATTATTTCAAAACATAAATGCATTTATTTGTTTATTTTTTTACACTTGAAAGATTTGTTATGTGTTCTTTGTGGCACACAGCAGTAATCTGGTGCTTATGCTTTTTGTGCCATGTTAGCATTTTTAAATGAGTGTGTGTGTGTGCTAGCCTGCATGAGTCAGGTTAATCTTGTCTTAGAAATTTTCTGAAAAGGTTTAATATGTTTTTGTCACCTGGCTGTTATGAGAAAGGAGCAAAATGGTTACTCTTCTCTAAGACAGGGACCATACACTTTCCTTAATGATAAGGCAAGAAAGTACTGGACTCAGACTAGTCATTTATGACTTTCCCCATGAATGAGCAGCATGAACCTAGGTGCACCCGCTTGACCCCTTTATGATAAGGAGATCCTGTTAGCTGCCTCACTTACTTTCCTTTGCGCCCGCGCCCCCCCCCCCCCCCTTTATTTTTTTTGAAAGGATAAAAGGTCATCTACCTTTTTGTCATCTTACTCTCTCTTTTCTTCAGAGTTTTGCGACGTGTTGCTGTTCTCGATCACTGTCCTGAAAAGGGCTGAGAGCTGCATTAGTAAGAAGTAAAGCACAATAAAATTAAATATGCTTCCATTTATACTGAACTGAAGACTATTGACTGATTAGTATGAAAACAAGTACTTGCTTAACCAAACTTAAGGCTGTCTTTGTTTTGTACTGAGATAAAACAAAAGTTGTGAGGTGCTTTAATCTGCTGATTTAAGAGTGAGTTGCATTTGTTTTGACCAGTGATATTCACTAAAGCATGCAATGCGTACATTTCTCAAAGCCATGTTTTGAAAATAAAGCGTGCTACCAGTTTATTGATAATGCAGTACTGAGCTTGATTCTGAACAATTGCTCAGCTTGGACTGTGCCATTAACTACACATTAGTCAAAAGTACAGGGAATACCCCACCCTTCATTTGATACAATAACCTTTAAATTGCACAGCTTTCAAAATGTCTTGTATAGCATTGGTTCGCAAGTTCATTCTTAGGGGCTAATTGTGGCTGCAGCTGCTGCTGCTATTTCCCAGTTTCTGCAATATGTAGTTGTAAACAAATTATAAAACAGGTTTGGTTAATTTTTCTTTAGAATGTAGTAAGCATTTGTACAGTATATGATACATGGTAATAAAGGAGTATTTTTATTTGGTTTTCCTAGCTGTTCTGGGTAACTGAGCCAGTAGAGACCTCATAGAAAATAATATCTATAATGCTGAAGGAGCTTCAGCCTTTAAGCAATTAATGTTGTTTGCTCTTGTGTCTACTTAATTTATCTTTAGGATACAATTAAGCAAGCAGTGTATGTAGGAAAAGGTAAACTGATAGGAAGTAAATTATTATTATGTTTTTGCAAATATAATTCTTGAGATACTATACTTTTTGAAATGCAGAATAAGAGAATACAAAAACCTCATTTAATGGGGAATGTGATCTGTTAGAAGTAGGATGTCTCATAGACAGTGAAATGAGTGGGACCAAAAGCTTGCATCTAAAGTGGGGTTTCAGAAGTGAACTTGAGGACCTTATTAGAATGCTGTCATTTCTTGTCTAAAAGGAATAGAGCTCATAGCCTAATGTTTTCACACAATCATTAGTCCAATTAAATTTTATTTTAATTATTATGGGGAGGCGAGTTTCATGGATATAATTAGTTTTTCTTCTTGGGAAAGTCACTAACTGCTCTTAGAATTATTTCCCTTCCTTTGTAGTTTAATAAAGATGAGTGAACCATACTCTATTTAATTAATAAAATAATGTAAATTATTTATCATTTAGTAGGCCAGTATGAAACTGGCAGTTGAGCTCACATCTTTGGAATGTAAGTGTACAGGTATAACCAGAATAGTAGTGTTACTGCAACCACTGCACCATTATGGTACCCACACCATAAAATAAAGCATTAAAATATTTAAAAATAAGGTAAAATCAGTTCTAATGCATAATTACATCTGCAAAGTAGCAATGATACTATTGGGGATGTTGATATTGATTGGTCAGAGAAATGTACCGGCTTTGCCAGTGTCTTAGTTCAACAAAGGTTAAGAATCTGTATAATTTAGCCTTGTTTATCTGGTAAGCCCAACTGGCTACGTTGAAAATAAAATCAAGAAAGCCCATGAGGAAAAGTACAATTAATCCCACTCTTAGGAATTTAAAGACATTGAGATGAGACTAAAAAAATCGATTTGAACATTGAAACAATATAGGAGTTGACCAAGGGAGATTGTGTTTGGAGGATTGACAGGTCATCTAGGATTTGAGATAGGAACCAGAATGAAGAAACAGTACAGAAAATAACGTGCAATTGTGCATTAAAGTAGTGATGTAAATAAGAGCGTCAAACCAGTTAGAATGTCAAAGAAGTTCATTACTTGCTTGGCAAGATAGATGGATAGATAAAACTTTATTTGTCTCCGGGGGAGATTTTGGCTTTTTACAGAATCTGTTTAAAAAGGCTAAGAAGAACAACAGATAACTGTTGCCAAGAGAAAAACTACAAATCTTATACTTGTTCAGTTTCAGTTAGGCTTGCTAGTGTTAAGACAATGCAGACGTGAATATAAAAAATAGCAACATGGGGTTTTAAAATTCTTGATAGGCTTTGGTTGCAACCTGAAAAAATGGAGGCATTACTATATACTCTGAAAAGACCTGCTTTACTTGCATGACTTGGTGTGTTTAGGAGTGGGTGCCCTGTTAAATGCAGTTATATTATTATTTTGGTGCTTTCACTTGTAAAGTACAAGTAGTCATTAAAATGATTTTTGCAGAGAATAAATACCTTACGACTGTGGAATAAAAAGTGTTAAGTGGGAAAAAGTGAAGTACCTCTTTAGTAGCCCCTGTTACTGTTGTAAGTAAATGTCGTCTTCACATGTGTAAACCTTAGAAAACTTCAAGTTCAATGCATTCACTATTTCACTTTCTGCATTTTATAGTTCTTCCTTTCAATTCCCACAAAGAGCAAGTAATTATTGAGCATTTTAAGTTGAAGGACACAATTACTAAATTGTAGATCAACTGGATTTAAATATTCAGGAACAAGAAATCATATAAACACATGTTAATACAAAACAAACACATCTACTCAACTGTCACTAAGTTGGAAAAGGATTTTATTTAAGATTTGTCCTACTAAAGTTAAACTTGGAAGATATTCAAAAATTATTCTGTGACATATATTTTGGTGATGGGATCCTAAGGTTTCAATCACATCCACATCCTGATTAGTAGCAGGTCAGGTCGGTTGGGGAACGTGCACATGCACGCATTGCCGCATCCACCACATGACGAATCATCCAGTCCCACCTTCAGGAACTGAACATCTATTTGTTGCAGCCACGTGTGAAGTGGGAGTCCCCTTGGCCTGGTCCAACCACTCAGGTCCTTAACCGTGAGGATCCTGTGAGCCTGATCATCCTCAGGGAATCGTGCCAAATTGCCGTAGTTATGTAACTGATGCACCCTCACAATGTAGGTGATGTGCCTCATTTGGGACTCTGTGAGCAACAGCTCGTTTGACACAATGTCAAACCAGCAGTACCTAAGGATTCTCCGAAGAGAAGCAGTACTGAATAGCGTCCATGTCTCGCAACCGTATAGCAAGAAAGGAAGCACCAAGTCTACAAGGACTTGGATCTATGTCCTTTTGCATAGATATTTGGAGGGCCACACACCCCTTTCCAGTGACCTCATGAACCCCCCATGCTCCTCCAAACCATCTACTGACTTCATAGGAAGAGTCACTAGAGACATGAATGTCACTGCCGAGGTAAGTAAACCTCTCAACAAGGTCAAACACTCTCTCCACAAACGGACACACTGCCGATAGTTGTGCCTAAGAGGTCATTAAAGGCCCAGATCTTGTTTTTGCTTTTATCCAGAACAAGCCCAGACACTCTGAATCCTTGTTCAGCCACTCAAGGATCCTTATCAGAGTCTCCATTGGCTCTGCGAAGATCACAGCATCGTCAGCAAAGTCAACATCAGTGAATCTTTCTTCACTAACAGATGCTCCATAGCTGCTGGACCCCATGACCCTGCCCAACACCCAGTCCATGCAAGCACTGAACAAAGTAGGAGTAAGAATACACCCCTGATGAACCTCCAAATCAACTGGGGAAAAACATGGAGATTCTGCCTCCAATCTGCACAGCACTCACAGTACCAGTGTACAGGCCAGCCATGACATCCAGCAACATTGAGGGGATCCCTGATTATTACAAAGTCCTTAATCTAGACATAATGAAATAATGATTAATTTAATTTGTAATGTGCCAGCACCATGCTTAAAGCATTTAAATGCTAATAAATAAACAGGTTGCAAAACAGACAGTAGGATATTGATTTTCACTTGATTTAATTCAAATTAATGTGAAACATGTCAAACACATCACTAGAAATCTTTGTTTAAGCACACATCAATTTGGATAATGATTTTAATTGGCAAAAGATTTGTTCTAAGAAATAGTTTTTCATTTTTACATCTCTGTGAAACTAAAATATACCTTGTTGCATATATAATTCCTCTGTCCTGGATATGACATTAATCTTTAGCAGGACCTCCAACATGCAGGGAAAACTTGGGGGTTGGTGGCAGGATTGGCACTCTAGTCAATGTAAAAAAACCTCGCACTGCTTAAGTGTGGTGCTGTGTCCGGGTGGTTTGTTGTATGGTGGGTGTGGCAAAGCACTGTAATAAGCACTCTGCAACCCTCCAGATATTCTGGGCTAAAATAGTCAATGAATTCCAGCCTACTTACAATTATTTGTGACTAAAATCTTAAGTTTAAAAAGACTCAAATTAGGATACATTTATCAGGCTGAAAGACGCATAAATTCACTTCATTCAGTCATTCTGGTGTTTTAATATACTTTTAATGTTTTGAATCTTTATCTTTCAAACTCTGGATGGAGACAGCAATAGAAGTGAACAAAAAATGAAATCCAGACCTAACTGCCAAAGCAACACGCCATACACTTCTGTCTTTACAGTTTGTTTTGAGCATTGTTAGCCTATTAGTTTTCCTTTTTGCAATTGCTATAAATTCCAAAAGTTTTTGCATTTTAAGAAAATTCAATTAAAGTTAATGGGGTGCCAGGCTTTAGTAGGACCCATTGACACTTAGACAGGGCTAGTTAAGAATCACCAATAACCTACTCAGGAAGACTCTGAGCATGTGGAAGGAAAACGCAAACAAGGGGTCAATGTGCCAGTGCCACACCCCACAAAATTTGAGCCAAGAACACTAGGCCTTTGAAGCAGCAGTAATGCTTGCAAATGATTCAATACACATATAATTAACCATTTCTAGGTCTAATCTTGTGTTCTGAAGATTATTTTTTACATTTGTAAAGGATTGTCCACTACTGAATATAACTAGCTGTTTGTAACTATTATTACAAACCTACTTGTGCAACCACCCATTGTGGACTAATAGATGGTTCTTGGCATAGGTTTGTTATTACTGCTGACTCATTTATTGCTTGATATTGGTTTTCATATTTATTATCTCTGGGTATACTTAGTTACTTTTTTTCACAAAATAAATTGGCCAGGCTTATAAATGTAATGTGCTTGTTGTTTAAAAGGAATATGTGTAATAAGTCTTTAAAATAAGCAAAGAATCAAATCTGACTACCAAAAGATACCTACTGTATGTATTATGTTTTTATTAATAGTATACAAATACAAGGTGATCTGTAACTCCCAGTTATTTGTAAACCTAAAATTGGTTGTACTGAGTAATGCTATAAGCCATGTTTTCATTCTTTTTGTGCTACCCTTGTCTCATGTGGCTTTTTGAAACTTTGTAAAGGATGTTTTTATCTTACACAGATACTTTTTACTGCACTAAATAAAATGAACACAAGCTTTAAAATTCTGTTTTCCTTGGTGTGTTAATCAGCTTCATGATACGAGAAGAAAATGAAAATGGTAAAAGCTTTTGTAGGAAAAATTCTGAGATTGGAAACTGATGCCAGTAAATTAAGTGGGTGTACAGTATCCAATATGGCATCCTCAAGAAAAAAATGCTTTTTTGAGCAAATAATGCAGATAGGTCTGTTTAAGCTTAAAATCAGAGCTTTACAGGTAAAGGCAATGAACATCAGCCCATCCTGATAAGCAGAAAGTTTAACTATAGTTGTTCAAAGTGTACATAATCACGTAGATTACTTTTTTCTAAGGCTGTGCACAGATTTTTACATGACTTTCACAAATAGACTGTTTTCTCTCTGTATTTGTTTCTCTTCTGTCACATCCTAGAGATGTTCATGTTCGGTTAATTGGCAACATTAAACTGGTCCAAATTGAGTTGGTTAGACAGAAACACACTATGTCCTTTAATTGTTTTGTATCAGTTCATGGTTAGTTCCTGCTTTGTATCCAACTTCCCTGGAACAGAAAGTGCTGAAATCCACATTACAAACAACCATAATAGACCCTTCAAAGCAAACATTACATTAATTTTCTGTTTTTAAATCAAGAGCTCGATTATTACAAGTGCCTGCTTTATTCTCTACAGTGCATTCCTTTTGGTGATATAACATCTCTGAAAGTAGTAGTAAATGATAACATGTGATATTAATAGTGTACCAGAGTTTGTAATAAAACTGACAACTAGATTTATTATGTTTTTTAATGTTACATGGCATTGTACATTGAAATGTGACATTGATAGGTTCTGAGCGTTAATTCTGATATCTGGCTACTATCAAATAACAAGTATTGGCTTGACATTGTTACACATTCTTTGGTTGTCAGACAAAATTATATCTTATTCGCTGTGTGAATTGAAAGAGTCAGTTGTGCTTCAGGAGTTTAGCAGAATTTTTTTCTTGAGGTAGTGATATCTACATAATAGTTAAATTAAGATGTTTAGAGTGTAATAGTTTTTCTGCCCCTCATCCCTTAAACACAGTAGTGACATCAGATATATTATTCAGTATAGCCTTTAATTTTAAAACTAATGGAAAAATTTTAATTAATACAAAATGTCTGTGTGCTTTGCCATAACCACAGTACTTAACCATTTACCTTAAAATATAAAGATGCAAATGGATGCTTTGGTCAGGTTTTTTTTTTAGGCTGATACTGATCAATGATTTCATGTCACTTGAATTTTTTTCTTTATCCTTTTAAAGTACATTTTACACTAAGTCCCTGCATAACCAAATGCATATAATGCCTTATATTCTATATTAAAGTATTATTTTTGCTTTTTTATATTTAAACTATAGACCACAGTTATGTTTATTTTTATTAACAAAATGACATTCTGAAGGCTTATTGTTCAGTGACCATAAAAGTACTAAAATAAATAAAATTTCTTAAAAATACATGCTTTAACTAATAAACTATGTACATGTATGTATCTATAATGCATATGAATGCATATATATGTATGTATCCACAATTCATACGTGTGTGTGTGTATGTATGTATGTATGTATGTATGTATGTATGTATATAATCCAGGAATAAAGGCCAGTGTAATGGAAAAGAAAACTCAGTATTTGTGCCTGTGAAGGCAGCCTCAATTCCCTTCCATATCCAAACTTCCCATTTTACTACTCATTTTCAAAAAAATGCTATAATCTACTTTTATGTGTAAGAAAATACAATTTTACTTTTATTTTGAGATTTCTGCTTTAACATTAATGTTAATATTAAAGAGTTCTAATTAATAAACTGGGCTGCCCTTTTTAATTCCAGTTATTTTAAATGTGACTGTCTCTAAACTTACCAGTTAATTCACCACTGTTAAAATCATTAGGCCTATTGCTCATTTAATTAAATGGACTTTAGTCTCCTCGTGTCACGGGTTTGCCCCATGGTCTTGTCTTTGGGCTTGTACACCTTCCATGGTAAATTATTTAGGGATGTCCTAATTAAATGCCAAAACCACCTTAACTGGCTCCTCTCTATCCAGAGCGAGAGAGAGGTTCTGCTGTATTGATGAAGCAGGGCAAAGTCTAAAGGCAAATTTGATAATTTACCAGTCTGTCTATATTACCATCCTTGCCTATGATCAAAAGAATGGGTATAAGCCAAATTGAGGTTTCTGTGTGGCATTATTAGGATTACTCTGCATGTCTGTGTAAGGACTTCAACACCACTTAAGCACTAATGGCTCACGACCGCCTTCAAACTCACTTGTGAATAATACTTCCAGGATGCTTAAACTCTCTCACTGAGGAAGATCTCACCTTTTACTTGCTGGTAACAAACTGCTCTTTCTCAAAATGGGCCATGACCTTTGATCTGTATCATAGTTCACTGCTAATCTTGCCCATATATATTGCATTATTACCTGCAGACTGCTAAGATTATCCTCTTAGATTCTCAAACTCTGTAATCCTCAGATGTACTTTAATATCCTGTTCATTAAATGTGGATAGTATCACTGGCCTTGGAAAAAGTATTACATGTTAATCAGTTTCCCCTGAATATAGCTAATAAGGCATTAATGTTTGTTGTTTTTTTATTGAAATAAACTAGAAATTTCTTGACTTTTTGTAGTAGTAGTTTTATTGACATTAGAGACAACTCTAGCTTACCTCTATATGGTATTTAATGTGAAAAATAAATAGGGTATGGATATTTTGCTTTGCGCCCTCCTTGTCCATAACGTGTGATCTCCTGTTTTTGATGGATCTTGATGTTTTAGGGTCCCCGATACCAAAAACATTGATATCTCGATGATGTGTGTGTGTAAGTACAGTTTCCTGAGTATGGTCTAGAGCTAAAACGGCTGGACAGAAAAATGCCAAACTCGAAACGTAAGCCTGTTATGAGATAATGATGTGCTGAATAGTGTTTCAGCCAAATCGTGCAAGAGAAAGAGGCACTCTAGAGGAACCCTCAAATACTGCAATTCTGCAATTAATTATACATTCTTCTCATCAGTTGCCATCGTAATTACCTATTTTCTGATCAGAAAGATCAGTATCAGAGAAATAAACAATTACTGAAATAGTTTGGGTAACTTGGTTCCTAGGGCTCAATACCTGCTGACGCCCACGTCTGAATTGTTTTTTTTATTTTCAGTTTATGTAAAATGATTGTTTCATCTGGAAGAACATTAAAGAAATTGATGGCTTGTAAGTCACCCATCCCATTATGAACAGCCACAGGAAAAGTTTATAAGGATTGTCCAACATTTCAGGTGAGGTGAGGGAGTAATAGTCAATTAGAGTTAGTACCTGAATATTGCTTTTTAATATTTTTTGCAACATTGGTGGTGGTTTCTCTAGGGAATTCTCCTTTTTTCATACTGTTTTGAGTTGGCATGCCTTCTGTAATAGACTGGTGTCTCTTACAGAGTACACACGTATGTCAAGATCTGTGCCCATATTTCAAAAGGCAGGCTTG
The DNA here is from genome assembly GCA_026402145.1 of Polypterus bichir lapradei. Taxonomy (NCBI): domain Eukaryota; kingdom Metazoa; phylum Chordata; class Cladistia; order Polypteriformes; family Polypteridae; genus Polypterus; species Polypterus bichir. Next base: position 9,288,271 of record JANRMT010062838.1, on the reverse strand, counting down.
ATCCTTATTATCTTTGTTACCTTGACCTAGTCAAGCACATATTGAAAATATTATACATGGCACCTGTCTACTTTACATTTGGCATCTACTTCTGACAGTGTTGTTAAATTGATTTTGAAATAAAAGATTGTAATCAATAAAAGAGGAGATACACAGTTACAAGTAATCTCAATGGTGCATAAGAAGCCATTTGATTAAAATGTGCTTTTATCTATGTTTGAAAATAAGCTTGCCCCTTGCGTGTAAACTTTTGAAAGAATTGTTGGAAGAAATGTTCTTGATTGTTTTTTTTTTTTTTTTTTTGTTTTTTTGTTTTTTTTCCCCCCCCTTAACATTTAAATGCTCATTTAGTGTTTCCTCCTTTTCTGGTTTTTGGCTCTCAGCATACAGTTGACTTCAAGTGAAAAGGCTTGATGAAAGTATGTGTTCAAATAGCTCTACTTTTCATACTCAAATTTAAAGGGCTTGGTTTGTGATCACAGATTGTGTAATTACGTTATTAATAAAGTTTATATTTTTTATGATATCCATTGGTATTTTCATAATTCTTATATTACACAATCTATGTACATTTGACCATTAATCATCAGTAAAAAGATGCAGCATAGGTGTCCCTAATTATGAAATCCCTCAGCTGCTGGTTTTGAAAGTTCATATTTAAAGATGCTGCCAGTTTCTTCTAATGCCGTATTCATTTGTAGTGACATGGAGATATTAGATCTAGAGGACACCTTCAAAGATATTTGGACCACTATGTAGTTTATCCTGTGATGAGACATTCTTTGCAAATGTTGTGGACCCAGTAACTAGATATTTTATATGCTTTGGTGACTGTTGGATTAATTCTGTTATTAGGATATGCTGAGCACATGATAATTGAAAAGTATTATATGTTATCTTTGTAACTGGGAAATAAGTTTGAGGAAGACCAGATTAAGGCTCCCACCACATGCCCCAAGGGTCATCAGCTTATGTTTACACTCTTTAAACATCACATATAAGAATAAAATGTGCTGGTTGGTGGTTCCCCGCAGAAATTTAAGCTAACGGTCACTCATTCATTTGATTGAGGGGTGGTGATATGGTAGTAACTGTGTATGTGTGTTGCATGGAAGAGTGCAAGGTGAAAGCAGAAACAGAAAGATGCAGGTATTACTGATTTCTCGCAAATGTTAAGGCCTCAGGACATGCACCCAGATGGTTACATAAAGGAAAAATATGATTTTACTTTCTACATAGGGATTTATTTCAGGGCCTTTTCATATGCTTGATGTGAGTAACATTTACAACAGTGCCACTCATTTTGATCTAATGTAGCTTAGCAACTGCAATTCATTTTTAATAAAGTTACATGAAGACATACTTTTTCGCAGCGCTCTGTCCCTTTAAATGAAGAGGAATTTGTAGGGACACTTTATTATTAACTGGGAGACAGCAAGACTCTGGATTTAGAATTCTTCCCTTTTCTCCTTTTGTTTAAAAAAAATACATTTTGGGAATCCAATAAGTATCAGGTATGGGTCAATTTATTTCTCATTATGTTAATATGTCAAACTGAAAGGTTGGACTTTTTTTTTCCCCACCAAAGTGTGGTTTGCATTGTAATTCTTAGAGTTTTTTTTTTTTTTGGGTAGATTGGCAAATCGGAATTTGACAAGGAATTTCTGGCTGTGAAATGCATCCTGTCTATCTCAGAAGTTATTCAGTATGACATTGTAAGTTGACATGGATCATGTTGGGCTTATGTGCACCCAAGAACGTCAAATTAATGTAGGATGTGTGGAGGATCTTTGTTTCACCTTTCAACTGTGGTACCAGAACTATGAAGAGATTAGTAAGATTTATGAACAAAGTTCATAGAATCTCAAATTGACATTAAATAATTTTCACGTTCTCTGTTGTGGTTCGGGCATGGTAATAGACTGTTTTTCAACAAATAACCCAAACGTGCTTGGTGTAGTAAACCAAATAATACAATTTATTTAAAACCTGGATATATTCATGTAAGTGTAGCTGTAAATGTACTGTATGTAGAGATATGGATGAAGGACAATAACAAAACAAAGACAAAACATAACTTCACAATCGCTTAATTGAACTTTTTCTTTCCTATAGAAAAAATTATATAAGTTATCTATCTTGACCACATGACTTGAAAAACCAGCACGTAGGAGACGTCTTCAATCGTGAATCTCTTCTTTGAAATATGAGCAATGTTAAGTAGTGTTTACAGACATGGTCTTTTCCTAAATTGACAGTCATGTAGGTAAGAAGCCTATAGTGTTTTTGTTCTGCATGTGTTGTTTGTGTTTTTGAAGTGCACGTGTTTGGGAATTTAATGACTTGGAAACCTTGACCCGCAACAAAGTGATGCGTATAGTTAAGTGTCCGATAAATTGACAGCTGCAAACTGAAACTGCAAACTGAAATGAAGCAATAGCTCCATTGTAATTTACCATATCTACTGTCTTTTGGTGTTTTGTTTTTTACATTTATGTAGTTAACTGGGATATTTTTAATATAAATTAACAAGCTATCTGAATTAGATCAGAATAAGGAAAATGACTTATTGCAGTGGGCTCTATTGAAGGTTAGATGGTTATTAGACTATATCCGTGGAGACTGGCACTACTCTACAGGCGATTATGGAAAGTATTTGCTTTGCAATGAAGTAGCATATCTCTGCAGGTTCCATCTAACTGTCTTTGGCACTGTATTGCTTTCACACCCAGTAGGCATTCATGTTTCTCAGCTTAACTGTAACATACTAGCTAATGATAGCTATCTGCTTGCAAATCCACAATAGAAAAAAACTATTCTATCTACATTTTTCTTTCACATTGCTTTTTATTTGTTCAGCACTGTTTTGTGCATTTTTTTTATACCTATACTATATTGATTATGATTGAATAGCATGCTGTCTTGATTTAGGTCTGGTGATGCCTGGGGAATATCCAGGATATCTGTTTTTCTTTGTAAGGCTGAGAGGTGAGAGATTCAGAGGGCTTTTAAGGTTCACACTGCTCTTCGGGCACCTGGTGATTCTGCTTTAACAGGTTTTGTTTCTTGTTGGAGGCCTGAAGCCCCTGTTCCCCTGCTCAGAGTCATAACTGTGCTTAACCATCCAAAGTTTGTCTGTCTTAACTGAAAAAGCTCAGAAAACCTCTCACAGCAACAGATTATATACCCCAAATGTGGTAGTGCTTTTCATCACTTTTCATCATTCATTTGTAAATACAAAGGTACTAATTCGTTGTTTCCCTTAGATTATATGTTGGGTTATCACTGTTGATTTTATTTTTATTAATGAGGTCCAAGTCCTAGCTGGCAGAGTTCTAATTTAATTAAGTATTTGGTTATATTTTGTTTTTACATTTGGTGTACCAATCCAGAAACTGAACTTGTTTTATATTTTTTCGAAAATTATAAGAGAAGTTGGTGTTTAATTCACAGGAGCTCTCTAGTTTTTACTGCAAATGGTTACATCTGAAGTGGAGGGGCACCAATGTGTTTGGGGGGCATATGGGTAGGTTAGTCTGGGGATTTAAACTAGGGAATGGGAGAAGCAGCAAGTTGACAACAGGCCAGGTTTAGAACTGTACATGAAGGAACGAAAAATAGTGTATAAGTAAACATGCATAGTAATTTAAATTCTAACCCAAAGTTTAAGTGCAAAAGTAAAATGACTAACACATTAAAATAGCTTTCCTTAATGCTAAAAATAAAAAAATAATAAACACTGGTTCAGCACATTGCCACACCCACTACAAGATAAAACACCTCGGGATCCTGGTTGGAATCCCCCCAGGCAGACACATGGACCAGTCCTACTCTGGCCATCTATCTGCCACAGCAGGTGTTATGTGGATGTCCCCTTGGCCTGGTCCAGCCACTCGGGTCCTTAGCAGTGAGTATTCTGTGTACCGCATCACCCTCAGGGAATCTTGCTATGTGGCTATAGTGCTGTAACTAACGCTCCCTCAAAATGCAGGTTAAGTGCCTCATTCGGCACTCCATGAGCAACTGCTTGTTCCCCTAAGAAACAAGTACCAAAGGAGTCCAGTCTTCATCTCCGGTCACTGGGTACCGTCCATGTCTTGCAACCATATAGCAAGACAGGAAGCACCAGGACTCTAAAGACTTAAACGTTCGTCCTTTTGTATGGATATTGGGAGCGCCACACACCCCTTTCCAGCAACCTCATGAGCCATCATTCTCTCCCAATCCGCCTACTGACTCAGGGAGAGACTGAGGTAAGTAAACCTCTCAAAGTGATTGACATTTTCTCCGCAGACAGACATACTGCTGGTGGCTGTGCCCAAGTGGTCATTAAAGGCCTTGGTGTTTTATCTTCGCAATCTCAGGCAGTTAGACTCCTCACTCAGTCTTCTGAGAGTTCCGATCAGAACCTCCATTGATTCTGTGAAGGTCACAGCATTGTAAGCAAAGTCAAGATCAGTAACTTTGTATTCTCCAAAAGATGCCCCACAGCCACTGGAACCCATGACCCTGCCCAACTCTGTCCATGCAAACACTGAACAGAGTAGGAGCAGAACACACCCCAGAATCAACTGGGAGGAACACAGAGGTTCTGCCTTCACTCGGCACAGCAGTCACGCTACCAGTGTACAGGTCAGCCAAGATATCCAGCAATTTCGGGTGGATCCTACAAAGTCTCAGGATGTTCCACAAGGAAACTTGATCAATCGAGTCGAACACTTTACAGATATTGACAAAGGCTGCAAAGAAACTCTGCCGATATTTGTGTTTGCACTCGATAAGAACCCTCAGTTCCAGTATACAGTCAATGGTAGACTTCTTGGGCGTTAAACCAGACTGCTCTGGTCACTATTAGGTTATTAAGTGACCATGGATCCTATTAATGATGACCCTAGTGAGGACCTTACTTGGCAACGAGTGCAGTGTTATCCCGCTGTAGTCGCAATCCAGGTGATCATTCTTAACTTTCCAGATAGGAGTAAAGTCCCATTTTCTGGTCAGTTGGTATGATGCCAGTTTCCCAGATGGAGTTAAAGATTGCTTGCAATGCCAGGAGGACAGTCTTAACACCATCCTGGAGAAATTCACTCTATATACTACATATCCCGGCAGCCTTCCCTACCATCAGATGGTTCACTTCATGTACAGTCTCGGTGAGATTGGGTAGTTAACAGCTAATTGGAGGATCAGCCTCAAGAACCATGCACCCGGAGATATCCAGCATCCTAGCTGGAGGATCAGCTTAAACAACTGCTCAAAGTAGTCAGCCCAGCGGGTCACTACTGCAGCGTCATCCAGAAGGACTGTTCCATCACTCACCATGAATCTGACTGTTAGAGGATTAGATTCAGATGTGCATAATGCTTCAATTCCTCAGTAAGCAGGATGTGGCTTGCTAGACCATAGATGGTGGGTCACTTGTTCCCAGCTTCCTCTAACAGATGTGTCCTTATCTGCTCTCCAAGCCATCACAACCGTCCTTCTTAGTTCCCTCTACAGACTAGAGTTGCCATTAAGCTGCGCGCTGAGACTCCAGGGTGCCCTGTGAGATGGAAAACATCCTTCTGGGAACACTGGCAACACAAACAAAATCCTCAGCAACTTTCAAGATCTTGTCATGGAAGGTCTCCCATGTCACTTTAGGATCAGCAGTCATACTCAAGTGTGCAAGTTCCTCACACAAGCTGCATACAGACTCATTAGAAACAGTCTGATCTTGAAGTCTGGCCAGGTCTAGCCTCATTTCCCTAGCAGGTGGAAGCCTACTGGACCTAAGCTGTATCTTCAGAGTAGCAACAGCAAGTTTATCATCAGAATTCACAAACTGGGCACTTTTGTAGACCCTGCAGTTCTGCAGGAGCCTCCAGTGCCTGCCCACAAGGATGTGATCGATTTCCTTCACCTCACCACCTGGATTGGTGTACCAATCTAACGATGCAGCTCAGGGATCCACATCCCCTGACCTTTTACAAAGTCGAGGGACATGGAGCCACTTTCGTCCTGGTCACCAGACCCATGGAGACTGACACAATCCTCATAGCCAGCCCTATTAGTGCCATTGGTCGCATTGAAATCACCTATGACCAGAGAAGTGTCACCTCGCAGGCACCCTTCGACTACCGAATGAAGCTGCAAAGAAAATGTTTCCCTTGTCGAGATGTCACTTACCATGGTCGGAGCATATACTGAGACAACAAACAAAGCATCCAGGGAGTGTCTTAATTTGAGCCTCCTCATATGCTCATTGAAAGGAGTGACATTGGACACTATCAGGAGGAGCAGATCCGCCACTGCATACTTCCTGCGTATGACAGCAATCGAAGCAACCAGACTCGCCTACAGAGATCTGGCCTGTCCCCAGTTTATGTACATTAAAAGAATGCTGCCACTGAAATGCAGAGTTTACAAAGCTCCTCTAAGAGCAGAGGAAGATGGTCATCATGATAGAGAGACAAGATGTGCCTACCCAGACGGGCTGCCTCAGATTAGAACCTGAGTGTTGCCGTACAATGGGCAGCACCACACCAGTTCTGATCCCCAATAGGCCTGACCCCACTGACTCTCTCGCAGTAAGGCTCCCGAGGGCTTTTCCCCCATCCCCTTCATAATGCAAGCAGCCTTTCTGTGGGTGGCTGCAGCAGAGCTACTCCTGCGGAGAGCAGAAAAGAGCCCAGTCTGCTGTTTCAGAGCTGTGTAAAGTTTTTACAGTGGCTGGAATGCCAATCCTGCCATCAACCCCCAAGTTTCTTTCCCTGCAAGTTGGAGGACTATTTGCAGGGCTGGATGCAGTTTAGCATCATACGCAGATCAGTGGAACAGGTTTAAAAACAATTTAAATGTAATGCAGGACAGGTACCAACCAAAGTTTGAAATTGGTAGGAAATTTAAAAAGAAAAACTTTACAGTGAGTTAATAAGTTGAAAAGAAGCAGCAAAGAAAAATAGAGCTGTAATACGGTGTTTAAGGCTAATAACTAAGATTAATTGTTTGGTATGTGAGAACATTAAGAAAGATATCAGGGAAGCTAAAAGGCAGTTGGAGAGGAATATAGCAGATAAGGCAAAAGATAACCCAAATAAATTTCTTTTTTTAAAAAATATCACAGACTCTGAATAGCAGATGCTCTAAATTTTAAATTTTTCTGAGGTCTTCACATGTGAGGAAGGGAATAATCTCCCAGTGGTAATAGGGACTGCTAAGGAGGTACTGAGTAATTTGGAAATTGTAGAGGGAGAACCACTACATTGATTAAATAGGCTGAAATCAAACAAATCACCAGGGCCAGATAATATTTATCCAATTTCTTAAGGAAGTTAATGACTACATATATAAGCCCTTGATGCAAATTTCTAGGAGATTTGAATAAGTATAGGCTAGTAATCTTGAATTGCATCATAAGTAAATTAATTGAAAGAATTATTAAGGATAAGATTGAGCAACACATGAAAAGAACAGGAGTTTTACTAAACAGTCACCATGGGTTCAGAAGAGAGAGGTTGTGTTTTACTTAGATGATGGAATTCTTTGAAAAAGCAACAAAAGGATGTGATCAAAGTGGAGCAAGTAGTATGATTTATTTTGATTATCAGAAAGCATTTGGTAAGGTGCCACATGAGAGTTTAGGCAGCAAGCTAAAAGTGGGAGTTCAGGGTGGTGTTTGTAGATGGATGCAGAAGTAGTTAAGACACAGGCAACAGATGTTGATGGTGCAAGGAACCTAATTAGAACTGGGTGATAAGAGTCGTTGTCCCACAGGGATCAGTGCTACTGCTGCTATTGTTTTTAGTATACACAATTGATTTGGGTAGGAATATAAATAACAATTTGGTAATGTTTGTGTTGTAAAAGCTAGCCTAGCCACAGACAGACATGACACCAATGTCCAAAACACACGCTGTTTAATTACAAACTATTTACAGTTGGTTCCACCCACTCACACACTACTCCTCAGTGTTTTTCTCTCTTCGACCTCCTCCACTCGTCTCTCGCAAGCTCCGTCTTCCTCCACCTGACTTCGGATCCTCGAAGGGAGAGAGGCGGCCTCTTTTATCATGCCCCAGATGTACTCCAGGTGCTCAGTGTTGGTCTTCTGGCAGCACTTCCTGGTGTGGTTGAAGTACTGCCCTTGCACCCGGAAGAACTCTGGGCGTACACAGTTCCTGGAGCAGCAACACTTCCTGGTGTGGCGGAAGTGCTGTCCTCCGGGGCTCAGGAACCATCCAGACAGCCCTTTGATTGGGCCACGGACCCCCAAATGGTTGAGCTTCCCAGCTCCGTATCCGTGGTCCTTGATGGAAATTAGGGAGACTGCCCTCTTGCATCCAGGGAAGATATTGCCCCTTTCCCAGTCCTTCCCTGATCCAGGCGTCCCAGTGTGGGGCAAGGTCCCTTGTCGTCAGCCACAGTAGATAATATCAAAGTAGGTGGATTGGCAGATTATTTAGACTCAATCCATAGAATCATTACAGTGGGACTTGAACAGCATACAGGCTTGTATGGCAAGTCAAATTATCTAAGTTAAGAATTAAATGTAGGAAGTAAAAATGTTAGGTTTGAATACACAATTGGAGGTCTGAAAATCAAAAGTAGACCTTACGAAAAGGATTTAGGAGTCATATTGGACTTGTCACCATCAACTGCCAGTGTCCTGAAGCCATTAAGAAGGCTCAAAGAATATTAGGTTATATAGTGCCATGATGTGTAGAGTCCAAGGAGTTTATGCTTAAGCTTTATAAGTCTTTGTTTACTCTGTTTTATTTATTTTCCATTGTTCATTGATATAGTAGCAACTTATTGATAAACACATGAATGAATGTGAATTGTCATATCCTTTGAAGACTTAGTGTTACTGTACTGATATATTATCTGTGTTCAGGTAATTCTCCTTTATAAAAAGAATTAGTAGAAATGACTGGTTGAGAAAAAACAGAATCCCTGTTCGTTTTCTGTAAAATTTGTTTGTTGACCCTGGCATTTATATTAATGAGAGTGGATTTCATGGCTGTGTTGAAGGGGCTTGGCAGTAGTATAATAGATGGTGTATTTAATTTTCTTTGTTTCTCTCTATTTTAGTCCATTAACCTCCTTTTTGTTAATGGACATTTAACACCTGGTTCAACTGTAATAAGTCAAGTGATGACTTTTCAAATAAATTAATGAATGGAAATATATAACTACAAAGGTTATTTAAGGGCTTAGTTTTGTGATAACGCAAGCACCTGTTAGTTCTTTATTGATTTTATTTGATTTTTGCTTCTCCATCTCTTATTTCATCTTTGAAAGTTAATTACATCAGTTATAACATTGACTTAAATGTATACACAGACATTCTACAGATCTTAAAAAGGATATTTTTACTGCTTCACCTTTCAGGGTCACCTGATAGTCTTTGTTCCATTTCGTCAACATTTATCTGCAAATGAAGTATTTGTCAGTCATCATATTACAGATCATTACAAAAAAATGTTTTAAGAACCAAACATACTCTCACATTTTACAAAAGTTGTCCTGATTTTTATAGATCTAGTTTTAGCTTATGTATTAATTTCTCTCTTTCTTTTACCTTTTAGTTATTTCTGTTTTGTGTGTTATCTCCATGATTTCAGCTGCTACTTGTATTTGCTTGGTAATAAGTAGATGAATTGCCTTTTACTATAATCTGTTGTTTTTCCTTGTATTAAAGAACATCATTCACATTGTAAACTGTCACTTATGATTATGTGTTTCATGTAATTCCTTATTGTTTTCTCCACCTTCACAAAATAATAGATGTTTCTACATGGGCAGGGGGTTAAAGCTGAAGAGTAAGATGATTAAAAATTTGCTACAGTTTATAAAACATCTGAGGTTATCTACTTTGATGATAAGATTTTGAGACACTAAAATGCAGGCTAAGTCACTGAAATGGCATAAGGAAATCTTAGCCCAAGCCACAATCCAGCTAGCCTTATAAAGAACAATCCTACAGGAATGCCAATCTCCTGGCAGGGTCATGTGCTTTGATCTATTGTGCATTTCAGTTTGCCTGTGCGCAGGTTTCACATGGCAACCGTATTGATGCAGTAACCGCTTTCCAAATACATTCATGGTCTCATGAGATGCTGCAAGCTATTAAAATATATAAAATGATACCTGAAGAGAATTAATACAAAAAATTGTGTACAAATTCAGAATGTATTTACTCTTTGAATGTAAGTTATATTGTAACATGGTCCTCTGGTAATCCTGTGACTATAAAATATATCATTAAAATTGCTGATGTTCATATTAGAATGAGTATTTGTGGCTGTTAATATATCCTGCTGCCTTGAGGAGTTTTGTTTTTATGTTCACATACATGAATTGATGCTCTTTCTGGATGCATAAACTAGAATTTTCTAAAAAGAGACCTTCTGTCAGCCTGATGGCATTTATTTGCATTACAGTATATGTTAAAATCTTTTGAGTTGTAATTTGTTAATGGAGATTTTATTTATTCTTTTCATAGTATACAGGTAGAGGGAAATTCCAAATAATGCATTTAGTAATTTTTGTTTATAAATTTTAAGTGTTAAGAAATTCATTTTTAAATATTTTTTTTAATGTTAAACTGTTTTTTAGACATTTATTATTCCTGCTATTTCATGGTGCTTGGCTTGTTTATAGATTTCAGTTTCTTCATTTTTTGACTTAATCTGCAAGGGCTGACAGAAATTAGTTTGTGACATGGATATTAATATGTTGTATCGGTGACAATTTTCTAAAATGCAGCTTTTGAATGTTTGTCTAAGGTCAGACATTCATACGTAGTCCATTGCATAAACTGCTAAAAGTCTTAATTAAACCACAGTTAATGTGAAGTTTGTGTAGTGTCTGTTGATGCAGAATAGGGTATGAATTGTATAATAGTATACTGCCTACACCTCTCTTTTTTTTTTTTTTTCTCCTGACATCCTAGCTCTTTTACAAAAGTAGATCAGTTTGTGTAACTCTAGCTCCTGCTGGGCTTTCCTCCTTGTACAGCTTTTTCTCATACTCCATGTGCCTCTGGATGTAGGGATGGCACTGGCATTCCATTGCCTCCTAACTGGATATTTACCACTCCTGATCATCTTAGCACCTTCTCGTTTTCTTCTTTTGAATTTCATACTGTTTAAGTAACCTTTCCTTATAGCCTGCTTCTCATGTGATCTATTGCCCTCCAGGTCCACATGTGAATTTTTTTTGACAAACTTGATTTCTTTCTCTCTTCTGTATCCCAATCCTCTTGTTCTTCTAGGAGGTATCAGTGTACATCTCGACTCTCCCAGCTCATCTGGCTTCCTTACCCTCATATCTTCTTTCTCTTTGATTTCCTTCTGTCTCCATGCTCTCCTATTTATTTGGTTGGTATCAACTTGTTCTCTTTTTTTCACATGCCTCCTTTTCTCCCTCTTTTATCTCAGACCACTTTTACATTTCTTTTGTTATTCTACATTCTGTTATTCCCCACTGCCTCCTTCATATTCAGCTCTCACAATGAGACACTACTTTTCTCTTCTATTTCCTACCACTTTCTCTGCTTCAGTCCTTTTTCTTGATTACTTTACCCAGGTCTAAGTGGACCTACCATGTCTATGCTGATGTTGTACAAATCTTCCTCTCTTTTTCCTCTTACAACTACAGGTCAGCCCAGATGTCCAACTGTCTCTCTGCCTTCTCATTGTGGATGAATTCTCATCACTCTAAACATAACCTTTCATCATCAGATAACCTGTACTTACTGTCAAATTCTCCACCTCATTGTTGTGACTAAGCATTGCTTTTGAAAATGTTGCTCTTTGCCACCAGTCATGGTCACTTTGCACATGGTGACTCTGCACTCCTCACTTTCATTTGGTGGAAATATTTTTTAATGAGTCATGCTTTTACTTTTAACATAATATTTAGACGATTTGACCATGCCTCATTAATTATGTTGCGGAACACCTTGTTCAGGGACTCGTTCCATCTCTGCTGGACTATTGCAACTCTCTCCTGGCAGACCTTTCTTTAGCTGCTGTCGGACCTCTCCAGCCCCTCTAGAATGCAGCTTCTTGACTGGTGTTCCCTGTTCCTCATTTTCCATTTATTCCATGCTTCAGCCTCATCACTGGCTTACTGTTTCTGCAAGGGTCCACTTTAAAACTCTTGTCTTGACCTTCCATTTTCTGAATGGTTCTGCTCCTCAAAATCTCCAGACTTTGGTTTCTCCATATGTCTCTTCAAGAAGTCTCCATCCTGTCTTTTGACTGTCCCTCCTCTTGCCAGACTGGACAATGCTTCTCAATTCTTGCTCCAAAGATGTGGAGTGATCTCCTTTTGGCATTAAGAACTGCACAACATTTACACATGTTTATGCATCTTTTAAATGTGTCCCTTTTTGTTAAATATTATGGATCTGCTTAGTGCCTCTTCTACAGGATAGCTAATGTTATATTGACAGAGTTTAGGATTCAAATTTGCATTTTATTCCAGCTGCAGGTATAATTATATAATTGCCTACACCTGTTGAATAATTTTTTATCTTGTTCTCTATTGCTTTTGATGGTTACACCTTCATCGTTCTTGTATGTATTATGAATTTGTAAGTTACATTTGATAAAGGCATCTGCTAACTAAATTATATGTTGATTGATTAATTACAACTCTTTTATTCTCCTAAAGGAGTAATGAAAATTGTTCTTTTTATACATACTCATTTAGTTTACTCTTGTTTCATCTTATTTTACTATAAGTGTAACTACTGTAATGGCATATTTTTTGTTAGAACTGCATCACTAATGGGCATCAGATACAAGATGATGGGTATCAACTGGTGTGTAATAAAGGAGTGCAGGTGTGTGGTTTAGTATGCTCTGTGCTTTACTTGAATCCTAAATATCCTTGGGGAAGTTCAGTGTGTCTGTGCCCTTGTAATGGGAAAAAAGTAGATTTAGACAAATATAGTAAAATAGAATATCTCAGCATAAATCGTCTTTTTAATGTGATATTGATAGTATACTAGATAAATATCGGAGCAAACTAGACATACTAGAAATTTGAAAATAATTCAGGAGGTTTCAGAGCAGTGCTGTTCTATTTGTGGCTAGTAATTTAGCTATGTCAGGTTTCAGACTTTAGGTATTATCTTTCCAATACACTTTTAGCATTCTGGGATGTATTTCTTTTTAAATAAGACAAGTAAACTGAGCTCTACCACGTTGTCACCCCCCACCCCCCCATCTCCTCTGCTATTTTTACTTTAAAGCACAAATCCAGAAGGAGGAAGGGTGGAGTAATTTATTCACCGTCCCTTTCTTCAAAGGCATATCTTGGCTTCCACATGTCTTAGAACAAGGGGTGATGCATTTTTATTCTACAAAATGTTTTTTTGGTGTGGGATGTGGGGGGTTTGGTCATAAAATGAATAGTACCAAAGTCATGTCCAAAGCACTAGATAACAATATAACAAATTTGTGATATCTTAATTTGAAGAACTCTGAAGTGTATTACACTTAACGATACACAGTAATGATACAGTAATTTAGATAAATGGAATGACAGGCTGGGTTATTAGTAAATAATAATTGTGCTGTTTGGTCTTCATTCATTTTAAGTCATAAGTGCATAATAATCACACTTAAAACACATTGCATGGTTTTCAAATCTGCCTGTCATTTTTGAAGCCTCACACATCTCTCAGTAGAAGCCAATCATCCACTACTCCATAGGGTTGCCAGGATTGGTGATATGCATGTATCCTTACCTTGTAAGTTAATTATTTTGAACTTTGTAAACCAGTGTATAAACTGTTAAAAGTATAGATTAACTTGTTTTTTTCTAGAAAATGTAATGAATGAAATATTTAAAGGCTGGTGTAAAGCTTTTTAAAGGTTAATTAGTCATTTGTTATGGTCACCCTCTTGGGATTTTGTGTGGCAGATAAATTTAATATTCTTGTTTTAGCTTTATTTTCCGGTGTGCTACAGAATAGAAATTTTCATAACATGTGATTTTAAATTTAATTATTTAACTGTTCATAAATTTTCTTATGTTTAACTTGGAGCTTGAACGTTACAATTTTATAGTATGTTAAGCTTTTAAAAAGATTAATATTTTTAGATAATGTAGTTAAGCCTAAACAATACCAAATGTTTAACATGTTTCTGAATCTAAAATGAGTTTTCTTGTATGAAACTTTTTCATATGACTTAACAATAACAAAAGCTAGTTAATGTGTTCTGAGTTGCAGTAAAGTTGTTCATGTATCTGTTGATTGTTTTATAGTTTTTCAGTGTTTATAAGAATTTTAGCTACGTTAGTGTCTACTTTAAACATTTATGCACTGAGGTACCATTGCTATGATATTAACTTATGACAACTGTGATCTTGCACTGGAAAATGCGCAAATTCTACATTTCTATTTGTTTTTAATAACTTAAAATCTTTGGTTGCATGTTAACAATTGGTATCCACTTCAACGATAGCAATGATGCCTTTTTCCTCATGGATATGGACTTAACACCCTGTTAAATTTGAGTAATCTTGCAGTAGGATGTTAGGGGATAGTTTTGCTGTCTTCACGTCTTGTGTTATTGATCTGTTTCCCATTTGCACTTCAGCAAGGACTGCCAAGTTGATCCATTTGTTGTGCATTACAGCACAGTTAAATAGAAGTGCAGAATATGTCATCTACTATTTCAGAAGGATCTTTTGGTGTGTTTTTTTCCTATTTTGGAAATATGATTTATTTAGCAAGTTGTTGTAAGTGTTCTGCTTGCTTTGGCATCCTTAAAGTGTATTATTGAAAGATGGTGAAAAAGCATAGTACATTATTAAGTGGAATTATATTGTGTATTTTGTAGTCAACTTAATATTATGGTGCAGACACTTTACATTGAGTATCTGTAGAACTGCAGAACTTCATGGTTGTTTTCTATTAAGGCCTTTCAGCCATCTTAAGAACTATGTTAAATAAATGAATTTTATCTTTTATTTAGCTTCAGTTTTTAAACTACAGTTCCGCTTATTACTTGTTTTTATCTTAGGAACATCAATAAGTGGTATCTTCAGTACTCGCTAAATAATCCAAAGGCACCCATCATTGCAATTTAGTTTGGTTCACAAAGGAAATGAGTGAATGGATGTTTGTGCTTAATCTAAAATAACCAGTATGGGTTCAGGTACGGCAAGTGAATGACATAAGAAAAAAAACATGTTCTTAACCATTAAAAACCAAAAATGCCTCTAACCTGTTTATTTCTTTGTGTGGTGCTTTCTATGTCTGTATTCATTTTACTTATGTATTAGCAACATTTTACCCCCAGACTGCCTCCCAAATCGGGCAGGGTTAGATGATAAAGTAGCAGTATGTTGTCTAGCGCAAAAGAGGAGCACATGCTTTGATTAGTTTTGGAAAAGCTCAAGAAAAAAAGTGCAGAGACTTTCGTAGGAACCTGTTAAATTGGAGCTCCATGCAGGCATGTACAAATGTAAAGTAGAAAGGAGCTTCTGTTAGTGTGGTGTTCTTAACTGGGTATTGTGTGTAAGTTATGTGTTCAAAGTATTAACTAATTTATTCATTTCTTTAGTCCAAACCCTTAATAATGAGGTTCCTACTTTTCTTTTACCTTTCTGTGTTGATTGCAATTCTCTCTCTCTCTCTCTCTCTCTCTGTGTCTTTGTGTGTGTGTGTATCTGTCTATTTGTGTATCTGTCGATCTATATGAATGATATAAAATCCAATGTCAGTATGTCTGTCCGCTTTTGACGAGAAAACTACTACTTTAGATCAGGTTTTTTTATATAATTTGCTTGGGCAGTCTGGTTGATTTTGCGACTTCTTCTCTCATTGTGCTATGTATCATAGTTCACTTACGGTACCAATTTGTGCAAATCCGAGAGATGCACAGTGGACTGAGGGGGGCAGGGCCCTCCTCAAACATTCGCCAGCCTTGGGGCATAACCTAACCTCCGCATAGCTCTCTAACGAGAGAGAGAACTACTTAATGGATTGGATTTAGATTTTTTTTTTTTCTGTAATTTGCTTTTGGACATTCCGGTTGATGATGCGGCTTATATCATTGTGCCAAGAATCATAATTTTCTTGCAGGAGCAATATATTTACACTAATCTGAGACAGAGGCTGCAGGCTGAGGGGAGGAGGAAGTATAACGTCAGGAGCGGGGAGCCGAGTGAGACCCTCATCACTGTCTCACTTCTATGCGGGCAGAGCCACGGGGGATGGATAGTACAAGATAAATTAAAACTCAATTTAATAATGAACACAAGGATTATAGAAATCTTATGATCACTTTTATATAGAAACATAGAAATTGGGACAGATGTAATATGAAGGAAGCAGCTCTAAGTTTATTTACATGTACTGTATTTCTGCTTTTCTACTAAACCATTCATATTTTATCTTTATGACTTTCATGTGACATTATTTCTTCACAAGGCTCTCTTCTGTTAAAGCAATGTGTTTATAAAAGGCAGACACACCTCACACAGATAATAATGATCAAACCTGCACAGTAGCAGTTAAATATGTAATAATTATACATTAGTTGCCTGCTTACTACCTGTGTGTGATTTGCTTTAATGACATCCCAGATATACAAAGTTCCCTGGATGGCTGTTGTGGAGTGCATTAATTTGTCTTTGCCACATGGTCCTGACTCTTTGTCCTTGATGGTATCTTCCTCCGCTCAGCTTGGGTAGATGGGCTGTTTTTTATCTTTATTTATTATAGCTTTTTTACACAGTATTAAATCCTGTAAGTAAAAGCTGTGACTCTTTCTGGAGGAACTGGCTGCTGTGTGATAAAGCTGTATTACATCAAAACATTTTAAGAAGCTGAGATACCTGCTTGATGTTAGCTTTCTACTTCACCCTTGGCTGAGTTGTGTGGCTGTCATGGGGCCAGAGCTTGGAAAGATGATTATCCTGGAGAGGCATATAATAGGTTGGCTAGAGAAGAACTGAGATTTTTCAGAGAACAAGAAAATTAATTGTTCATGTTTAGTTTTTAAGGTTAACAATACCTTTGGTTAATTGTACCAGAATTCACTTTGAGTTATTAATTAGAAAGTGGTTCAATATGATATTTGATTTGATATACTTTGCTAATCTCTGACAGGAAATTGTCTTTTCATATAATCATGGGGGGTCTAAGTGCAGCTAAGTAGCTAAGAGTAGGAGATGGATGCAACACTGAGTATCTGTTGCATAACAACTATGGTTCACTAATCCACTTGCACAAAAGAAACGTAGATGTTAAATATCAGCGGTCACAGATTGGAGCCATATATCACATCCTGAAGAAGGGGTTTCATGGCAAATTTATTGGAATCTATTACAACAGACTGCTTTCTGTTAGATAAAAAAATATCTATTCACTGGCATTGGTGCATAGAAATGACCTCCAGCATTTAAGCAGTGCAATATGATGGACACTGTTGAAGATAGCACCAAGGTCTAAAAGATCCATTGCGCTCACAAACTATCATCCGATTTTAGTTACTTTTACTAGTGTTATCTTAGTACCGTGACTGGAATGAAAACCTTATTGGAGTGTTTTTAAAAAATCATTTAAATGTTAATAATCTTGATAATGAGAAAATGGAGAACATTTTTAATCAGTAAACACAGGATCTAAGGGAGATGGAGGGGTAATGGCAGTGTTTAACTTTTAATCAGTTTACTAATCCTAACATTTTTTTACCTTCCATCCTGTCGATAAGCCATACTTAATGATGAGCTTAGATCAGAACTATTCATAGAAAGATGCAGAAATGTTGTTCATAATTGTGGTGTAAGAAATAAAAGAAAGCATGATGACCTTAAGTTAATGTACTGATTATACATTTAAAAATGATACCATTACAAGATACAATTTAAAAAAAAATATATGAGGATCTTGCATCAATCAATGATTTTCTTTATGCAGGCTGGTTTATTTTAAAAATCTTGCTAAGTCTCCCAAAGCCAATTTATCATGCATTATTGAAAAGGAGCAAAGTTTATCCAGGTTAAGGGTATTAGAGTTTATTACCAATAAACACACAAAGTGTAAGTGTAGATTAATAAATGTAACATTTCAAAAAGTTTAAAGGGTCTGAATTTGTTACTCATTACTGTATTTTAATTGTATTTCTCAATATAACAAAAGCAACAGGCATAATTTGAGAGCTATATTGCATTACCTTTTACAAAAATTGCACACCTGAAGTTTATAAAGAATTCTATTAAATATTACAGAAAATGGAGACTTTCAGCATTCCACCTAATTGGTACAGAAACTCTTTTATTTTCAAATGTATTGCATTAGGGGGCCCTGGTTTAATTTTCTGATTAGCCACTGTCTATATGGACTTGGCATGTTAATCTAGCATTTTGTCATTTGATTATCGTGAGTGTGAATGACTTTGGGGAATCACACAATTTAAATGTAGGATTCTGGAGCAGTGATATATTAGCATAAACCCTTGTGCCAGAAAAATAGTTCTAATATATTTAGCAGTAAGTCAGGATGAATCTAGAACTAGACCTTTGGTAAACTTCAAAAGTTTACTTACATTTAAAATGTGTATAATGCTGTCATTCTGTTGTTTGAAGTTCAAGTAGTGATTTCCATGGATATTACTGAAAATGTTTTTGCAAGTATCAGCCATCCATCCACTATCCAACCCGCTATATCCTAACTCCAGGGTCACGGGGGTCTGCATGAGCCAATCCCAGCCAACACAGGGCGCAAGGCATTAAACAAACCCCAGGCAGGGTGCCAGCCCACCACAGGGTGCGCACACACGCACACGCATACACACACACACTATGGACAATTTAGAATCACCAATGCACCTAACCTGCATGTCTTTGGACTGTGGGAGGAAACCTGAGCACCAGGAGGAAACCCACGCAGACACGGGGAGAACATGCAAACTCCACGCAGGGAGGACCCAGGAAGCGAACCCGGGTCTCCTAACTGTGAGGCAGCAGCACTACTGCAAGTATCATATAAGGGAAAATATTTTGTTTGGGCATTAAATAAAGCTGGCAGTTAATTGTACCAGAACTCTAATAAGCAGTAAAACATATAATTTAAAAATAACCAGCTCTCTGTACTAAAATATTTTCAAAGCCCAGTTAGTACAAACTATAACGAATCCTACAGTTATTAGACATGATAAGAAAGAGATTGTTGTTTTAGTCTGGAAAATTAGGAGCAATCTGCAGCCCTGCCATTAAATACAATCTGTTGGATTTTGAGTATATGCATGACTTTTGATGCCTGTGCTCCAGTTTTCCTCACACCATCTGAACAGTCTTTATTTTTAAATAGCCTGACGATGCTAAATTACTATTATATACTGTACATCCATCCATTTTTTACTCATGTTATTTTAGATTTGTTTAGAGCCAGAGCCAAGCTGCATTCATTTGAAAGCAAAAATCATCCTTTTGCTGTGATATCGGGGCATCTTGGGATACACAGCCTTATGCAAGGCCTGTTGTGAGTCCCTAGCCAGCCTTACTTTAATATAACCAGTCTGTGGGATAAACCCTTGAAGAAAATGTACAAACTCTGCTTAGGCGATGAGTTGGATATAGTTTGAATCCAAGTTCCCAAAGAAGTGAGGCCATAGCATTAACCACTATGCTTTCATGTTGCCCTCAAACAAAAATTATGCTTTATGTAATTTATAGAATTTCATTAATTGTATTATATGAGCTTTGTTTCATTGGGTGTTAAAATGTTAGTATTACATGGGGCTGCTGTTTATTAGAAATTTGTTTTATTTTTAAGTAATGCATTGGCATTTTTAGTAATACAAGTACACTTTACAATGCAATACTGTTCACCAACATTAATATCCTGTGACTGCTACAGCTTCTAATGGGTTTTCCAATGCCATTCTGTTCCTTTAATATAATCTGTGATGTGTTACAGTGTGGTAAATAAATCACTTAGCACTTCTGTCTTTGCTTTCTTGGCTGCTACTAATTAAGAAACATTGTTTGCATTTACTCATGGATTCTGTGGTGGTGTTGCTCGAAATTAGGAAAAATTTTAAATTAAGCTTAATGTAAATTCAAATGTCATGAAAACTATTTGTTCTTTTTTGGGTCAATAATATTTATGTTCTATTTTGCTTTGTTCAAATCAAGGATAGGTACCTTGCTGTAGATCTTCTGCTGATAATGAAAGGTTTTTGAGTAGTATACTGGTAGGTTAGAGTTTCTACTGTACATAAATGTATTACACACAAAATAGCTTTTATATGTTTGTTTTTTGTTGGATGTCTTTTATTTAATATAACAAGATGCTGAAAAAATGTGTTTTGTTCTTAGTTGTGTAGATTAATGTAATGCACTCCCTACAGGACTACCTAAGAAAGACATCAATCGGTTGCAATTAGTGCAGAGTGCAACAGCCAGAGTCTAAACTAGAAAAAGAAAATCTGAGCACATCCCACCAGTTTTAGTAATTCTACAGTACATTGGTTACCCGCTTCATTTAGAATTGACTTTAAAATACTACTAATGATTTATTAAGTCTCAAATAATAAATAAGAAGTGGTGAGGCGGCCATTTGCTGTTTTGCATCTAATATCTGGCAGGCTAATGTGGAAAATTTTAAAAAGCTGCTAAAAACACATTATTTTAATTGGGCTTTTTTGTTGCTACATTTTAGTTGTACTCCTAATAGATTATATGGGCATAGAATTATCTGTTTTCTGTCCACCCTGGCCATCGGACCTTACTTATTCTATGTTAATTAATGTTGACTTATGTTTATTTTTTATTGTGTCTTCTATTTTTCTGTTCTTCATTATGTAAAGCACTTTGAGCTACATTTTTTTTGTATGAAAATGTGCTATATAAATAAATGTTGTTGTTGTTGTAGTAGAATTATCATATTCTTCAGGGATTTGATAGTCTTTACTATAAAGCCTGCTATATGAATGAATAGTCAGAAAATGTTTTTTCAAGATTGAACTGTTTATTGGATCCTTTTGAGAGTTCAAATAAAATAGAATAAAAGAGTTAGTTTTTTACACTGTGTGTAAAGTATATTTGGCAACTTGTTTATGTTTCGTGAAATGCCAAAAAACAGTTTCTGTCTTTGTTTAGACAAAGGTTGACTTTGCATTTCTCACAGTAGACATGTGAGAAGTGACTTCCTGGGCAGTGCTTGCGCCTCTGTCTTGTTTTCCAAGTTGGTAAATGGTCAATGCCATCCTTTCTCACATCAGGGGATACAGCAACAGCTCGTCTTTTACGTGGGGGTGTTTTCTCGTGTTCTGGAGAGGACAGTGGTCTGCCATTCCGGATCTTGCCTTTTCCTGCATTTGTGAGAGAAGTCTCAACAGAAGCTTGAAATCTTCGCAATGGCATTGGTTTCTTCCTAGGTTCCAGTTCTTCCCGGTCTCTCTTGTAAAGATTCCATGCATTTATGACTGCCACAGTGACAGTGTGCCACCAAATCTACAGATACCATCTTCTGGATCTAAAGGAGAACTTGTAAAGAGCAGACAACATGTCAAGAAGGTCAACACCAACCATAAATTTGTTATACTGTATGTCTCCACAATAGCGGGTCTTGGCACCATTATGTACATTTTGGATTTTCGATCCCAGCGCTTCACATTTGTCACTGGTTCAACAAATGAGGAGAGTAGATTCACAGCCTTGTTGTCGCATCATCTCACAATGATACTGTTTTTCTGATTTACTCTGAAATCCCATGACCCTCTTCCTTTTTTCTTCAAATCATTTTCTTCCATCATACTGTAGTTCTTTACATTGTTCATTCGAACTGTTCCCTAATAGTAGAGTCCTCATTCTTTCAGGTGATCCACCAGAGGTTCTGATGTAAAATAGTTGTCAGCAAAAACCTTGTGATTTTGTCATGCTGGAAGGGTTGAGGTCAATTTCAGGATAACATCTCCGGAAACACCAACATCAGATTTTTCTTTATCTGTATTTTACGCACTTTGGCAGACTGCAAAATCATACAGGAACCCACTTTGTCCAGCACGTGCCCACATCTTGAACCCCCATTTGTGAGGTTTTGATGGCATGTAAACATGCAGGGTAGACTTGCCCTTGAAAGGCAACATTACTTCATCCATCGCATGAAATTCTTTAGGAGGTATAAGAAGAAACTGTTAGTGCAGTTTTTCTAACCATGGTCGGATTTTCCACAGTTTCTTTCTTCTGGTCATCGGACACACTGAGGTTGTTTTGAAAATGAATCAGTGTCAGCAATTTAAGGAATCGTTCTCGAGACATCACGCACTGTGGGGTACCTTGTCTCCATCTCCCAATAGGCTCTTACATTGGGCATCTGTACCAACCCCATGTACATGCCAAGAACCTGTTCAATTTCTTTGGGTGTTGTGTTTACTGATGTTCCCAGTTTCTGTACACTGTACAAGTTAGTTTGTTGTGCAATATCCTGAATCATTTCATCAGTAACAAACTGCTTAATATACATGTATGGTGTCCATTCTGACCTTTCTGTAGAGACGTCCTCAACATGTCTATCAAAATTAACACTTGGACTTTTAAATGGCACTTTTCTCCATCTGTACTCTTTCTTTTTTACTTTGCCCTTTGCTGACTGCTTTGTTGTGCTCTGTTTTGGCGTTACGGGTGTGTCTGTTTCATCTATAGGTTCATCATCTTCACCACTACTATCTGATCCCTCTGTAGCAGCCATTCCCTTAGGAGTCCATTCCTAATCACTACCATCGTCATTTTCCTCCCCATGTCGCTTGAATTTCCATCAATTACCATATTTACGACGTCTTCTACACTGTACTTCTTTGCCATCTAAATATTCAAATCATAATCATACAAACAACCACATTGTTACATTTACAAATTATATACTGACTATTTACAACTGACAAACATAAAATTATACTCAAAATATATACTGAAAGAAATATTCAAGTTTAAAATGAATAATATATTTAGTGTAGTTTGAATTACTGTACACCTAATACACATTTAATCAAGAAATGCACTAAAACAACTGATGCACTGACCCTTGAAATACATTTATATACCCATAGTATCATATTTGATTCACACCTTTTCCCGACGGTTTTTCTATAAAATATTTAATGAAAAATTAAGTTATGAGCTGTTTAACCCTAGTAAAGACTTATTTTGAAATATAATTACTTTCTTTTTCATTTCACTTAATGTAACTGTTTTAAAATTAGGGCATTTTATCACTTGAAAACGATGCCAATTTCCACATTGCATGCAGCCATCTCGGATTCTTGAAAATAAAGTGGCCTTTGCCACCTGTGATGCATAGAACATCCATCAGGGGGAGAAGACATGTATATTGTATACAACTGTTTTTTGAGGAAAATGGTAATCCTGTTACTGAGGAACAGGCCTTAGAAATACCTGTATCCATTATAATACATTTGGCATTTATAGGGTTTAATAATCTATACTTTTCTCTGCTGTTTTTTTTCTGGTTCTTCTGTGGTGGCTATTTGTGCCACCAACTGCCAGATTAAGGCCTCTGCTGTCCATGAGACTGAGTTCATCGAATTGTTTCATATGAAACCTGTAAACAAAGAGGAATGAATTAAGAACATCAGCATTTATTTATGTAGCATATTTCCATACAAATGATGTAGCTCAAAGTGCTTTACAAGATGAAAAAAATGAAAGTTTATAAAAAAATATAAAAATAAGGTTAGGCAATTATAAATAACAAAGAATAAAGTAAGGTCCGATGTTAGGTAATATAGTCAGTAGGGGCTGGTAGTCTTTTAGCCTTGGAACACATGCAGATTTTTTTTTTTCTCCGGCTTAATTAGATATTTTTTGTGTCTTCACAGCTATCTGACCTTATCGGCAGATTTATCTTTAGACACAGATCATGATATTGCTGAATGTATATGTTTTTAAGATTGTATAGGTTTATTACTTTGTTACTTATTCTTTAGTATTATGGCGCAATCTTATTTTTTTCTTGTAACTTTCTTTTGACATTTCATAAAGCACTTTGAGCTACATTATATGAAAACTATATCGATAATTTTTGTTTTTGTTGTTGCTGCAATGCCCCTTTTTAATCAAAAGCCTTCATTTGAAATGTTTCTGCTTAATCTACATGGAAAACTCTAATGTCAAAGTGAAAGCAAAACTGTATAAGTCAAGATGCTGTATAAACAATATGACTGATAACATTAATGCTCCACCCATATGCTTATGACAGCTGAATAGGTGCTCGAGGCAAATAATTGTATTTATTCATGTTGGTAAAGTCAACCTTTTAGCACTGAAGGTCTCTCCTGAAGGCACTGGGAAGGTACCAAGAGCAAATGAAATTGAATTTTATTACCTAAGTTGACCTGTTCCATTTGCGACACTGTCACATCACATCCTTTAGTGATGAAACACTTTTTATAGTGTGAAGCAGAAGTGTTTTTGACAGCATCATGCAAAAATAAAAGCTTGTCTGCCTTGCGGAGTAGGTTTATGAATTTACATAAAATGGATATAGGTAGTTTACAGTAATTTCTGTGGTACTGGACTTGAAAACCCAAAGTTGCTAAATCCATTGTTTCTCTCAAAACACCTCAGTGTTTGCTCCAATTATTCCATCCATGCTCTAGTTATATAAAGAAAAAAAAAACAGTTGTAAAGTATCACTAATCAGTAATATTGACTACAGAGAGACACAATATAAAATAAACAGTTTTATTTAAGCAAATGCAGAGATTTCTTCTGGGGAGAGGGAACTTTTCCAGTCGCATGGCCCAAGGTCAACCTTTCAGCAGGAATTTCCCAAAATATCAAGCCTAGGCAACATAAGAATTCTAATAAGCAAGTAAATGTCAGTGATTCAGTCATGCTTTTGACCCTAGTCCAATTCAACATATGTAGTGGGGCTGAAAATCATAATTTACAGTATCTAATTGTCTTTATCTACATTGAATAATCTTGAATACTTGTTTAAAGGAATATGGCGATAATGAAATGCTCACACATGCAGAGCTGTGTGAAGTTTATCCTGATAGTTTTACTAAAACAGTTGCTATCAGATATTGGCTCAAGCGTGGTGAACACTAAATGATATCATCCATTTTATTTTCAATAAACTTAGAAGCACTGAAATAATTTTCTAACCATGTTTATTGAATAGATTTTTGTTTTCATTGAAATAAAAAAAAAAAAAAAGCTGTTGTTAGTTGCATCTAGCTGATGCAGAGTAACTCCATAGACAGTTTCCCTGAATTGTATTTGATCTTCAATCAAATGGCTAATCTGTGATAAAGGCATGTTCTTAACTGCAGTGTACATCCATTTCTTTGCATGTATAGATTACTAAGCCATTCTTCTACGAAGTCAATGTTGGTGGTGTTGCTCTTGTCACAAAAAAATTTATTTAATATGTACTACATATTCATTATTTTGTGAGTTTAGACCATTCTAAAATGTACATACATTCAGGAATGTTTATATATAAAAAAAAAAAAAAAAAACTGAGTGATGCAGTTTTATTTCCTGATAAATAGTACAGGGCTGTAAACTGCATACGCACTTTATTTCAGGCGTTCCTTCTACTGGAATGGTGTGTTCAAGAAAGATCTTATTAATAGTGTATAGGGTTGCAGTTTTTTTCATATGACACGGCAGCAGTAACTGGTTTTACTTGATAGGGTTTATGAATAAATTAACAGCATTACAATTCACGATTTCCCAAAGACTGGAGCAGATGGAGGATTCGGTGTCAAACATTCAGACAAGCAGCTTGGTAAAAAAAAAAAACAAAACAAAGGATGCATTTGAGTTACATACAATCTTAAATTACTTAGTTTGTCTCTGGTTAAAATTGTAACATATTCAATATAGAATTTTTATTTACTTTTTGTTTAGCGCTCCTTTAGCCATTTCTGAATTTTAAATCATTACAAATTCATGGAAGGCTGTTGATGTCTCTCTTCTGTATTTGCCATTTTTATGTCTTATTCTGTTAATTTTATTGCACTTAATGTATATTGCCAAATATGCATGGGTGCTTTAATTTTTTCCTTGAAATTCCTTGTGTTCCTGTCATGTTTGTTCACTCTGACGTAGAATCAGAGTGGTGTGCCCACTTCATTACCAAGAACGTCTATGAAATGAGGTTATTCAGAAATGTTTTGGGTAATTGCTATAGTGTGGCAGGAGCAACTGTACAAACTGCATGCTTTTTTCCCTCTAAAAATTTTGTCAGTTTACTACAGTTCTGCTACATTGTGCTCAACTAATATTTGTGGTATAGGTGGAAGAATCTGGAGGCTTTGGTGACATTAGGACTTTTAAGATTCATCCTGAAATTTCATACTTTTCAATTTGGTTATCCATTGTAGCCCTGAAGCTCCTGATACCCTGTAGCTCATCCGCTAAACCCAATTTTAATTTGCATGTTGTCACCCTCACCAGTCTGAAATTTGGACACCAGAAACTAAACTTGATCTAGGCCAGATTAATGCTACAGTCATTTGCTTTTGGTTGTTTTAGTATGCAGCAAAGTATAATAAATTGTGTGTGTGTGTGTGTAAATATATATACACACACAATATAAAATTCAAGTTAACTTCTTTCCTATGTAGTATATTTAGCTTCTGTAACATACTTAGAGAAAGTGGTTTTTTTATATCATGCAATACTATTACAGAAATTCTGTCCTCCTCTTATGGCTTCAAAGGCAGATGTTCTTTATTTTAAAAAAGGTGTACTGTTAATAAGACATTCTACAATTTGTGGTAACTCAGCTTTATTTATTTTTTTCTTTCAGCTGGACTCTCCTAAAGTTCATATACAGAAGTAGACAGTATGTTTGCAGTTTGTGTGGAAAAAGAAATGCAGGTTATGATTATTAAAATAGCTTTATTAACTAAATAGCTTTGTTAAATTTATTAACTCAAAACAGTGACACAATTGCATAGTGCACTTAGGTACAGTCTTGTGTTTAAATCTAAAAGATATGCAGTATATTTTTCATGTACTTACATCTGTAAACCTTTTGCCTACCCCTGTATTTTCTTCTGTTCTTTGGACTCTTAGTACTGTTAATTCATTTCTGACCACAATTTGTCCCTAGGCCGAGCTTTTATCATCGGGTCCAGTTAGCTTGCCTTTCTAACTGTTTAATTTTATCACAGTGTTTAACACCGGAGTGCTGATTTGTTGAAATTCATTTGGCCCTTTTCTCCAAATTAAGTCACTTTGGCATAGCTAAACAACTCAGAAAACCTTAAATAGACAGGCAATTTGTCCACTGTACCATTTTTCTGTTGCACCAGAGATGATGATTTTTTTGATGTGCAGTCTTGTTGTTAAAGTCGCCTTACGTTTGTACAAATCCTTATAAGTGCTTTTTTCTTATACATGAATAATTTGCCTTTGTTTTGTTTATTATGAGATGTGCCTATGGTAGGATTAGATCATTAGTGAAGACAGTGAAATTGGATAATGGCTTATCTCTCAGGTAGACTGCTGTTTGTGAGGCTCAAGGACTGTGCTTCTGATACAGAGCAACACTGGAGCACCACAAGGAACTGTCCTGCCTCCTTTTCCCTTTGCTCTGTACACTTGGGAATCTAAGAATAACATATACTTCATGTCACTTTTAAAAATTCTCTGATTCTGTAGTAATGACATGTATTGACAATGGGGATGAGACAGACAATAAGAATCAAGAGAACTTTGTTTCTTGCTGCATAAAGAATTGGCAGCAATTTACAAGCAAAACTGCACCATAGAGCCTCTGTGTCCTATCACTGTTCAGGGAGTGTAAGTGGAGGATTTGCACTGCTTCAAGTACTTGTGGGTCCACATCAGTGATAGGCTTGACTCATTATTCCAGCAAGCCTTTTTGAATCCATTGTATTACTTGATATTTGGGATGATGCCTTTGTCCAAGGTAACTTAAAACATTTGAGACACAATTCTTTGCAGTTCTTTAGTTTTTCCAGTTGGAGCACTGGCAGATGAAATGACTTGCTCAATATCACAAGGGTCTGTAGCAGAATTTGAACCCACCAACTCATAGTTTGAAGTCCAAATTACAAATTTTGAGGTAGGGGAAAGCGAGTTGTGCTACCAACACACTGGATCAGCATTTTAGAATAATTAAGTCAGAACAAAGTTAGAACCAACATTTCTTTATATATAGCAACATGTTAATGAGTTTTGTTGACCCAATTAGGGACATGATCACAAACCCCAAAAAATTCCAAATGTTCCCTGCTTATTTGGTTTATATTATAATGCACAGTTTGTTAGTGATTGCTTTTTTAGAAGGTTCTTAAGCTTGTATTAATAAAACTTAGCATTAATTTCAGTTTAAGTCTGTAAGAGACGGTTGAGTTTTCACTTAAAATATTCCTCAGCCACATTTTTCAGTTCATTGTGCCTTAAAGCTATACTGCATTTTTAGTATTTTATTATTGCTGTATGCAGTTTTTATGTGGAAGTTTTATAAGAATACACTGAAGTTTTTTTGATTTTGAGGAGCAACTGTAAACAAATTACATTGTTATAAATAAATGTATTGTGGCATTTACTAAAAGGTCACATTATAATCTACTTAAAATAATACAAAAGAATGTCATTAGTCAGCTTTTGTCAGCTTTATTGGTTTGCTTTTCTCTCACGTTTCAATTTGATTTAATTATCACTAACTCTTGCGATTAACAGTCTGTGGGTGATCTGGCAGGATGTGTGAAACTGTACACGAGCTGCACTTTTTTTTCAATCTCTTAGAAGCTGTCTTGTGGTGATTATGTTTCCAGGGCTGAAATTTGTGTACAAGCAAACGGGTTCATGAAGGCCATTCTAGTTGTACTGCTTTTTAGATGTGCTAGCGTAAGGCAGGTCATAATACTAACTCTTACTCCTTACAGGGCAGAATAGGAAACAAAGTTTATAGTTTTTGTGTTAGCGTATAGAAGCATTTTCTTACATTGTTATTTGTTAATGTTCAAAATCAGCTGATTATAACTTGAGGGAAAAATGGGGTCTGAACCTAAATTGGAATAAGTGAAAATGTGTTTACAACTTTTATGACTGGTAAGACTTATTTTCTGGCACTTTATTATTTTGTAAACCTATGTAGATTTCACTGTAAATCAATCAGTAATATTTTCTTTTCCTTAAACTACAAATAATAATAATATGCTCTGTCTTCTTTAGTACCAGGAAATTGGTTTCTTATTTTTTTTTGGTTTATTCTTAATTTGTAAGAAAAAATGAGTATTCTCTTTTGCAGCTCACAGTGGCTATAGTCTTGGGAAAGGAAGACCAGCTTGTTGTTCTAGAGGAGCATAACCTTAAACAAATATGACATTTGCAACATTTGGTGACTAGACGTATCTTCTGTCTCAGTTTTTGGCTTATTCCTTCAAGGCTGAAATCTGCACCAGCTATGTTTTGCATGTCATCCTATACCCTAGTTACTGTTTTTTTTATTTTTTTTATTTTTTAATGTTTTAACTGGCTATTGCTTTGAAACTGAATTCAGAATAAACAGCCATGTTAAGTGAGCGAAGTAGTTAAAACATCATTGTCTGTTTTGTTGCTGCTCTTGGACATGGGGGCTGTTCTGTGTAATGACTTTCTGCCTTTGGCAAATGAGTAATAGTTACCTTTTGGGTAATGAAGAATTTCTATATAATCTGAAAGGAGTGGTAATTGTCATTCTATTTTCTGTTTTCAAGATTTGTTTTTTCCTCTCTAACATGAGAAGTAGGATTAAATGATGTTGTAGAGCTTAGTATTTATGCTAAGTACTGGCAATAAAGGAGTCAGTCATTATATTAACAACTCCCTGGTCTGGAAGTAAATATCATGGTTTTATGCATTTGTGATCATTTACAGTTTTAGGCTGGATAAAGATGGTACTCAAGATAGAATGAAAGATTCCCTTATTTCAGAGCTGGCATATGAATGAGTGTGCCCAGTCCAGAGTTGGTGCCTGCCTTGCATCTGCTAAGGCCAGGTTAGTTTTTGACCCTTTGTAACCATCATTTAGACAGTTTTAGAATGTTAGGTGAATGCTTCTGTGTGGCAAGCTTTGAGATATTTTGTTATACCAGTTTTTAGGTTTAATGAGGAGAAACAAACAATAAAAATAAATTACCAAAACATACCCATTATCATAATTCTGATAAACATTGTACAAATTCAGTAAGCAGTGCATGATAGGTTTACATCCAGCAGTCATTTGCATTAATAATAAGTTATTATTAATTCTTCTGTTAAAGGTTTGAAAGGCTTTCTTTTTTGTTTTTTTTATCTTAGTCATTTCTTGACAAAGCTTCATAAAAAGTTCAGTTTTCACCCATTTTAAAATATACAATGCAGACTGTGTCGTATTCCCTCATAAATAATAAAGATTACTGTTAGCACAAGTAATCTACCTTCACCAGAGGTAGGTAATGAAAGATTAATTTGTTCCATGTTGATGTCGGTGTTATTAGCACACATCTACCAAATGAACATTTTGCTCTGTTTATTATGTTTGATGAACACTGAAATGTTGGTTGACTTACGTGAGCCCTAAAAATTTAGCACTGAGTGAAACATGTTTGGAACTAGGTTGTAAAATGCTTTTAAAAAGTTGAAGTACATAATTCATTGTAAAATTATGTAGTGGGTCTGAGTAAGAAGAGTAAACACAATGAAAATAATCTTTCTTCCAAAGCTTCTTTATACTTAAGCTGTTTTTGCAGCCAAACTATAAAATAATCAATTATATATTATTTTCAGAATTCAAATAAGTTATCTAATTTTTTTGCTTATAAATGTCAAGAAACAAAGATGATTTGTACTGAGCTTTTTTCTGTTGTCATCTTTTGTTTTATATTTAAGTCACAATTCCTTTTTAGTTCTAAATGATAAAAATGTTTAATGGTTTTAAGTGGCAATTGTCCTGTCATTTAAATATTTTTTTATCTAATTTCTATAAATGAAACTAAAAGTACAGAATTATCTATTTCACGGTGTTAAACACCTTTCTGTCTAACACAAGTAGGGGAAGTAAATAATACACTATGCATTAAAAGTAACCTTCATCTAGTGCCTTTAAGTTTGGAATGCTATTAGTTTTTATTCCCTGCTTTGTCGATTTGTCATGTGTGTATTTACGTTCTTTATTCACAAATGGATGTGTTTTCACTGAAGTGAACTAGAGTTGAATTCTGGTATCTGGAGCCAAAAAACATCTGCTAATTACAGCATTATCCAAAAACCATGTTAGGTTAATTGGCAAGTCTTGACTGATCCTAGGTGAGTGATTGATTCTTGCAGTGGACCAGCCTGCGAGTGTCTCTAAGATGTGAGTAGGGTTATGAGGGTAGGCACTGGTTCATGGAAACCTTGACTTGGAAAAACTGGGTGTAGTAAGAAGATTGATGTAATTTAAAACTGCTATCCGAAGCAAGTTTATTTTTAATTATAGATATAATATTTCACTGTGAGAGTAGAAAATCTCCTACAAGTTGTTATGCCGTCATGTGAAGCTACTTCATGCTTCCAATTCTCATTTAGTTAAACATTTAGCTCCTAACCTTGGTAGATTATTTATTTATGTTCAGTGATTTTGAAACTTACAAAAACCGTAAAATGAGTTTTTGGTTTATTTTAATAAATTATCTGTCTATATACAGGCTTTAGTAGTTTAATATTTATCTTAAACTGGCATCAAGAGCAGAGAGCTTTGATATATGATGCTTAATACTTGTGCTCATGTTTGCTCAGCTGTCTTTTTTCTTCTATGATAAAAACTACAGGAAAGCAACATAATTTGTCTCAAGAAGTAATGTCTAAATAACTGCTTTACTTAATTTTTAAAACCTCAACCTTTTCTTAAATTCACCCTTAAAAAAAATTTAATTTTGTGTTTTGGTTGATGTTTACCCAGGCTTGTTTCCTGGGGGTAACTTTTGGCTATTGGTTTTCGTTCCAATCAATTCTTTTCTTGAATTCCTATCATAAGCATAATGTTTCATAGTTTTTGATTTTATGGTCTCAACTTGTTTTTTATGAAAATATAACAAATATGGTTTTTGTATCATATTAACATTTTTATTTTGAAAGCTTATTTTTAATTTATCCATGGCTTTCTAATGATCAGACAATTGTAAATGGCACTGAAATAGCTGCACCTGATTAGCATTCTGTTATTTTCCCCTGTGCCCATATCAATGACCAGAATTAACATGCACCAATAAATTCACTTTTTGTTTTTGTGCTCTTTCTTCCTGCTGTTAAAGTTTTACACAATGTGTTGGAGAGGATCCTCGCACTTCCCTAATAATAATAATTTTAATAATTTGAACTCATTAATTTTCCAAAATAACATTAGAGTGTATGATACTATTTACCTTGACTTAGAATTATCCTTTTTTTCAGTATACAGTATCATGAGAGAACAATCATAAGACTGCAAGTAGTAAAAACTGAACTGAGGATAGGGTTAGGGATTGCAAATTGTCCAAGTGCTTTTTATTAGATAAAAAAATGAACATGCTACGTGATTAAGAACATTGTTAGAAAATTGGCAAAATACCAATAGGTGTCCATAAATATTATTCACGCATAGTTGGCAATAGAGCAGACAAAGAAAAATTTTGTTACTTTCCATAAACTTTTTCAGGAAAATTATATATGCACAGAATGAGCATTGAGGCACCTGGAGTTAGAAAAATGCATCTTTTGGAAAAGTGCTGGCCGTTCATAACTACATACGCTTTTAGGGTATATTTAAAACTAGCAGAATACCCGCGCTTCGCAGCGGAGAAGTAGTGTATAAAAGAAGTTATGAAAAAGAAAAGGAAAAATTT
>JANRMT010062838.1:9106386-9247230 GCA_026402145.1 Polypterus bichir lapradei | reverse complement strand
TACCATCGAAATAAGTACATACATCGGTTTCGGTTAGCGCAGGGAAGTCACCTACCAAATTTCGTGAAGATGGGGTCAGCCTTCTACCTACACGGGAAGTTTGAAAATTGGTGATGTTGGAAAGTTCAATATGGCGGCCGACAGTGGCGTCATACCATCGAAATAAGTACATACATCGGTTTCGGTTAGCGCAGGGAAGCCGCCTACCAAATTTCATGAAGATGGGGCCATAAATAAGAAAGTTCAACATGGCGGACGTTGTCGACCGTTATCGACCGTTATGACCGTTACGTGTAGAATTTCAAAATGAAACCTGCTTAACTTTTGTAAGTAAGCTGTAAGGAATGAGCCTGCCAAATTTCAGCTTTCTACCTACATGGGAAGTTGGAGAATTAGTGATGAGTCAGTCAGTCAGTCAGTCAGTGAGGGCTTTGCCTTTTATTATTATAGATTGGGTAAGGAGACATAGGTAGCTTTCTTCTAGCCAAATGAAATACTGTTTCTGAAGATAATACTGTCATCTAGAAGTCTGTAAAGGACAAATTTTATAAATTTCATAACATAACTTTCTGCTGTAGTATGTTGTGTTTTATTCCATGTAACAATTTCACAGGTCAGGCATATTGGCTTCAAATTGTATTTGTTGTCCGTGTGCAGTTAGCACATATTTTTTTACCAACAGGCAGCAGATATTTAATTTGTGCCTTATCTACCTTTTATTAGTTAAAATCTGAAACAGATATTAAGGCATACTTTTCACATTGTATTTTAATTATGAAGAAATCCTTAGACTATCCACTGCATCCCTGCAAAGCTGGGACTGCATGTGCACTGCAGTGGTAAAATATAATTATTTAGCCCAGTAGGTGTCTGACCTTGATATTTACAGAAATAGTAACAGTTTATGATGAATTAACCAATGAGGTTTTTTTTTTTTTTTAACCTGCATGTCCATATATGTGAAGCTGAAATGTCATCACTCATTATAACTGTAGAACTGGGCACATTAAGCCCCATGAAACCTGTAAAAAATGCATAAAATGAAAGGTGTATTATTCAGCAAGGCTTATGAGGGCTTTAATCAAGTATAATTCATTATGTGGAGTATACTGCTGAACTTAGAAAATTAAATTATATTACCATACTTGTTCCTGTTGTATTTAAATCTATAGTCTGTCACATACTGTATTTCTTTGTTCATGGTGAGTGATGTCTGACATTGTCTACATTCACTGTTACTGCTGTCTTACAAATTATTTATACAGAACTCAAGATATCATTTCAGTCATTTTAGTAATCCTGATGTTTCTTCCTAAACAAAAGCAATGCTTAACTTTAAAATTAAGAATTTGCTTTATTATAATGGTTTTTAGAACTTTACAGATGCATTTTGGAAACAAATACCTGAAATCATTATACACTAGCCTGGTCTCCTAAAGCGGGTAGTTTAGCTATATTTTAATTGCTGAATTCTGCTGCACTTGGGTCCCATTCCAGGTGGTTTGTTTTGTGGTGGGTACAACAACGTGCTATCAGAGCATGCTCCCAACCTCCTCCTCCACTTTAATGCTTTACAAGTCTAAAGGTGTGTCTTGTTACTATATAATCCATCCATCCATTTTCCAACCCTCTGAATCCGAACACAGGGTCACGGGGGTCTGCTGGAGCCAATCCCAGCCAACACAGGGCACAAGAGAGGAACCAATCCCAGGCAGGGTGCCAACCCACCGCAGGACACACACAAACACACCCACACACCAAGCACACACTAGGGCCAATTTTAGAATCGCCAATCCACCTAACCTGCATGTCTTTGGACTGTGAAAGGAAACTGGAGCGCCGGAGGAAACCCACGCAGACACGGGGAGAACATGCAAACTCCACGCAGGGAGGACCCGGGAAGCGAATCCGGGTCTCCTAACTGCGAGGCAGCAGCGCTACCAATGCGCCTCCGTGCTGCCCGTTACTATATAAATGAATATTTTATAGAAACCTTTCTAACAATAACACACATGCCAATCATTTTAGGTATATGTAGCTGCTTTCTTGCTTTTGTTGTAATTTAGTTATCCACAAAAAAATATCCAAAGCTTTTTCTGGAAGTTGATTTTTTTTTTTTTTTTTTTTTTTTTTTTGGTGTAATTTCAAATTTCAACTTTTCATTCATGTGATTGTAATTTAGGTAGATATCAACAGTGTACTGATTAGGAAGTAATCATACTGAAACTTTGACTCTTTAGAGTGCCCTAACAGTATCTCTTAAGAAGGTTTCCTTAAATTTTACTTATATCTGAGTGTAAAGTTAAAAACCCAATCTAATTAGATCACTGGCCATCTGGATTAATCTTTTACACAGATTTCTTTATAAATATCTTTTGCAATTATTTTTGGCTTCATTCCCAATAAGCAAGATGCAAGAAAGGTTAAAAATGTTAACATTGAATCTACTGAAAAAATAAATGGGGAAGGAGTGCGCTTCCTGAACTGTGAAAACTGGAAAAACATTTTTTTTGTATCTCAAATTGTCCATCAGATTTTTGCATGCTGGGTTATGATTTGTGTCTCATGTTGAATAACTAATGTTTTAGGGCCAAGTCTAGCATGAAATTATTGGGTGTCAGGTTGCCATTATACCAGGGATTTAAACAGTTAATGAAATTTAACCACTTGTGTCCTCTATTGTGTTTATCTTACTTTCCTAGAGTGTAATGCCTTGTCCTGTTTTATTTTTATTTTGTTGCCCAGTTATACCTAAAAATAAAAACGGCTATCTAAGAGTAGATGACTCAGTCTATTAAGTATGTTTGAGTATCCAGTATCTCATCTAGATCAGTTTTAAAAATTATCAAATTATTTCCATTCTTCACTGTCTAGATTCCCCCCCAAAGTTTTGTGCAAGGATGTGACGCTTGTTTTAACTGCTAAATATGATTTCTGTTCATTTATACCAGTGTGGTAGCTTACATAATTTAACTGTTAAAGTTCTGATGGATCCTATTTTTTAGACCTGAATTAAGTGCCAAGCTGGTCTGTCTGTGTACATAAAGCAAAAGAGGTTCAATATTGGTACTATCCTTGATTAGTAAAGTGTAACTGACTTCCCTTCCCTATGACTTGTTCCGTAGTATTTGGTATTCTCCTTTTAAATACACACATGCAACAAATTATTTCATAGGCTTCTGTTATCACAGTGCTTTTTACTTCTAGTCTTCCGCATAATTTCTTGCATTTTTCTGTTTTTGCTCTAGTATAGTTAGTATTTGATATCCGAGTCTGCATTCATTGACAAGTGCTATGCTATACCAAAAAAATCTATTTTAAAAAATCTGTTAATCTGTTTTGAACAATAGCTTTGATTTATTGTTTCGAACCAATTTTCTATCTGATCAAATGCTGACATCAGCCAAGAATATATACAAATGAATTCTTCTTTTAATCAATGCCTTCAGCAGTTTTGTTCTTCCGTTGTGGAATCCTTTATCGCTATTTAACCTTTAATGTCCTGGAAAAAAAAAATGGAGATGGAAACAATGGACATGAGAAAATGGTTTCATTTGATGCCAGTTCTCTGTGCGACTGAATGTGGCATTGATTTGGTGTTTTATATTTTTTTATTTACTAATATCTGTCAAGGCCACCTTTCTGCCTTCCTAAATATATCCTGAAGGGAGAAAGTAAAGGCTGGTCATAAGGACTGAAGTAATACATAAATGAAGAATAATAAATTCTATACAACTAGCAAAATTCAGTCATGCTTTTTTTTTGCCACTTTGTATAAGTTCTTAGACTTTTTCGAGATACTTGGATATGTGTGGTGAATTACCTTTTATGTTTGCTGTGTTGAGACGCTTAAGGTTTCAGAGCAATGAATATTGCTGGGTCCACTCTTCATACTGCATACACGGACAGACCATTTTCCATTAAATCCAAAGCATACATTATTAAGATAACTGTTGAGTTTAAAATAGCCCATTATCAGTGAATGTGTTTTAAAATGGACTGGCGTTACATCCAGGTTTGGTTCCTTTTTTTGTACTTGATGCTGCTGGTATAAGTTCCATTTCCAAAAGAAACCATATTGAAAAGATCAGTTCAAAAATGTTATTGGTAAACATTGTAATTTTTGTGAGTAGTTTAGAAATTAACATGTTTTTCAAGTGACATTGTCTCTTGTTACAGATCCTTGTGTTCAGAAAGTTCTGAGTTTTCATATGTGAAACATATTACAATAATGAGGTTAAAACTATTTGAGATAGGCGCTGACCAATGACTGGGCATTATTTTCATATTTTTGGCATCAAAAGTCCAGTCTCTTTAGAAACTGTTGCTCATAAAGTGTGTTTCAAGAAGATATGTGAAAATGCAGGCTCAAAAACATTGTAAAGAAGTCCGGGATCAATTGATGAAAATGCACTGGAGGTGCAAAAGAATTAAAACTTATGTCTCATTCAAAGTTTTATGGATTTAATAATCCAGAAAATGAAGGTGCACCATACCACATTTAGATACTGCTTACAGTAGGACACCTGTTAAAATGTGGCATTATGATGTCACCACTCACCCTAAAAGACATCTGAAGTTCA
Source organism: Polypterus bichir lapradei (assembly GCA_026402145.1). Taxonomy (NCBI): domain Eukaryota; kingdom Metazoa; phylum Chordata; class Cladistia; order Polypteriformes; family Polypteridae; genus Polypterus; species Polypterus bichir. The sequence goes on along the minus strand of JANRMT010062838.1, from coordinate 9,242,647 downwards.
GTATCTAAGAGTGGTGTAATCATGATGAGAGTTGTGCATAAAAATGGCCTGCACAAGGATGATAAAAAGGAGCACTTTTCAAAAAGGATTATCATTTTAGCCTTTCTTAGTTTTAGCAGTTATTGAGCTTGTTTAGTTTTGAGCAAAGAATATTTTGTCCAATTAAAACAGTATAAAAGTATAAGTTCAGTGTTTTTTAGTTCAAACGGTATTTTTTTTTCACTATCATGATATCTATATTAAATCACCACATAAATTTGTATGCTAAAGTGAATTGTTTCTAATTTTAAAAGTACCTTGTCTATTGTTTCAACTTAAAGTGGTCCTCATATATGAATAAAATATCCTTTAAAACGTTCCGAATATGTCTAATTTGAATCCCAAAATAAATATTACTCATTGATTATGCATCTTGAGAGAACACACACATTTTAAAACTGAATATCCATATTATTTTAAAAAAGGAAAAAGCAAACCATTATTGTGAAATTCAACCATTTTAAAAGGAGACCGACGGTTAGTGTCATTTCGCCAACTAAAGAAACCTTAACCCTACATTGAGTTTTAGTGGTGGCAGCAGTATCGTGCTGTGATGGTCGCTAGTCTTTACCTAGAATTATGCAAATAGAAGGAATTAAGTAGCAGAACTACGGTAAATAACTATTTATCAATGGAAGCATACCAGTTGGAGTCAAGGCAAAATATGAGCCCAATACCAAAGTCTCCTCTCGCTTTATTTACCTTGTCTATGCTTGTAGTTGTTAGCTGTCTGTAGCAAATTTGTCGTGGTTCCATTGGCTTACTCAACCTAATTATTTTGGATGTATAGCAAATTAAAAAAAAATGGCTCTAGGAAACCTATATGAGAAAATTGTATTTAAAGCCAATTCATTGTGGTAGGGTAAGATTAAAGAAAAGTTGTTGGAGTTGCACCATTTATTACCTACTCTAGTATCCAATAATTTCTTTAAACACCTTCCAAGTTATAGTAAAGAAATGTTATTTGTCAAACCTGAATGGCATCCAGTTGAAGTTGTTTGCAAGATTTTTTTTAGCTTCATCTATATTGTTTAATACAACTCCTTTTAAATAAAAAGTGTGATTTTTTTTTTTTTCTTTGACAGCTTTTCCTACAGCCTTTTAATTAGTTCAGAGCATGCAGTCATTGAGTCAATCTCTCTCTGTCACTTACACCATTTCCTTTGTCATTAAAATTTAAAGCTTCTCAAGACTCTCACATTCTGTTCTAAAATGAAAGCAGCCTTTAATAATGAAAAATATTTTAACAAGAATAAAAAATTGCTTATGTAATTTTTATCACCTAGTTAGCAAGAGTTGCGAATTCCTGTCTTATTCAATTGTGGTAGAAAATTATTGCTGTCACAGATTTTCATGACATGTTCTGAAGTCACTCTGTATAACTAATGAACCAGTGCAATTTTTGTTTTTCTTGAGCCAGTCTGAACAGACAAAGATTCCTATGCTCACATAGACAAATGACTGCTAACGAGTAGAAAATCATTTTCTAGACAGTGTAAAACTACAGGGAAAGTTTGAAACTTAAACAGGTTATTGTACACTGTAAAAAATGTCAGTAAATGTAATGGTAAAAATACTGTAAATGGTGAAAGTAAAAGACCTTTTCTGAAAAAAACGAAAGTTACCTTATGTTCTACTGAAAATTACCTGTATATCTTAAACAATAAATTTCATTATTTTTTTACAGCCAAGTTCTGGAAAATCGATATTTTTCTACCTTTCAAATGTGCTAAATGCCATTTATTGATGCCTTACAATTACACTGAAAAAATCTGTTAATTTTAAAATGTAAAACTGGTAAATCGCTGTTTCAGTAAAACCGGTTACGATATTTGCATAAGAACACGCCTTCTTTTACCATATTGTTCATGGTGAACCGCATACCTTTGAATAGTAGGGAAAAAAACTTATCCTAAGTTAGCAGACTTATTTTTCCCTGCGTGCTTAAGGTTTTTTGAGGTTATGGAAGCCGATTTATGGTGGTTTGTATTCGATAAGCTGGCACACCTGTAGGACACCATACACCACAAAAGCAAACTTTACTTTCCCACCAGACAATGCGCCATATCTTCCATAAATATCGAATTGCTTTCAATGCGTATAATTAAACGGTACATGTTTGCTATTGGTTGTTGTTACTTTACTAATACAGGCGGTGTACTTGGTTTGACCGTGACAATACTTTCTGATGGTTTATTGATTGGCATATTTATTACACTACATGAATTTCTGGTTATGGTTAAACATTCCCTTCTATTGAAATTTGTAGCAAAGAAAAAACAATTTTTACTACAAAATTATACTGTACATCTAAAAATATTGTCACCTTATTTACTACAGTAAAATTTTGGCAACCCAGCAGCCAGTTTATCGTAAAAATAAAATTTTTATAGACCTAAAAATACTGTCACTTTTTTTTTTTTTTTTGGTAAAATTCTGTCAACACCAGCTGCCAGTATTCTGCCATAAATTTAACATTTTTTTTTACAGTGTATGATCCAGTCTTGTCGTATTTTAAGTGAGGCTGGCAGTGGTTCTTTGTTCTATAATAGCAATGCGTAATGGGTGTGTGTGTGTGTTTAAAAGTCAATATATATATAGAATTCATAAATATGATTAAAAACCTAGATAGCTTATTTTCTGATAAATTGCAGAGTTAGCATTTTTTGTATAAACTGTAGTTTGCTTATTCAAAGTTGCTTGCATCATTCTAATTTTTTTAAATTAAAAGATTTAAATTTGTCAGCTATAAAAATAAAGGCATACAAAAAAAGAGAAACTAAATGTAAACATTTATCTTAGTCTAAAATGTGTTATTTCATACTATCCATTTTAGAGGAAATATTCTCCAGCTTTCAGCTGATCTGCAGTATGATCTTTCATGACAAGTGACCAAAGTCTGACGTCAATCTTCTGTCTGCAAACACAGTTAGAAGTAATATGTAGTAGATTTACAAAAAGCTTTATGTCGTCCTTTTACCTGCTTTCTTTTATTATAAGTGCCCTATGTGACACAGGTGAATCCCAAAATGCAGTGTCCTTTGAGTGGATAAAGGTATAGTAGAGCTGGCAAAACTGATAGAAAGCTTTCTCGTTCAGCTACTTAGTAATCATTTAGAAATACATGAGTATTTATGATTTGTACTGTATACTATGCTAAAGGTACTGTATTTTTACAGTGGACATGACAATATCTCCAAAAGATATAAATGGAAATCTTTGTTAGTTTGAAAATGAAGTATTTCTGCCAAGTTTCAGAGACCATGATGTGTAGTACTATAGTTGTCAAATTTGATGGACATATGGACTGTGGATGAAAAACCATTTACATGACCCCCTAAAAAGAATTGCATTCAACAAAAGCTAGTTTTGTTTTTAATGTATTTCCAACAATGCTGCGAAACAACTAAAGAAACTTTTTAAATGAGAGTACGATATAAAATTAGATTTTAAGAATGATTTTTCCTTCAGCTTCCGATACCCAGCAATTAAATGCAGATTTTTATTTAATTACATGGAGACAGACAGGGAGAGTGAGAAAATTCTTGCTTAGAATAATTTTTGATCTCAAGCCAAGAGGCATGGGAAAGCACCACTCTGGAAAGGCACCATCTAGGAAGTAGTCATTCATGAATCATTTTGTTGACATTACCTCCTGTGGCTGGTGAGGTATCCCATAGGGTATGATATTCCAAATATCTAAGAAATGCATGTTGGCACTAGGTATTGAAAACTCATCCATAGCTGTTTCTGCCAATGTTAAAACTAGTTTCAGAAAGAAAAATGAACATTAAAATGAAAAAGCCTAAAAGGAACAGCAGACAGTCTGTGATCGTTCTGCATATTTAAATCTACAGTAACAGATACAGTTGTTAAATTGTAAAATATAAATTGTTTGTTGGAGCCATAAGGTTTAAGTGGTGTGATATTCTAGACCTATGACATGTTTCAACAAGTATTACATTTCAGTAAAGTTATTAACTCTGAATAGGTTCAGTGGCAAAGTTTAGCCAAAAGATGCTATTAAGCAAAATTTTGCAACACAGTAATGCTACCAGTAGGTAAATTCAAATAGTTAATTTTGTTAATATGTTAATTTTATTTCCTTTTATGTGACGTTACCCTGATTATATGTCTTTAAAATCCCACGAACTTAGTAAATGTTACGTCTTGTGTAGTGCCGAGCAAAGCTATAGGGAGTGGAAGGTAGGACAAATGTGCAATCCAATAGGCACTACAAGCCCATATATTCAGTCCATGATGTAATTGCTGTGTTTTTGAAAGTGGCTTCCTTGGCATTGCATTTCTTTTAGCCTTTTTTGAGTGCAGTATGATCATTGAAATCAGCTTATAAAAATTATAGTAAGATTGTGTAGAACACAAGGAACAAAAATGCTTCTAACAGAGATTACTGTTTAAGGTTGACATGATCATGTTTGACACTTCAGTTTTAAATTAATGACTGGTTACACTGATGTTTGTTTATTTCTGTCATTTTCATGTATGTAATTAATCATGATTAATTGCATCTAACATTAACATTTCTAATAATAAAATGAATACATAAATCATAAATACACACTGAGTCACAAAATAAATGTAGAATCTACACAAAGGAATATTTAAAAAATGGCATAGTTTAAACTTGAACGATTACCTTAAACCTGAACTTGTAACAAAATTCTACTTGACCAAGTACATCCTGAATTTGAATGCCTTCCTAAAAGGCAACTTTAAAAGAAGGCAATAAGAAAACAAGGCATTGCATTTTTTGGCTTTAAATATCATCTTTCTACTGTAAAATGTGCAAACCACTAAAAGTTCAAAGTCAGAAGTGTAGAAAGTACAGTAGAATAATGATAAAAATAATAAAATCAATGATTACTGTATATACTTCAAAATGTGTCATTTTTGAGGTATGTTTCAAAGCACAGTGAAATACACAATCCAACGCACACTGCACATGTGTGATTGTCATGAGCGTCACTTTAGGATTTGTCAGATTTTATTGTCCAATTCAGTTTCACTGCCTGAAGACAGATTCACTTCGTCATCACTGCTCTTACCAAGGTCAAAAAGGTGCAACACCTGGAATGCTAAAAAAAAAAAAAAAAAAACGTTTGAGACACCATTGTGAGGCAAGGACAAGACCTGTTTGCACCATTGCCCATGTAGCATTTGGTCCTGTCACTTAAGCAAAACATTCCTGTATTGTGGCAAAGTAAAAAAAAAAACGACTAAAGACTGATTTCATTTATATAATACAAATCTCCCAAATGGGCATACATTAAAACTTGTGTTAAAACTCTGCAAATAATATCCTCAATTGTTCTTCATCATCATCAATGACTTGATAATTATACTCTACACAAGTGGTTTTTCAACTAGTGTGCCTTGGAAATAGTATTGTAGTGCCCATGGGTCCAGACCTGAGAGAGAAAAGCTCCTCAGGTGGTCGACACTTGTCTGAGGAGAACAGGACTACTGGGAAACCCAACATAAAAGGAGCTCTGTGATAGCTGTTTTGCAGACACAGCACTTATAGAGCACTTTAACAGGCTGGAGACATGTCTGCATGTTCATCTGCCTGGGTGCGTGTTTGCCAGCGACTCTTGCAGAGCCAAGGGCCAGTGGGCATACGAGTTGCATCTGACCCGGGGTCAATGGAGTTGAGACAGACAGAGGACCACCTTTATGAGTGGGCAAAGGAATGAAACTGCTGGGAAATTTGTCCAAAGTGCTCACTAACTGCTTGACAATCTACAAGTTGCTTTTTTTTCTGCTACCCCCTGTTCTGCCCGTTCGTACAGTTTAGCACATCTAAGAGATTTAATACTGCTTTGGTTGGTAGAATCGTGGTGTGCCTTGGAATTTTTTGAGCAGTCACTTGCAAAGGGATACGTGTCAGCAGACTGGAAAGTTGCAAATGTTTAATTAAAGACCAATAAGTCTTCTGTACCATGCAAAATTATGAAAATTATAATGAGAAATAAATTAGAAATGTGTCTGTATTAAAATAAAATATTAAATAACAGCCAGCAAGGGTTAATTACAGAAAGATCTTCTAAGTTGTAAAATTTGTTGAATATAAATGCTCAGAGGATATAATGCAATAGTGAGATTGCATCTGTTGTACTGTGTGCAATTCTGGTCACCGTGATGTAAGAAAGACATAGCATCACTTGAGGCTGTGTAGAGGATAGTAACCAAGTGCATTCAAGGATTTAAGGACATTTTGTACTCTGAGAGTGTTAATTCTGTTTCATCTTGAGCAGGGGACACTGTGAAGTGATCTAATCCAGGTCTTCAAAACCATCAGAGGCTATGATTAAAGTAGGTTAAGAAGACCTCTTTCAACATAAGGGTGAATCGTGGGGAGGTGCATTTAGAACTGAAGCCAGTGAGCGCTGCTTTACACAAAACGTTGGGGAATCTGGAACATAATATCGAGACATAGAATTGAAGCAGAAATTTTGACAGCCTTTAAGAAGGACCTGGATTATATACACGGACAGCTTAGTTAATAGCTTAACGAACAAGCTGGATGGACTGCATGGTCTCCTCTTGCTTGTTAAATTTCTTAGGTTCTTAGGTTTTCCTACTGGGGGAAAAAAATCCTATATACTGTACTTTGAGGAATGTTGCATTTCTCTCTGGAATTTAATACACCCAGTGCTTCATAACTATTAAATGTTACCAGAAAATGTTTATCTTGGTGATTTTCATAAATCAATATTTTATATAAGGATATTTGTAATGATTTATGGACACTGACATTTTTTTCCTTGGAAGGGACAAACACTCCTCACAGGATACAGTTGCATGCCTACTTAAGCACATTGATGTTAGGACATCAATTAGAGTTGTCAGTTCTCTTAAAATTTTAATCCTTGGATGCAGGCAGAAAAAAAGGGTAAAACATACACGAAAGGGGCAAAAATATTTTTACAGAGTTAAGCAGCAATAGCCACAAGACAGGGTTTCTTAAAATAGAAGAACTGATAAACTCAGTAATGCAGTAGTTTATACAAAAGAATTTAGGTGTTTTGTGTTGTAGGCAAAACCTTGAGTTTAAGATTCTAGGTTTAAATTGGCAAACCATTTGTGGAGAGTTTGCATTCAGTTAGTTAATTCTTTTGTAACAAAATTCCTATTACTAAATCAGAGTGGTGTGCACAGTTTAAAAAAAACAACATAGTGTATAGTACAAAATGACGTAAATTTTAAAAAGTCAGTCATATAGCCATATTGTGCACAAAAATACCAAAGTATGTTTATTTTGGTGTAAACATGTGTTCACGATTATGTCTAGTGATGGGCCATGGACCCCTTGATAATTGGCTTTGTTTCTAATGCTGCCAGGATATGTTCTACCCCTTGCTTCACATGAATGATATATTTTTTTTTTTTGCAATTTTTTTTGGTGGCTCTTAAAAAAAACTTGTAATTTAAATAATCTTATTTTTTATATTTAAGGTTCCTAAGACAATGTCACATTTCTCTAATTAATATTACTGTCATTTCCAAGAGTTATGCTGACACTGTATTGTCAGATGGTGTTTATCTGCTCTTATGTGACTTTTTATCAGATTTGATGTCAATAAATTACCAAAGGCTACAGAGTGCCCTTTTATTTCATCCAAAAGTATGCCTGCACCTGTTGTAAATGGCTTCCTAAATAAAATTCCCTTAAGATTTAATTCATTTTACTTGTGGAATGAGTAAGCTAAAAATCACTTGTCTTATTGGACAGTTTTTTTTTAAATGTCTTTTTGGCAAACAAGGATGTTGGTTTTGAAGAAGGAGGTATTTAAATCTTCTTCCGACCTTGAACAATTGCAAAATGTAATAGTTTCTGAATTTCAATGCATTGTTTTATTCTCATGATAATTACACTGTGCTAGTTAAAAGGAAAATAAATGTAACTGTTCAAAGCTAAAAGTTAGATTTTAAGTATTAATTCTGCAGTTGGTTCTTTGTAGAAGCTCCTTTAGCAGTAGTTCCAACCTTTGAGTCTTATTTGGTATGTGCCAATTATCTTTGCACTTCCTGTTTTGCTAACTTGGGCTCTGTTCCTTGTACTTTCTGCTTTGTCAAAGTGCTCAATCCACCTTATGCAGAGAACCCCTATATCATTGGTAATGTTTTTGCCTTGCAATGTGGATTCACTACTATGATTTATGTGATATAAATAATAAAAGTTGGTTTAATAAATCAGAGCAGAATTTTTTTTTTTCTAAGAATAAAATTAGTTGCCATTTTCTTCACTAGTGAGACCTGTCTTTTAAACTCTTATCAATTGACATTAACTCAAACTTTCTACAACAGTTCTGTCAAGGTTTCTACATAGTTGCTAGCTTCAGACTTAATAATTGATGATTAATGGTAATAATGTACATCAGACTATCCATCTTTATTTGTATTAAAATCAAGCATGTTTTTTGGGTTAAAAAAAGCATTTCTAAGTTCATCTCATTGAGTACTTTGTCTTTTTCTAGAGATAAACTGCTTTAACTTTTATTGAAAATGATGTTCTAAATTTCTGCAGGGAATTTCAATGTCCTTATGCTTTTATATTTTCAAACATGTTTGAAGTAGTTGACTTCATCTTTGTGTTAGGCTTGTGGATTAAGTTGTCCTATCATGCAGTTATTTGTTCAATTCATTTGAAGTTTAAAGACCTTACCTTCTCTTTACTGCTTGCAGTCAAGCATAGGGTTCCTTTAGGTTTCAGTGCTGGTACAAATCATTTTTCTCTTTATATGTACTTTGGGGAATAAAATATCCATAATTTGTATGCTGATGTCTCCTAAGTTTGTCTTTTAAACTAAAGGGTGGTTTTTCAGTTATAACAGCTATTTCCTGAGAAAACAGTTTAACACAAATGATTGAAATTTAACTTTGGCCCAGTCAGACTATAATTTAGATGTTACCTTTGAAATGAGTTAATGCATTTCTGTTTGCATTTCTATGCTTTCTGAAACATACCTATAAATATAGTTAAAATAAATAATTTTCTTTGTTTTCAGTAACTGAAACTAGTTTATTCATTTCTTCAAAACAAAATTCAGATGTTCAAGTCGTGGAGTAATATACTTTGGTTAACTCATTATACTCTTGCAATTATCATTACTAAGAAGAATGAGTTTATAATTGTAGTTTATAAATTACCCTGCTAACTTCAAGATAACCGTTCAACCAATTTAAAAATCTTTTGATATAAAAAGTTGTAAGTGGTTTGGCCTCTCCAAAAACCCAGGAGCTTATTATTGCCTATCCTCTAGGGAGTGTAATGCAATCTTAAAATAGACTTTACCAATAGGGTGCCCAAACTGTTCAGAGATCTGCTTTAGAGCATTATGGAGGCCTCTTAAGTAACATCATTTAAATAAAGACTGAAGGCTCATTATTTTAGCATAACACTTTTTGCTTCTTGGTCTGTTCATGTCGCATTTTAAGTATTGTAGTAGTTGGTTTAATTTCCAGTTTAACCTTTTGTTGAAGGGAGCCCTCTTGTGTGGTGCAAGTGGACAAGCAGTCCTCCTTTCAGATAAAGGTTTAAAAGTTGCATTGTCTGGACAAAATCAGCAGCAAGATTTTGTTTTTGTGCTTTCTTTATATGACATATGCCTCTTTTAATTTGTTCTGGTCTCTGCAACATTATTCTGGGTTTTATGGTTGCTATAAATATACCCCATATTGATCACACCAGTTTGTTTTCCAAATAAGGATTAAAGTTTGTTGGTCTCTTTACTATTGAAGTTATTAAGGCTTGAATTGAAGTATATGATGACTAAGTTTTAGTAGAGAGGAGTGCTGTGAAGTAATGAGGTAACCAAAAATTGTTGGATTTTGGAGAAAATTTGTGAAGGCATTTTCCTGTGCTGAAATTGACCCAAAGGAGGCCCATTTTAGGCACTTCTACCAAAAAGGACAATTCGATAGGTGAATTTAATAGCAAAAATAGTAAAATAACAAAATTCAGAGCTAAGAGTGGAAAGAAAAGTAATGTAGGATGTGGGAAAAATGTTTTTAAAAGAAGGCCTGAAGGGATGCAGAAAATTAAATCTGATGGAGTTGGTCATGGAAGTTTATACAACCAAGGTTTAATTTGTCTTGAGCATATTTTAACAGAAGGTTAAAACTTTCTGAACAAATCAATTAAAACTTTGAAGTTTTGGTCTTCAAGAGGCTTTATTAATGTATTATTCTGCTTCACTACAGACTTTCTTGATATTCAGACCTTGGGAATGACAGCAAATAGTATTAAACAAAAAAAAAAAGGGAAAGCAGTAGCTGTCGGTGCACATTGATGCTGGACTGGTGGCTTGGGTTGATGGAACAGCCTATTAAGGCAGCAGAAATATGCTTACTTGCCTAAAATGAAAATGTTATTGCTCTTTCTCAAGCTTTTTCAGATCTCTGTAGGCTCTGCTACTGTTTTCAGATCATTCTGTCTTGACTTTGACTGTACCTGAAGTGTTTTATTTTTCTTCATTTGACACAAACTTAAGATGTCTCCACAATGTTTGTAAGAACAGTTTTCAAAATAAACATCTAATGCCTACCTACACCTTTCACATATGAAGGCCGCTTGGAATTTTTTGAAGAGTCTTCAGTTTTTATTACTGGAGCTTAGATGGTGGTGGCAGTCAATTTTCATGTTAAAACTTGTAAACTTTGCACTTAAAAATGTTTTCATTATGTGAAATTACTCTTTTTAGCCACATTCAATGAAAAGGTTATTACAGTTTAGCTGTTTTAAGTGTAAAAATTAATTTCACATTGGGGAGATATTTAAAAACATTAAGGATAGAAGATTATTATTTTGGAATTGTTAATCAGTCAAAAATAAAGCTTGGCTCCAGTCTTTTGATCTCTGACTTGGTACAAACTGCTGTGACACTATGAGGTATCAGTGACCCCCTGTCATATCTCAGTTTCTTGAATTGTCTTCACAGCAAGTATTTATTTAGCATCTTGCTTCCCATCCATCTGTTCACATCAGACAACAGCTTATGTTTTGGTGATAAGGGCCTCTGTCTGTTAGTGCTGTTTTTTTCTAGACTTCAACCTTCATTACAGGATTTGAATTTCTTTTCTTGAATTTGATTATTGCCTAATTCATGTTGCTTTTTAAAAATGATTGTATTTTCCAAAAAAATATGTAATAATGATGATAAGATCAAAGGTTCAAAAGGTTTAGAAGAATGAGTTTAAATCCCATTTTGGTCTCTGTCTCTTTGGTGTATGTTCTACCAATACTTTATTCTTAAGTTTTCCATCTGTTAAGGGTTTTTTTTTTTTTTTTTTTTTTTTCCTCGTTTTTTTTTTCTCCCTACATCACAAAGGCTGATTGATGTCTTTTGGTTTGGCCTATGCTATAGAGCATTCAGACTTGCCTCCTTGTTTTCTCATAGGAGTACCTTTTCTAGAGGAAATGAGACAGTATTACCAAATAATTGTATATTTATCATTTTACATTTACAACTTTACCTTAATTTTAGAAAGAAATTATCTCGCAAATTCATTTTATCCTCAGGTTTTTAATTATTATTCAACACTTGCAGAACTCTTAATGACAGTGCTCCCTAATTCCTTTGATATATTAAATGATTGCTTCTTTTTTAAGACTTGTCACCCACTATATAATAAAATGTTAAGGTCTGTGTTTGCATCTGGTTCCTCCAAGGAAACTGATTGGTTGGTTTGGTTTTGGTGACATGATCAAAAGAGGAAGTGCAAATGTGAGGGAAACGAGGAGGATTAAAAGGCATAGGAGGCGTACTGAGAGTTGCTTTTAAAGATGGGGAACTATAAAAGTATATAGGGGTCAAGCAAGGCCCTTCAAAATGATAGTCTCAGAATGAGGCTTCACAGGGATACATCCTAGAGAGGGAGCACAAGTCAGGAGAGGCAGACACACGAAGATACTAAGGAAAGATGTTGAATGTACACGTTGGGCTAGAAACTGACTGGTAACATGGCTACTTTTATTTAAAACATAAAAACTAAAATTTACTCAGTTTTATCCCAAAGTAAATCTTGATTTTTATCATGCTGTTTTTTAATGCTTTTTATTTTTATACCTAATTGCTACAGTTTTTAGATTTGGTAAAAGAGATTCCATTTATTAAGGTGGACATTTTATAACCCCATAATATCTAATTCATTTGTTTATCTCTGAAATGCTGCCACAAAGTTAAGGAGGCATTTTTGTATTTTTGTTTTTGGCTGTACAGTTACAATGCAAAGCTTTTTTGTTTAATTGTTGGTGATAATTGATCATTAATTATGATTTTCCTCTTCTCACTTACCTACTAAAATCCATTCTCCTTTAATAGTTAGGCATGTTTATTTTACACTTAATAGGCAAAAATGTGAGAAACTACAATACGCAGTTTGCAAAGCGGACTGGTTGAAGTTATCAGTTTATGGCTTGGGAAATTGCTATGCTTTCACTACTGGGTGATATATTCTGCATCATATATAGAAAGCAAAGATTTTCAGTTCAGTATCACTATTAAAAGTAATATCATTGTACAAATATACCTATTGTAAAAATGCAATCATAAAAATGGTTTATCTCTACTATGCGATTAAATAATTTTAATGTACTGTATTTTACAGTTTGACCTGACAAGTACAGTATGAATCTCAGAGTAACAGAAATACTCTTTTGAACTCAATGAGAACATGTTCTATGTTACATGTTATAATTTCTTACAGCATACATGTGTATATGCACATTTGATAAGAATCCTTATCTATTAAAGTACTAATTTACTAATTCTCACTTTCAGTTTCAATGTCCATTTCAATTTCAGAGGTTGAAGACAAATTCACTTTGTATTTACTTCAGATGAAAGGTGTTTCTTACAAGACGTCATTGTGAGGCTAGGAGATGCTTGGACCAGGCGCTTATGTAAGACTACATGCCTGTACCGTTGCCTGAGTAGCGCTGGGCACTAGCACTATTGGCACTTTTACAGCCCAATTAATCCTCAGTCTTTATGCTTAGGTGAAACGCATCTAGAACGTTGCCAGAAGTCCTGGATAAACAGTCAGGTATGCCACATGCTGCATGGCCGCTCTCTTGCATTTAGATCAGGCACTGAGATGGAGTACAAAGCTGCAAAGTACAGACTAAGAAAAGCCATCACAGCAGCCAAGAGGCAGTACAGAGAGCTTCTATTCTACTAATGACTCTGGACATATGTGGCAGGGCCTACAACACATCACAGACTACAGGACCAGCACAATCAGCTCCACAAACAGTCAGACGGATGGTCTCAACACTTTCTGCACCCACTTTGAAACATCCAGCAACAGCACAGAGTGGAGGCGCACACACACCTGGACCACACAACCCCATTCCCGTCCCCCAACAGTCTCTTCAGGTCAGGTACACAAAGCACTAAGGAAGATCAACCCCCGTAAAGCAGCAGGACCAGACAACATCCCTGGGCAGGATCTCCGAGCATGTGCCAACGACCTGGCTGATGTTCTCTGCTCCATCTTCAACCTTTCCCTCAGTCAATGCATCGTTCTGTCCTGCTTTAAGACTACGATCATCGTCCCCCTTGCTGACAAAAAAAAAAGCCCCCCCACCTGCCAGATGCCATCGCGGCCGCACTACATTATTCCCTGTCCCATCTGGAGAACAAAGACTCCAACATCGGGATGCTCTTTGTTGACAACAGCTCCGCCTTTAACACTGTTATTCCCCATAAACTGTCTGCACCCCACCCTCTGTAACTGGCTCCTAGGCTTTCTGACTGGCATGCCCCAGTCTGTCAGGATTGGTAATAGGATTTCAGCCGCCATTATCACAAACACAGGCACCCCACAGGGATGCGTCCTTAGCCCCATCCTCTACACCCTGTTCACCCATGATTGTGTTGCCTTCCACAAAGATAACGTCATCCTAAAGTTCACAGACAACACTGCAGTGATTGTATCACCGGTGGTGGTGATGCAGCCTACAAGAGGGAGGTGGACAGTCTGGCGTCATGTTGTGAGGACAACAACCTAACCCTCAACACAGACAAGACGAAGGAGATGATAGTGGACATGAGGAAGGAGAGGAGACCTCACTGGCCACTGTTCATCCAAGGGCTTGAAGTGGTAAGGGTGAGCAGCATTAAATACCTGGGTGTCTACATCAGTGAGGACCTCACTTGAACACTTAACACCACACAGCTGGTCAAGAGGACTAAACAGCAGCTGTACTTTCTAAGGAGGCTGAGGAAGTTTGGTATGTCGACTAAGATCCTCGGCAACTCTTACAGCTGCATTGTTGAGAGCATCTTGACCAGCTGCATCACCGTGTGGTATGGCAAAATTACTGCTATGGACCGCAAACGCCTGCAGAGACTGCTGAGAAGATCACCAGGACCCCATTGCCCTCTCTGCAGAGCATCTACAACAGCAGAGTCCGCAGGAGAACTTTCTCAATCCTCAGGGACACACAAACTGTTCACACTTCTACCCTCAGCCAGGAGGTATTGACGTATGAAATGCAAGACTTTCGGGCTAAAGAACTCTTTCTTTCCCAAGGCCATTAGACTCCTAAATAACTGACTGGAGTTTTTATAACCATGGTTCACCTCATTCTATCTACCTCACTCAACTGTATTTGACTTGTCCATCACACACCTACCTGCACAATTACACTTTATACTTCTATTCTGTTTTTATACTTTATGCTGCCTCTGTTACTTATTATCTATCTGCTATTTATTATTTATGTTTACCCGTTGGTTTTGTCATTTGGTGTGGACAGCAAAGAAAGAGTTTCATTTTACAGGTAAACGCGTTACCTTACTTTGAACTTGAGTGTCACTTGGGACTAACACTAAGGAGGTTTAAATTTGGTCTCTGAAACCTCTATTGCCCTTTCCATTACACAACCTTATCTATAGTATTTCTTTTCAGTAGCTCACATGACCAAAATTATAATATTTAATGCAGTCATTTGCAGAATGTAAAGTTAGTCTATATTGCCTTCATGTAAAAACGATTTAATATGTAGAGATTTGCAGAAATTATTTTAATTGGGGAATATTATTAGAGAGAGTAACATTCTGCAAAACATGGATTATGTTCCCTTTCTTTATTAGTTTGATTCTGTGCACTTTGGAGTATGGCTAAACACTGAGTATTATCATGAATGTTAACCTGATCATTATTTTGGTCAGACTAAATTGATCAAACTGCTTGATGCTTATCGGTATCTATGGTGTGTGAATGTACTACGTGCAGTATACCTTGGCCCAACCAAACAACGTAAAATCAATATTACCATACAGTAAGTAAAATCTTGACAGGAACATTCAGTAGAACCTTACAATTACAATTGATTGCTGATTTAATTGCTAATGACCTGGACATTGTTCAGCAAAATAAATTTTGGGAAAACGTACATTCTCAAAAAAGTGACGTTTTCCACAGTTGACTTTTAGAATTGGTGTAGGATATTTCTTTGTATTTTGTCTGTCATTGAAGTGAGCACATATTGACAAGGCTTTTAGGAAGCCACATAATACCACTTGTTTGTTCACATTCAGCACAAAATCAGATCATGGTACTCTTTAGAAATGCTCACGTACAGCCTACTAGGAAAAGATTAAGTCAGTTCTATTTTGCATATTTTCCATTTTTTTATAGGGACGGAGAGAACACACTCTTATTTATACCTAAACTGGACCAATAAGACACTGGACAATCCTACCATGATGAAGATAGGATTTGAGCCAGAAGAAAACTTCCAAATAAGAAAATGTGCACACAAAATTTACAAAGAATAACTCCCATTAAAGACCTGGATACAACATCCAGCTGTCCTTAATGTAAGCACCTCGCGTGTTAAGTAACCGTGAAGCACACTTGTAGTAATTATGCTGAATAAAATGTATTGTTTTGATATTTTTATTGGAAGTCTTTTCAGTTGTACAATTTTTAGTATAATACAGTTTAGGAATGGTATTTCATGTTAAGCCTTATACAACTGCTAGGTTGCTTGAACAAAGAATACATTGGTAGTCAGAAACCAGTAGCCACTTGTAGCATGAAAGAGCATGAGACCCAAGAAGCCATGGAGGTTTGGCAAGGAACCACAGCTCTCCATCTGAGGAGATCTAAGACCACGGAGTCTCAGGTGACGTCAGAGTGACATTGCTGCCTTTACTAATGCAATAATCAAATTGGGGAGCGATATTACATGTACAATTTAAAAAATTCCACAAAAGCTTTCTGACTGATCTTACCCTATGGGCAACAAAGAATTTAATATCCCAGGGCTGCTGGTAAAATTCAAGGCGTGTGTTCCTGTAGCCTATATTTGGCTGTTTATCCCCATAAAAGTGATTCTTAGACACAGCATGAACAAGAGAGAAATGGGTTCTAGATTTTCTAGGAGTCCTGAGGCTGATAATCTCAGACATAGGGAATGCTTTATGGTACTTGGTGTGTTGGCAGTACACTGTAATGAAAAAATATACAGTAGGTTCAAGCCTATGTGAGGATGTCTACGTGTCAGTTACACTTTGATTTGCGTATCGTTTTCCTTTGAGTAGTCTTATTCTGTGTTTATCCACCTTTTACTGCAAGTTTTTTGTCTTTGTGATAAACACACACTTTGTTACTTTTGAAGATTTTATTCAGGGTATGAAGAAGAATATTGCATAATAAGTGCTTTTAGAGAGACAGGGTGAGAGTGCAAAAGATTATTAACTTAACGATTGCTTTTAATTTATCAGAAAAGGTGATGTCACTGAGCAAAGTGTTGAGGAATTATGTTTTGGTATATTTAATAATAATAATACATTTTATTTATATAGTGTTTTTCTGATGCTCAAGGCACTTCAGGAAATGATTAGTTTAAGGTGAACTTTACTAAACAGGAAAGTATTGTATGTGTTTTCTGTGTGACACAGAATTATATTACATTTAACCACGGGATGAAAGAAAAATACTATATAGGTTCATCATAGTTTAAATGTTTAATTGTAGCTACATTCCAAATTATAATGTGCTATTCTTCATTCTTTGCTTTAAAAAGGTCTAATTTAAGAACATCTTACCCGAGGCCAGGGTTACTAAGCTGTTTGTCCTGATGTGATGTACATGCATGTTTAAATGCCACTAATCGTCCTTTGACTGTAATTAACTGTTGCTGTTTCTGGCTCTTGCCCTGCATCTTGATATCTGAAGTGGGGGAGGGGTCAGTACGCAGGGTATTTTCCTCCACCAAAGCTCCACCTCCCCCTCCAGACCCAACCCACCCCCATCTGGAAAGTAAAGAGACCAGCAGTCAGTCAGCATAAGGTCAGACCCAGCAAGCAGTGAAGATTAATTCAGATTCAGTTGCATGCTATAATTCAACATGCAGTACACAAGGCTGCACAGGGCTGAATTGCTGCCTAGAATTACCAGCAAGCAAAAGACAGATACATTATAAAGATGCTGTGTGCCACTTTGAAGGATTAAACCTTACAGGAAACAAAGCATGGATTCCTAAATAGTAAGATTTGTCTTTACATATTTTGAGTGTGTTTTACTTTCTTATAATCTTTTAATGTAAATGATAAACCCTTTCACAAAAGACAGAAAATTAAAAATCAAAAACAAAATTTAGAGAATGTCACACAAATTTGATGTAAAATGCATAGTTTAGGTGAAACATGGTAGATTTGTTTGTGTTTGTCCAAAGTATATGCTATTTGTGAGGAAGAAAATGTACATATTTGGTTTAAGGTGGTCAAGTGTTAAAATCTCTGGGCTTTCATAATTTAGGATTTATGTGTAGCACTATTCCTGAGCCAAGGCTTCTCAAGCTGCAAGAGTGTTATATATGTATATGTATTAATGCTATGGATAAGCAAAATATTCAGGTTCAGCTCTTAATGTTCAAGTTATTTTAATGGGACTTCTGAGTAAAGTAGAAAGTCTTTTAGAACAGAATTCAAATAAAAAAGCATTGTTTTTAAGTGTGAGAAAATAGTTGTATATGTATGTATATTGCATTGTGCTTGTATATATGTATATGTTAACAACATTGACACTTGCAGGAAACTATGTGGGCCTGCAAGAACAGTAAAATTAATCACCCATGTATGACAGCATTTTATTAATTTAAACAATTACAGGCAGACTCCAAAGAACAAATATTTTGAACAATTAAGCAATGTAAAGATGAGAAAAAGATCATTACGTTGTTAGCTATTGGCTGTATTTATATTAAAGACTTTTAACACATTGCTCAATATTCCTTTGTGTGTTTATATGTGATGCCTAGCCTCAAAATTTAGTGCAATACATCTACAATACTGTAAGCTTTACAACATGAAAAGGACATTTTGAAAATATTGACTAATTTTAAATAAGAGTGCTGTGTAGTAGAATATGCATATGTATATACAGTATATGTACATTTACACATGTGCGTGTATATGTAGAAGAATACACAAGATGACTTTAATAGTGTCATTTTAAATTAAGGTAACATGAGCTGTTGCACAAAATGGTGAATTCTCAGTATAATGGACAAACAAGCGTGAGGTGGACTTTAAAGAGGTTGCTTGATAAATAAGAGTAAGATCACTGAGAGAAGGTGTGTCCACAAAGAGGTCAGGGCATTATTTGGCATTTTGGAAGAGTTGTTACATAAGTCATTATTAGATAATGGTTGCAAATGGTAATATTTGTGTCCTTCTCTCTCTGCATTAGACAGCAGCTTGTAACAGAAACTGTAATTTTCATCCCTCCCACCAAAAATACCATTGTACACTATTTATCGTAATGCAGTGTACAATGCTTATGTTTGGTTTTTTTTTTATTTTTTTTTATTAAAAACCTTGATTGCTCAAAGTAAATGTAATTAATATGTGCATTTTGGGGAATTTGATAGAACCATTGACCTGTCTTTAGTACTACCTTTTTTTTTTTTTTTTTGGATCCAAGTTGGAAAAGTTTAAAACTCTTCAGAAAATATTTTTTTGGAAATGAGCAAATGAAAGTAACAAATTTAATTTACATATCTAAGGTTTTTGACTCTTTTTTATTAATTAATTTGATGTCAAATAAAGAAGGTACCCTGACGTAAAACTGATATTGTGCGTATCTGTCTCATTTGAATAGTGCCAAATGAATTAGCCTCCTTAAAACTAATCAGTTGGAACGTAAAGAAATGAGAAAGGTATTTGAAGATCTCTCGTAACTTTGATTGGTGATTATCTTTATTTTAATTTTCTTAGGGTTTGTATTAAAATGGGAATAAAACAAAGAAATGTTCATTGTTCACAGAATGTTTATAGACTGTGAATTATCAAAGTTGGTTGATTGTTTTAATTATGTTTAAATACTTAAGTGATATACCTTTCTGGAATATTAGTATGGTATGGTGGTTGAGGCTTTGAACCTTAAACTACAAAGTTGTTAATACAGTCCCTACTTCTGCATCACTGTGTGTCCCTGAGCTAGTCACTTAAATGTACAAATAGGCTGAATATAACATTCATGTTAGGTGTCTCCGAAAAAGGCATCTGCTAAATATACAAAAGTGAAGATCATTATGTTTTGACAGTTATTTGTTTCATTGAGATAAAACATTGGCTTCCACTGAAACTTAAGCTGTTTCTTCCAGTTGGGGGATTTTATAACATACCTGAGCCGTTTCATTTCATATACCATATGTCATCAGTATTGGCCCCCTCCAATTGTAATGTCACCTGTGAATATCACACATTTACTAACTATACATAAAGTCATTGATAACCTCACCACATATTGAGCATTCATGACATGTTGAGTGTCACACATGTATTGATGTGAATCAGTTAAATGTAGCTGGTTGACCCCTTTATTTTGCAAAGATAGAACTGTTATGTGTATGGATTTGTCTTTTATTTATGTTGGTAATACAGTGTGAAGCATACATTCTCCTATAAACAGCTTTTTTCTAAGATAATAATACTTGGTTGTGATGTTCAAAATATGGTTGCTAGGTAGCACAGTATTGATTTGAAACTCATTTCATTGCAATCTATTGATTTTGTTTTGTTGAATTTTATTTTGCATTGCAGCATCCCAATCTGTGTAATTTACATTCATAAACTACCTTAATTTATTTGTATGTTTTAGGGATTATCAGTCAGATTTAAACAGACTTCAAGCATTAGTGTTAGGGATCTACCTAATTACTAACAGCCTGCACACTCCTGTTTTATGTCCAATGTGTGAAATAGTAGTTGGATTGTAGAATGGATTAGCATAAAAACAAGCATTTATATGGTGTGAAAGTGAACAGTTTTATTCAATTTTATTTTCATAAATTTTAAACCCATTTAATCCAATTCTAGGTTATTGGATGCTGGAGCCTATTCAAGCAGTTTTGGGTGCAAGGCACAAACCAGTCATAAATGGGGCTAAAGTCCATTACAAGGCACACTCATGGATACCAGGCCAGATTAGGACTTCCAAATAGCCTAATAAATACAGACATGGGGAAAATATTCAAGTTGTACTCAGACAGTAAATAGTCTGTAATTTGATCTAGTTTCTGAAACTGTTGGGCAGCAGTGCTAGCCAGTGTACCATTATGGTATGCTATAATCATGGTAGAAGAAATGAGTATATCTAGACAGTAAAAGTTGGAATTTTATAAATAGTGTGTAGAAATTTGAAATCTGTGTGTGTTTTTAAATACAAACCAAGTATAATACACGTCTGGCCTTCTGAACTATTAGGTAAAGCTTCTGAATAAAAATATGATTGTCCAAAAGCGATTTGAAACAAGAGGATGTACCAGGACATAACACAACCCAGGCACATGAAATCCACCTCATAAATTCTATCCTAGTTGAAATCATGTGCCTGAAGATTACAGCGAATATCTTCTTCATTGAGCTCCTATATTACTTAGAATGATGTTTGTCATTTTTGTAATTATTCAGTCACTTCAATTCTCTGCCAAAACACTTACAACAGAACAAACCATGCATGCACCACAGTCTGTTTTGACAACCTACTGGGTTTCCTGTGGTTCCATGAACAGAGAGCAATATAAACCTTAAAACCTCTCAATTAACGTGAGTTTAAAGAAATTTAAAACCCTGGTTTCTAGTTAGTCAATTAAAGGTGTCATTTTGCTCAATTTATCAGTAAACCCTATGTATCATAATTCTTGTTGGGTATTGTATGTTGTGATAGAGCCATTTGTGCCAGAACTTTCTTTAACTGTTTATAGTACACTTTAGTACTGGATAATGTTCTAAGTTACATGGGTATTGTGTGATGTTCTTGTGTTTTGGATTACTTAATACTCTAGTATCTGTTGAATATGATAGAATCTCACTGGAGAGCCTTCCATTAAAGACCACAAAAGAGAAAAGATATACAGATAAATTAACAGCCATCTGGCATGTTGCTTGTTAATTTTTACCCTTGGTATTTAGCATTGCTGGCAAAAGTTGTTCTGTTGTTAGCTCCCACTATTTTTGCAAAAACACATCTTTAACTTGCAAAAAGAACTGCATTCTTCAGCAGTTGAATTAATTTGTTTTTTAAAATTGTTTTAGTTTTTGTCTGAACAGAGGATGATCACAAAAAATACAATGTGTAATGCAAATTGATAGTATTTATACACAACCTCTGTTGTGTTTATCAGTTGCTGCTACTGTACCTATTGCCTTCTCTCTGACACACTAACACTGAGTAACAAATTATTCAGCAGAAGTGTGTGAAGAAACTCTGCTGGTGCTCCTTTATACCAACAGCAGTACATCTGCATACACTGACAGCCAAGTCAGAACTTACACTCTCTTTCTTTTTTATTTTCTTGCTTTATAATCATCCAGTGTGTGTTCAAACTAAAGTATGTGTGTATATTTATTTATTTACTTATCTATTATGTATTTAAACAGGTTCTGTAAAAAAACAAATGACCCTTTGTCTAATCTTTGAGGCTTTCAGTAACATTTGAAGGTATGCATTGGATGAAGCTTTGCATTAAGGTTACAAAGTGCATGTTTCAGAAGTATTGGGATTGCATTAAAATAGTTATGTTCTCCTTTTTTATTTTTGCATTGGCTCATATTTTAGACACCCGCCGTTTTTTTGAAACTGAAAAAAGTACATATACATACATTTAAACCAGCCATATATAATTAATGGTTGCAGGAGTCTGGAATAACATCAATATAAATGTGTAACTCATCAGGAACCAAAATGTGGCCGGGAACTAGTCCATCCCATGCTCTACTTAAACAAGCAATCACATAGATCTAGTTTGGAATTGCCAGTTAAGCTTACATTTGCAGCTTTGAATATGTTGGATGAAAATTGGTGTATGCAGAGGAAAACCTGCATCAAACGAAAGGAGAAACCCAAAACATGGGGCAGCAGTACTGCCTACTGATTAACCTTACTGTGTAAAAATTTAAAGAGTAACCATGAACATGCACATTATTGCTCCCTGAAAAATCACTTATAAATGTAACCATTTCTCATTATTACTCAAAGCAACTTAAAAATCACCATTTAATAATTGTCTTCATGTTTTGCTTGAAGCACAAGAATGAAAAAATGACAATGAATGTAACACATGCATCTATGAATTGCACATCAAATAAATTAATAAATTAAATGTAGCTGGTCAGTAGATAAGTGGAAATGAAACATTTAGTACTTTACATTATATAAATATTTTGGTGTGTCCTATCTTTTAGATTTTGTTTTTTGCAGCAGATATATTTAAGAAAATTCTTGTCAGTCTTCCTTGTTTTACTTTTAATCCTCTTAACTTACCAGACTCTTGGAAAGCATATTTCGTCTCTAGACTGTTACGTTATTTGTCAGAGTATTATTACTCAATCATACGTGTAAATATTGTTTAAAGTAATTGACTGGCAGCCTGATTTGTTATTGAATGATAAATTAAAAGAAAAGTTAGAGAATAGAAATACATGTAGAAAAGTAAGAAGGAAGACTGGTGGCTGAACACAAATAACACTTGTATGAGTCGCATTAAGGTTCTGCAAAATATTAGACATGTTCAGTTAAAGATAAAGTTCATTTAGTATAGAATTACAGTGCATGTGTCATACATCTTGTGCATTGTAATAAAATATCATTATGATTATGATTTTTTTTTTTGTGCTGCAAGTGGATGTCAGAAGGTGTGTCAGTGCAACCAAGCAGGTGGATAGACATTGGCTTACCCATTAGCTTAGCTTAGAAAGGCAGCATGTGTTTATTTTTCCATTTCGTCATGTTTACGGCCTGTTTTCATCCTTACCTTATTTTTTATATCTCCAAACAGATCTAACTATGTAACATAACATCGTCTGTATGCTGGTTCAGGAGAGGCTTCCTTTCATGGAGCTATGGTGTCTTTTGTTTTTTAAGTTTTTTATGGTGTTTGCTAGCACTGACCCAATGAATCCTTCAAACTTTTAACTTGTGCCACAGTTATGCTGTTACATTTAAAATGGAAAGTCTGGCTGTAATGTCCTCTTAAGTTGGGTTTCCAACTCTGAAACTCTGGGCTAATCTGTCGACTTAAGATCATAATGTCAATCCAAAATGGTGATGTACTCGGCAAATTTTAGTGAAAGCTGTAGTATTTACTGTTAGTACTTCTGTGTTTTTATGTCTCATTAAATCAGTTGTATACACACAGTACTGTCCATCTTCTATTAGTGGATGTGTTGTCGCTGTGGTTGAATACAGAAAATACCGTATAATTCATTGTTATCAAAATGGAATGGAACAAGCACAACAAAGGATTTCCTAGAGGCGTCATACTAGTTTTCTGAATGTCAACGTGTTTGACATCATTCGCAGTCCCGACATACATCACGTGGTAGATGGAACACATCATAAGATAGTGACAGACAGAGTGTGGTAAGTTTGTCTTTTCGTTAACTCCCCTGTGGCTGGCAGTGAAGTTGTTTGCTTGAGTAATGGAATGCCTGGTCATACTGCTGCTCACTCACAGCTGAAGTCATCCTTGGCAGAAGCAAGATTCAGCACCATTCTAACATATTACCTTATTTTTTCTGAATACTAGGATTCACTTTATGTCCCTTATTGTAAGCAGGTGTCATGTTCAAAGTTCCAGTCTTTAGGTCATTCTCTGTTCTTAATTGATTATTGAAATTTGCTTAATCAACATTTATAAATAAGAATTTAGTTCATCACTATTGGTAATATTCCAGCAGGCTTGAGTTTTTTCTTATAATTCTTTCATAATCCAAAAGAGCCTGAAACACTTTTGACTTATTTTCAGTGGATTCTTCTTGTGTATGACTGTTTTAATGATGCTCTTTTTATGATTTTTTTTGGCTGTTTTTTTACTCTTTATTTATTTTGGAATACAGTGGTACCTTGAAATACGAGTTTAATTTGTTCTGTGACTGAACTCGTAAGTCAAAATGCTCGTATCTCAAATTAGTTTTCCCCATTGAAATTAATTGAAATGAGATTAATTCGTGCCAGCCCCCAAAAAAACACCCCAATTTTTTGTTAAACGTTTTCAACATAAGAAAAATATATTTATAATGAACAAATATTGTATACAAACAAAATAAAACTTAATACATAAAAGAGAATCTAAAGAAATAAACAAATGTTGGCGAAGCCGATTAGCGTAATGTTTTTTCTTTCACTTCACTTTTGCTTAACTAGTTTTTTTTCTTTTTTGCCATGCTTTTGTCACTTTCATTCTCAAGGTGTTTCAATAGAAACCTATCCAAGGAGCTTTGTTTAATCCTCCCCTTTAGAATGTTTCTGAAATGAGTTGGGCAAGTGTCATTAAATAGCACCGCTGCATGACTAGCTGCAACTTTTTCAGGGTTTCTTTTTAATAAAGTCAAGTGTTAAGCAAGTATCATTAAATAGCCCCACTGCACGATCAGTTGTAATTTTTTTCAGGGTGTTTCTTTTCTTTAAAGTTTGAAACTTTTTCCCACATTGCAAACACTTCCTTTATCTCACTTTAAGAGAGAACCTCCTCCGCAATACTGATCTCCTGCAGAACCTCAGTATGTTGCTACGTCTGTAGTTCCGTCAACTCCTCTGTTGTCAGTTCCTCGGAATGTGCGGCGACAATCTCTTTGATGGTTCGTATTTCAAATTTTGGCTCGTAACTCAAGGCAAAAAATCGACCTAGTGACGGCTCGTATCTGAAAAAACTTGTACGTTGGGGCACTCGTATCTCAAGGTGCCACTGTATATTTATTTTGAACCTGGATAAAATGTTTCTGAAGTGATTTATATGTTTCAAATTGCTGAGTTTGTTTTTCTATTCTGTTATCTATAAATTATCTCTGTATAATCTGCTTTTTACAAATTGTGTTTCTTGTGGATTGAAATTATCAGTTTCCATGGCAATTCATATCTAACCAAGTTTGAGATAAACTGTTGCCTAAAAGATGAATAACTTTTTTTTTTTTTAATTTGTCTTTATTGCTTGAAAATACAAGGTCTTGACAGTTGTTATTGGTTGACTTCAAACTTTGAAAGTATACAGTCCATTGCCACAAAGGAAGCAAAGTGCAATCGCTTAATCCATTGATTTTTCTATACTAGCTAAACACATTGTGATTCTGTTAAAAAGAATGGAAAACTAGTATTAACAAATTAACAAATTTCTAAAGTTAAATGTTTGGTCTTTTTCAGAAAACAAAATTACTGTTACTCATTTATAAATGTCAGCTATATTTGAGAAATGTATTGAAAACTGAAATATATTCTGCTGCTTCATTTCAGTGAAAATGGGTAATTTTTACCACTACTGTTAGACTGTTGATAAACAGTAGATCTTATACTGAGAAATCTATATCTGTGTTTTAAGCTTTTATAAAGGAACTTAATGTTTGTTCTTCAGTATGTCCCAACCTGACTACAAAAAAAAAAACCTTTGATTTTGATTCACATATGTACTAAAGTACACAGTTAGTGTTTGACATTCCATAACTATATTACATTTAAACCTTGAGTTGGTGTGAAGGCTAAAATTGAGAATTTATAGCTGACCTTTCCATCATTAATAAAATGTTTTAATCAACAATAATTATATGAGAAACAAAATCAACTTCAATAAAATAATAAATACAAAAATAAAATAAAATACATATGTCCTATAAGCTTTAGCAAATCAAATTCCATATAGTTGGTGTTTTATCAGTATAGTATAGTAAGTAAAATTAACAATACATTTTTAAAAAACCAAAGCATAAAATACATTCTAATAGCTTTTTTATAAGTAAACCATAATGGTGGTTATGGGCTTTGACAGGCTGTTAAAGGGACAATTATACTGTGGTCTCACATACTGACAGTGGTTGAGAAACATTAGTAAGTCACTGCTGTTTGGTGATGTGACCCTGGGAGGATGTTTAAAGCCTCCTTAGTGCCAGAGACTGGCTGAGTGTGGAGAGGAATGGGGCTAGAGAGAGGAAATATGTGATTTGTTGTGTCATTTGGGATGGCTAAATGTTCAGTATATTCCTATAACTTACAACACTCTGTCCTGGCTGGTAATCTACATTAACACTTGGAGGGCTTCTTCAGTTACTAGTGTGGACACCTTGTTTTCAATAAAGACCTTGCTGCACCAGCCATATCTTCTGTCTCTGCCCTTCTGCTTTCTGTCCTGCTTTCCTTCTTACCAGCCAATAAATAAATAAAATCTATTTCAGATACTTATTTCTATTTCAGTGTACCCAGTACATTTTTTAAAAGGAAGCAAGAAATCCATCATTTTTTCATCTACTGTATCTTTAATGTACAGTATAAAATTGCACAGACTGTCTGGGTGGCAAACCAGACAGCAAAATCTCATGATTGCAGGAATTGTGTGTATTTATTTTGTGACTGTACATCACACTGAGTGTGAGAGGGTACAACATGAAAAGTTCTGGGATGTGACAGTAGCTTGTGTCTTCTGTGATACTGAAGATAGGTTGCAGTTAAGAGCATTAATAAATACCTACTTCAAGAGTTTTTCTTTTCTTTTTATCCATATGGTTACATCTTAATTTTCTATATTTGTTAATGTTTGTATTTTAAAGCAACTGGAATAAACATTTTAAGTCTGGGCGTTGCTTTGTATTTCCTGAAATAATTGGAATGGAGTTTTAGACTGCAAAATCCACCTGGATTTTTTCAAATTGGGTGTTGAATAGTTTAACTTCTTTCATGTCTAAGCAGTAAATGAATTGTTAATTGTATTATTTATAACTGAATTATTGTTGAACATCTGATATTGTATGACATCTGTTGGCCACAGTCATTTGCATTGTTTTCCTACAGTATAGAGACAGAATTTCTATCTTGTTCTGTGCCCACACTGTATGGAGTTAACATATTATTCCGTTCAAACTCAGCAGCTTATGCTCCAGCAAAGAGGCACATCGAAGACGGCAGATGTAAAGCAAGTCCAAATGTCATTTACTTAACGGTAGATTTCCTCTTAGTTTAAAAACCCAGGGCATGGCCCAACTATTTGAGTTTTTAGACTCTATGTGAATATTTTCCATCCTCATCTGCATTTATAGCAATATTTCTCTGTTAACGCTAAAAGCCTGGATTTGGGAATCATTGAAGACATTTGCACATTTAACAATTGCTGGATTTCATATTAGTATTTACATTTTCTATTGAACACAAGATAAAGGGCCCACAATCAATGCCAAGCTGAGGAAGTCAAACTGCACTACAGGTAAAGAGAAATGGCTCTAGTTTATACAAGTGCCTGATCAAAACGAATTGGAGGAAGACACACAATACAATGCTATGCACTACCCATGGAGCTTTGGTATTCTGAATGTATCTACAGTATATCCAGATACTATAACTAAGAACTTTTGATAGGAAGCAAACAGACTAAAAAAGCTTGTATTATAAGCCAGTTTAGCAAAACGATGCGGAAAACAAAAGGTATGTGTGTTTGTTTACTCCCACACTCCACTTAAAATGACATTCATAAAGTCATTCATGCCTATGTATATGGTACTTGCTCTCTTAAATTGGTAGATGATACTTAATGTAAAAAGTTGCCTGATCATTAAAAAGTTGACATTTGAAGACATGCTTATTATGTTTCAATTCAGAATTTAAACAGCAATAAAGTGTCCTGAGTAAGGGTAAATCTGATAAAATGGCAAACACCAAGTATGTTCACCTGCAGCTTTTGATACAGAGCAGCAGGGCATTAAATAGTTAATGGCTTTTTCACAACTTTTCCTCAACCTACATTTGAATATGGATGACTTTGCTTTCTAAATGAAATTTGCCCAGCTAGCTCCTGAACATGTTGCAACTTACATGATTAAAGAGCATTGTTAAGATAGTTTAGGACCCTTTAAAATGAATTGCCATCTCTAATTATAATTTTGAAATCTATTAAATGTTATAAGTAGTTGATATATTTCCTTTAATGATTACGTCTGTTTGCTTTTTTAAAACAATTACTGGAGTACATAAAGCAGAATCAAACGGTTTATAGTTTTCATATGAGGCGTATCATAAAAAAATTCTTCTTTTTTTTTTTTTTTTCAGAAAAATAGGTTGCGGGAGCTAATGAAAACTTATAATACTCTTACATAAAAATACAACTCTGAAAATCTAAAAGTAAAAGGATTTAAAGCTAAGCATACAGACTTTTTGACAACTAAAGCATTTAAGACTAGAGTTTTTAAAGTTACACTTAAGGCTGTGTACAGATGAATTGCTAGACTACATGAATACATTCATGTTTATAATAAGCTTTCATTGGGAAAGGAAACATCTCTGTGGTTTAAGAGTTTGGTCTGCTTTCAGCGAAGGGTACCCTGCCATTACTATAGCAACTGTGTGTGTGTATGTGTCTGTCTCTCTGGTAAATCCCTTTAATATGTGTAGTTTTAAATACAATTCTGAGATGAACCTAATTTACCTGCAGTCCTAGATTAATGATTTTGGAAATGCCATTTTCAGTTTCTATATTATAAGTTCTTAGATAAAAAGTATATTGGCTTAGACTTATGTTTAGGTTTTGACAGATCACATTGATTTAAACAAGTTGATTTGTTAGGTTCACAAATGCCAGATCTTGTAATTATTGTGATTCAAATGGCGTGCACAGTGCATCTCCACACATCTTGTACTTGCCATTTTCCAGCACTATTACTGCAGAGCTCTTTTATCTTGTCTACTGTTAATCAGGAAATGCTGAAGAGAACCTGTACTTCAATTAATTTTGATTTTAGTTGCCATGGTGATAGCCACTTGATTATTTCAGATCAAACTTCAATATGCCTTTGAAAATCCCAAATTTTCCCATGGCTGCTTCTTATCCACAACCCTATGAATAATTAGAATATCACAGTTCAAGCATGTTGTGTGTGGGATTATTTTTTCTAGTCTTTAATAAAGAGAGTTGTAATGATGTTCATTCTGAATTGTGGTGTTATGACATTTACAAAATATTCTGAAAAAGCAGAGTAGTCCCAAAAATAGTAGCATACATATAATAAGAAATTGGTGAACATTGTATTAAGTGTATCATTATGCCAGTTCATTCCTTACATGGACTCGCAGTGTAATCCTGTGGGAGTAATTTAATCGCTAAGTCTAAACATATACATGGACTCAAAAACAATTATAATTTTTAAATCTACTAAATTAAAGTGCAAAATGTTTTTGTTTTTCTAAATTTTTTTTTTTTTATGTTTTTAATTGTTTACTTTCTCTAATTTTCTGTAGTTATTTTGAATAATGTTGATGACTTGTCTGGAGTCCTGACTTTGACACCTACTCCCCTTCACTATATGAGGCTTCCCCTTTAATTAACTGAGCAAATGTGTCAGACGTGCACATTATGATAATACCCACTTAAGTGTGTACATGAGTGCATTCTACAATGGATTTGCTTACCAGCAGCAGTTGATTCTGATTTTTCTGGGATATTTATCCTGTGACCCTGAAATAATTAGGCAAGTTTGAGAGTATTTTGTAGTTATTTAACAGCTCCTAAGAGATTACATTTTTTTATTGTTAGGTTTATTTTGCCAATGAAAGAAATTGGTTCTGCTTGGGCTGGGTTGGCACTGATGTCCTGATTCGATTCTAATTTACAATGCCCCGATTCGATATCGATTTTATCTTGACTGAAATAGCGTGCACTGATGTATTTGAAGTGGTGTGTTTTTTGGTTTTTTTTTTTTTTCTTCCCCCAAGATTATGTAACTATGCATAATGAACATTAATATGATGTGACAAATTTCTGTAAAACATCAACACTTTTATAGTACAATAAAACCTTAATTATCCATCACTCAATTAATTCAGTCTCCATTAACTGTCAGGTGGAAGAAAAAAAAAAAAAAAAAAAAAAACATAGCGTATGCTAGCGCCTACCTATTACAGTACTACTACTGCTGTGTGGTACACTGCGAGCTATGCACACTGGAACAACTTTTCCTTCAGCTAGTGTGGTGTTATGTTCTTTACCAGCACCACATCATGCTGCATTTTCAAATCACAGTGTCAGCTGCGTACCTTTAGTTCTAATAGCATTTCGTAGCTGTTAACATTGGTTATATTTAATGTACTATACATTGTTATGGCTGATAAATGTATGCGTGTGGTGTTGGAATTGTCACAAAAAATTGAAAGTTTTAAACATTTATGAAAGTGCATAAAGTATTGCATCAATTTATGGAGTAAATTCCAACAAAATTGGAAAACGCGTTGCAAATGGAAACCACTGACAGAAATGTTGTTCTGTATTAATGTTAATCTTGTGTATTGTAATTTTCTTTTTAAACTCTGTATTATGTTTTGATAAGGTATTGTGATGGGCTGGCAGCTTGTTTTTCGCTCTGCGGCAGCAGAAATGGTGGAATGAATACTGTAAGAAGTTCTGTAGAAAGCGGACACGCCACTGAGGAGATGAGTGACAGTATAAGCTAGGAGAAAAAGGAAAGTGTGATGGAAGGAAGACTCAAATAGGGAGTCAGGAGACAATGAGCAGGAGTTTTTGTGGTATAAAGAAAAGGAGAACCTAAGTGGCAGGTGATGAACTGATTTGTATGGAAAGCTTTAATTTATTGCTTTAGAGGTGTGCTCCATAACCCAGATAATGGAGTGTAAAACAGGGCACCATTTGTTATGTAGCAAAGACTAAAAGTAAAATTAAAAAAAAAAAAACAAAAAACTCCAGTACCTCTGAGTTGTATTTGCTTATTCCTCTGGTTGTTACAATATTATTTGACTTAAATATGACTTTGCTAAATTAATCTACTGTATTATCTGTCCCGGTCACAACACCTGATGGATAATCATGGTTTTACTGTACTTGATTAATAATGAACAGTTAACATCAGTATTTGGAAGATGTGGAACAAAATATCATTTCTCTTTTAAAAAGGGAAAAAAAACTTTTCACAGTAAAGCACTCATTCAAAATTCACCATAATTTAACTAACATGTCTCGCCACATCAAAGTGCACCTTGTTTTAATACAATGCAATGGCATCTACTTTATTCATGTTGCGAATAATATAAAAAAAATAAATATTGATTCTTAATGTTATTCAATAGCCTTTTTGTGTGTTATGAATCTCCACATAGACACCCTTCAGCTAAACAAACTGTTAATCAAATTTATTCCCCTATTGGACATTTAAAATAATATTGAATTAGTCAAAATTAAAGATACAGTGGAAAGACCAATTTTTATATAATTCTACTAGTTGTACATATCTTCATTTGCTCTCTGTAGCAGTCACATTAATTATTCTCGAAGATGTGACCTCACATTTCCTCCGCAGTCAAAAAGGAAATATTTTAAAATGAGGATCTAGTGCTGATGCTTGACAACAGCGCTGGATGAATGGAACATAAAAGGAAAAGAACCAACCATTGTGACGG
The DNA here is from genome assembly GCA_026402145.1 of Polypterus bichir lapradei. Classification (NCBI taxonomy): domain Eukaryota; kingdom Metazoa; phylum Chordata; class Cladistia; order Polypteriformes; family Polypteridae; genus Polypterus; species Polypterus bichir. The sequence goes on along the minus strand of JANRMT010062838.1, from coordinate 9,210,691 downwards.
ACAACTAGAATATGATCTGTGCATTGCAGTTTATGGAGATACTTCATACTGGCTGCTTAATACACACACTAATTTTGATATCGCAGGCAACTCTGAAAATTCCAGCATTTCCCCACTTGCTTGGCCAGGTGAGGCACATTGCAAACTTTTTACACCGTAGCAGTACAGTTAGTCATGTACTTAAAGAGAAGCAATATTTTATGGTCTTTACAACACAGAAATCTGCGATTGATGCATTCATGCGATGGATTAGTTCATTGGAAGTGCTAGAAAGGTTTTTGGAGCAACAGCCAATCGGCCATCTCAGCAGCTCTGCATATAGGCAATGAGGTTGCTCCCAGTGTGCCTGGCATGCAGCATGCTTATCTGCAACACATCCTCCACAGTTGCCCTGTCATTTCTAATGTAGTGACATATGATTTGTCATGTAGGAATCTGATTCCTGAATGTTAAACTGTCGCAAGTTAGAGCTACTGTCTCCGCTGACCTTAGAGACATGATGCATCTTTGCATAAGATCTTCACAAAGGCTAGGTACAATAACTCACTTGGATCCTGGTTGGTATAGTATGCTGAATTTCAGTAACCTGTATCATTTGTCATAGGCCCTGGTTTTCAACAATGGTGTAGGGTCTCATATCTTTACAGCTAAAAATTTTTATGGATTGTTATTTGTTGGGCATGAGGTAAATTAAGCACAAGGTTGGAGCTCTTTGCTGTCTCCAGTGCAGATTGCTCAGGCTCTACTCGTTGGGTGTTAACTGAGATTATGTTTATGAGTGATGTCGGAATAAATGATTTCTCATATTTGTTGTGACATAACAATACTTCTGAGATGCACAGCTTACATATGGCTTTGCTTTTATCCAGTTTTTTACTGATGCATCATTTGAATCGATTAGTTCACACATCTGCTTTAAGTGTTTAAGGCACTGATTTTACTTCAGCAGGACACACTATTTTATGCTGTCCTACCTGCAGCTGGACCCTTTTCATTCTATGTGAGGTAATAAAGCGCTTTTTCCATAAAAAGGCTTCACAGGTGCGTTAGCGATAGCTACTGGATTGGACTCAAAAAATGAAGATGAAAAATCAAAATTTAGTAATTGAGCAGGAAAGAGATACAAAAAAACAATCCTGAGACTTTAAGAATTGATATGCAATTGTTTAAAAGAAAAATGATGATTAATCGGAAAAATCATTATTTTTACCCAGGCCTGCTTTCTGCTTTTGTCAACTAATGAATTATGAACAAAAAGATTTGATCCTAAGTGCTTTTTGGATAGTGATGGACACATGTAATGCACATATATAACTCTCACTTTTTTTGTTGTGCTATTAATGTGAGCATATTATAAATTATATTTAATCATATACTGTAAATCCATGGTATCTACTATTGTTTCTTTATTAAATTATTACTTATGAAGTAAAGGGATGTACTGTATGTGTGCGCTATAAATCTTTTGCAATCAATGTTGTGATATCATTACACAAGTGAATGATCTCCACTCCCTTTCCATAAATATAATGTAACAATGTTTCCATGTAAATCAAATAAGTTGTTGCACCCATGACCCAATATTCTAAAATAAATACAGTGGAATCTGCATTCATAACTAAGTTATATATTTAGCAATTTTTAAACAGTACAGATTAACAGCATCAAAATTTTGAACAAGGTTTTCATTTTAATTAACAAAGCATGATTTGATCCTAATTTGAATTACTACCGTTATGTACTATGTATTGCTCTTCATTATAATTTTTAATTGCTAAACACAAATCTGCCATTACTTCTAGTCTAACCATGCTGTTATCTCCCCAATTATAAATCTTTAAATAAAAATTCTCCACTAATTTTGTAAGAAATATCTGACAGGATATGTTTATACCAGATATGTATGTGTGTATATGTATATGTCATAGCTGCTTTTATTTTATTCTGGTGGTCATTAGTAGTATTATATTTTAAATAATAATTTTGAATTTCTTAGTATTATTATTTTAAGTAATAATTTTAGGGCATCTCTACTTTATTGAAGGAAGCCAATGCACAAATAATGCTTTAAAGTTAAACACCCTTAGTGCTAATCTCACTTTAAACTGGTAAATTATTACCAAGGATAAATGCATGGGGTTTGGCAATTGTTGCCAGCAAAGGAAATTCTGCCTGGTATTTTTGCACTTTATTGGATCATTTCCGTATTTCATTTTTACAACAGCTGCACATGCTGTCTTTAATGGTAATTTCTGTACGTGTCAGCTTGTAGCTAAGGGGTTCTGGCTTTGTTAAACAAACAATACTTTGTGCAGTGAGGCATACTTTTGGTGATGTTTGCTAGACTGAAGCTAATTTACTGTGATAACATTGCTAAGGTTTGCATATTTGGTGAAGCAGGATGAAAAAAAACATGGAGAAACAAAACTCAATATCTGCTTCATACAACCATCTATTATAGAACCATTGCTGATCTACTCATACACAAACTCACAGTAATCCAGGTCTAGTTAAGTCCCCTTGTGCGATACACACTCGATCTAGAGACTTTTGTTTCCTTTTACCTTCAAAAACCTTTTTAGTGACTCAAAGCTGGCATGATGTAAGTTGTATGTGCTTGATGGTATCCCACTCCAGACTGTATCTCTTTTTCAGCTTCTACATGTCGGCAAAATTGAATAAATGGACACAGATGTACATAAAACACCTGTACTGATAATTGTTATGATTTTTCATTAAATGACTAGAATATTTTAAAATATGTGATTGCAGGTAACCAGAGCAATTTGGAAGGAACTCCATCTTTCATAGGATTCTTTTGATTTAACTACAAGCTAGAATATTGGAGACCATATTTGGAAGTAACACTTTTGTTCACAATATGTTTTGATAAGAGTAAAAGGGATTTGCCACAAAATTGTTGTATCCACACATATTGACAGTAATGAAAGAGAGTGATTGCATTTTCCAGTTCCTATGTATTATTGTCATTAAACTTCAGCTTAGGAAGATTTTTCCAAAAATTAGTATTATTCTTATTTTTTAATTATTTTACTTAGCTTTTCTGCCCACACTGGTTTGTTTATATATATATATATATATATATATATATATATATTTATTTATTTATTTATTTATTTATTTATTTGTTTGTTTATGCACTTGCCTGCTAATTCTACAGTGTAAACATATCTTTGTCTGCCTATTCATTTTTCTGAACAACATTTTTGCAAACAAGAACGAGTAGGAGCTGATTCTGACAGTATTACGCATAAACTGACACTTTCAGTCTCACAGAGCGCACACACTCGCACAACCACCCACAGAATCTCATATTGGACCAAGTAAGAGTTGGAATTTAACTTAACAACAAAATAATGTAGGAGGAAATTGGACTACCAGCTAAAAATATACATAGGCATGACAAAGGCAAAGCAAAACACACAGGAAACCCAGGAAGAATTGCTTGTGATTGTTCAAACACTTTAAACACAGTCATTAAAATACATACATAATAGTCCCCCTACTATGCTGCTTTTTCCGGAAAACACCCCATCTCTTTTTTTATACAGGTTTAGGCTCTTAGGAATGTTTTTCCATAAATTAAATTACTAAATGAACTAAATATACCATTATAACAATCTTAAGGTATTTTCTCCACTTTAACAGTATAATTATTTTTTTACTCACATCAAATTCTTTAAAATTTGCCTTGTTAATGTAGTAGTTTACTGATGATAAAGTCAGAAAGTCCAGAAGAAAACTTCAAAGTGAAGAACAAAAATTTTATGTGATAGACACCATTTTATTGGGATGCCAGTTGAATGAAGCAGACAGAAGCAGGCAGCTAAGAAACAACATAGATAAATAGATAGAACTTTATTTGTCCCTAGGGAGAATTTTGCCTTTTTGAAGAAGCTTCTTAGGAAAGAAATACATAATTAGGTAGATAAGTAAGTAAATAAATATACAAACACATTTTGGTCTGAACAAAGAAAAAAAATTAGATAAGTTCTGACTTGGCTGTCCCAGTCACTGTGAGGCATTACACAGGCTTATTATAGCTGTCGGTATAAAGTAGCCCCAGTTTCTTGATGAATAAATTTATTGTCTGAAAGTAATCAGTGTTAGTGTGTCAGAGAGAAGATATGCAGAATTGCTCATAATGGCACTCAGTTTTGTGGCAATTCTCTCCTTTGCTACTACCTCCAGTGGTTCCAGAGTGCATCCTACAATTGAGCTTGCCATTTTAATTCGATTTGTTGATTCAGTGAGTCTTTCTTGAAGTGCTATTACTGGCCTAGCACACCACAGTTTAGAAAATTGCACTAGACTTCACTGAATTTTAGAATATGTGAAGGATGTCACTTGCCACATTAAAGGATCAGCTTCAGAGTGAATAATGTATTTAGCAATATCATGTCTGGCTACACCTAGGTGGTATTTATTTTCCCCACATTAAAGGAATGCAGTCTCCAAAGGGGAAAAAGCCTGCTCTTCCCTTTCTTAAATAGTTGTTCTGTGTTCCGAGACCAGTCCAATCTGTCATTAATGTTGACCCCCAAGTTGTAAACGGACCACCTCCACATCATTCCTTGAGTAGTGACTGGACTTAGTGGCTGTTTGGTGTTGTGAAAGTTACTAACCACTTACTTGGTTTTGTTGATGTTAAGATGCAGACAGTTCCCTTTACACCAACAATGTTTTCCACCTGACCTGACTCCTCTCCTGTGTGTCATCCACCTTGTCAGTACACCCTAGAAAGTGAAAAATCATCTGAGGATTTTTGCTTGTGACATGCCCCGGAGCCTCATGTATAACACCGTGCATAGAATTCACATTAAAACATGGCTGATGTCTTTTTAGATTGCTAAAGGAGCCATAGTAGTTGGAATAGTTTGGCCATTATGTGCACCATTATATTGTGTTAGATTATCATTTGTGTGTGTCAAATAGAGGGCAAGGATTTATTTATTGATTGACAGGACTTTTTTTGTTATACATGTACGCATGCTAGAATTTGTGTCTTATGTAGTTTTAGAATATAGTCAGTCATGATAAATGTGAATAGGCTTATTTGTAGAAGAGTCATTTTAAACATTGAATTAACCTTTATCAGGATCAAGTTAAAAACAGATAATCAGCTTAGAGTGCTTTGGATTAACACAGGTTATTAATTGCAAAAAGCAGCTCTCATTACATTGTTTCTTTCAGCTGTAAAGTTTATTGAATTTAAAGGACTGAACCTATTAGTTCTAGCTAGTGGTCACAAAGAGCTTAGGTGCTGAAAATCAAATTATCTGTTTCATTTTATTTGTACTTAATGAATAATTCTTTCATATAGTGTATCACTTTTGTCAATCTGCTGCATTTTGTTACAATAATTCTTCCTGGTAATTAAAACAAATCTAGATGTTTTTATTTCTTTGCTGTATTTTTTAAACCTACTTTAATCTGGTAAGCCTAGGTTGTTGTAAGCATTTTATATTTCCTCTTATAGTACACATGATAAATTTTGTGTATTTTATTATTAAATACGCAAACCTCCTTTTAAGATTTTTGTTTTATGTCTAAAGGTTGGTATCATTTTGTGAATGACAATTTTAATTTTTTTCTTATTAACAGGGAGCAGGGGCAAAGTGAAAAAAGAGCAAAAAACTTCAAATGCCAAATGAAGAAACAATAGAAAACATGTCAGACTTTGGTTAGTATTTTGCTATATTTCTATTATATCTAGTAAATGTGTATAGTAACTTAATTGAGACAATCTCCTACGAAGCCAAGTTATTGCTTGTTCTGTGTACGTTTTATATACTGCTTTGCATAATACACATTAAACGTTATAGACTAAATGTGTATAACTTACGTTAACAAAACCTTAGGTGTTTACAGTAAATCAGAAAGGATATTATAGAACTGAATAATTATCACAGCCATGACCAATTATTCTTGATACATTTAATCTGTGAATAAATTTAATTAGTGCAGTATATGCAAACTTTACTGAGCGTGTTAACTGTATTTTTTAAAGCCTAATCCATGACCCTGGTAATGCTAAACACTAAACTTATGATGCCAACATGCTTCAATGAACAAAACTGTACTTGTCTGTTTTGCTGTACCTTATTTAATTTTTGTTTAGAATATATGTTTTCTGTTGGGTTGCTGCAGATCAGTCTCGTCTCTTGTGCATTTTATAATGTCTAGTGTGCCTGATGATGATTATGTTAGAGCTGGAAGCTCTAAATGGACATGTGGGAGCCAATGCTCTTTGGTTAAGAGTTAAACGATGCTATGGCTCTGGGACAGGGAGTTATAAGAGTGGTAGTATTTTGGAGTTTGGTGATGCTTAGGGAATTATTGTGTAAGGCACCCTATTTAACAATGAAGCTAATAAATTTGATGAATATTTGAATTAAATTTGTGAATTAAGTGCAGCACTGTGTTTGTAAAATGAGGTGATATAACTCCGGCATTTTGAATATGTGAACATTACAAAGATAAAGATCTGGGCGCTGAATGTTAGAGTATTAGAACTGAATTTGCTGAGATGCAGATGCTAAGAAGGATTAAAGTTTCAGAAGCTTCTGGATATTAACAAGTAAGAAGTGATGAAAAAATCTGATTGAAGCAGTGGAGGAAAGGTTTATTTGTAAAGTTAACATTTTTGCAACTGAGGAGAAGAAAGGTAGTGCTTTTAAAAATTAGAAAAAAAAATCTCGAGACAGAAGAAAGATCCTCAATAACGAAACAGCAAGATGTGAGAAACTGAAGGTGAAAGAATGCAAGTGGGGGTGTTCAAGTGAGCTGCATCGTTTAATGAGAAGTAAAGAGGGATTTGTCCAGGATCAGTAAAGAAACAGAGATTTATGGTGATTTGCTGAGTAAATACTTAAGGAAACATAATTAGCCTGTGTGTTAATGGGGAAGTTGCCAATTGAGCAGAAAGAATTAGATAAAAAAAGAAGTGGTAATGTTTTGAATGACAAGGTTGCTAAAGAATTGAACTTCAAGACTGATGGAGTAGGCTCAATTGTGTAGAGGTTTTGAAAAAGCTGAAAGCAGCTGAAGATCTTGGGGTTAAACAGAATAGTCTTACACAGTTCAGTTCTTACGAAGAGGAAGATTGAACAAACTGAATAAGAAATGTCGTTACATTTCAGAAAAGAAAATCATGAGCATTAAAGTATGGGGTTTTTGTCACTGATTTAAGCAACCTAAGATATTTATTTGAGCCAAATCCATAGAAAGTGAATATACGTCATATTACATTGGATGCATTTGAGTGTGCTTGTTAGGATTGCTCATATTTTCATCAGTACTCACTTTTAGCAGCTTTCTGGTTATATAGATAGCTGTTCAATGTATGTAAAGAATTTCACTAAGACACCATGGTGACATGATTAAAAACTGAAATGTGAAGAGACATAATCAAATGGAAAAATGTTCCCCTTCTTCTACTTCCCTTTGCTACTATTGGACCTTCACCTTCAGGATTTTTTTTGTTTATGTGGACATGATTGAGTGCTTAATGGTTCAAAAAATACTATATTTTGCTGTTGGCAATGAGTGTTTCTAAATTGCACTTTACTGATAAAAAATCTGATTTTTTTTTTAAAAAAAAAAAAAAAAAAAAACAAACTTTAATCCTTTAATTTTCACTTAAATCAGTTTATAATAACAAGGTTTGAATGAAAATTTGTTAACAAATCGCTTGTTTTTTATTGCTTTTAGCTCAGTAATCAGAACAATTATAAAAAAGACACAATTTTCATTTCCAGCCTTTTAACTTTGTTGTGACAGATGATTTCAAGCTTCATAAATCTGGAGATGTTTCCATGGTGAAGCTCTGTCAAATCGTGTTTCAGTGAGGCATATCTGTGCCCTATAATATTTTATGCCCTGATAACCTTTTCATAATATATAAAGTAAGATGTTCTTTGCTTAAGAAAAAATGCTGATTTGAAGTTTTAATAGTGTAAGCATTTTAAGTTTGACTTAACTGACATCTTTTAAGCTGTTACATCCAATGACCAATAATTACATTAGTAATAGTTATAGTATACTAAACTAGGAAGTTGATGCACAGCAGAAAATAAAGTATTTTAGGCTTTCAACAAAGATCCTGTATGTAGTATATTTGTGTCAAATTTTTCTAATGTCCTGCCAACAGAAAATGGACCTTAAAATACCTTGGTGAATGTTCTGCAACAACTGAATGCATCCATCAATCCATTTTCCAACCCACTGAATCCGAACACAGGGTCACGGTGGTCTGCTGGAGCCAATTCCAGCCAACAAAGGGCACAAGGCAGGAACCAATCCTGGGCAGGCTGCCAACCCACCGCAGATCACAAACACACCCACACACCAAGCACACACTAGGGCCAATTTAGAATCTCCAATCCACCTAACCTGCATGTCTTTGGACTGTGGGAGGAAACCCACGCAGACACGGGGAGAACATGCAAACTACATGCAGGGAGGACCCGGGAAGCGAACCCAGGTCTCCTAACTGTGAGGCAGCAGCGCTACCACTGCGCCACCGTGCCGCCCCAACTGAATGCAGACTTTTGAAAATACAACCTTTTCAAACACACTGTATTGTGGTATCTCTCTTATCTGTTTAATTATAATAGCTTACAATTCATAACTTTTAATTTTAGAATAACAATTTCTTTGAAGCCTTAACAAAAAGTAGCTCCAAAATGACTAACCAGTAGTAGTAATGTACACTGAAGATTCTTTATAGTGTGCTTTGCATCCAGTATTTTATATTCTGCCAGATCTTAGCTTAGAAATTAGACATTTGATCCCAATGAAATAAATAAATAAAAACTTAAAAACTATCTTGTATAAAAGTTTTAGTTTAAAAGTAATGGATAAATTTCAAAACAACAACAAATCTCTTTTCTGCAAGAGCACATTTTTGAACACAGTGTTTTATATCAGAGATAAATTTGTTTATTGTTAAGACAGCTTAATTTGACTAGAACGGGATGGTTAAAAATCCTCTTTTTTTTTTTTTTTTTTTTTTTTTTTAAAAGGATAAAGCTGTGTTAGCAATGTGGGAAATATTTGTTGTGTTCCAAAAAAAAAAAAAAAAAAAAATTACATTCACGTTTATGGCGTTGTTTGTTCCTGACAAAGTAAGTTTGGAAAATGGAGGCTCAATAACTTTTTCATGTTATGTATACATTATATATAAGATATCGGTAAGTCTCATTATGAATTATTTCTACTTAATATATTAATCTTATTCAGAGAAAACTATAGGCACATATATTTAAAATATACAAGTACAATATGGTAGTATGTTGTGATCTGTGAGAGGGTAAATTGTACCAATAGAACAAGAAAAGAGCCATATTAATGTTTCCTCTTTTAAATGGCACTTTCATTCACATATTGGATAGTGTCATGTTTACTTTTGCATTCTTTACTTATGGAAACAATTTTTCTTTATTATGAAAGCAGCTTGTAAAGGAGAAGAAGCATATTGTGTTTTCTGCTTTTCTGTAATATCATGGCTGTTTGCTGATTTGGTTTAGAGGACAATGTAAATGAAACCATTAGACACCTAAATTTTTGAGAGGGTTATGTTTCAAATTAAAGTTTAACTAGAAAATTCACCTTAGCTTTAATTGCATTGTCCATAATAGTGAAATGCAATCAAAATACTAATTGAACTGGAAAATGATGTTTTAACCACTTGAATGAAAATATAAGTCATTTTGGCTGATTTCTAACCCTGGGGTTAACAACTCACATTTAACATTTTAATGACAAAGTGAGGTTTACTCTAGGATTTAATATTGGTCTTTACTAATTATATTTGTATGTGTTAAGCCTTTTACTTATGGCTCACCTATTGACAGATATTTAGTCTCACATTTTCTGACTGGTTAATGATGACTTCTTAAAGGAAGTTTGTTTGAAATTCAAGTTATGAAAAGTACATGAAACAATGTAGAATTACCAATATTCTGACTGTTACAGAGGGTTTATGATACACAACAGTCTACTGTTAATGGTAAGTTTATGGTTCTCGTTTAACTTGACAATTGATATTGTGTACCATATGTAACTGAAGTAGTTTTTGAAACTGAATAGTACAAGCTTGCCAAGAAATACTTGGAGAAAATTAAAAGGTCATACTGCATGTGTTTCAATTTTGGTCTTGTAAATTTGTAATATATTAGGTCAATTCTCATTCTGACTTTTTATTTTCCTTGTTTGGACCCTTTTTCAGATTTGCTACCATATGAAGTGATGTACAGACCTTAAGTAAATATTAATAATAGATTTTATTTATATAGCAGACATCCCATGCTCAAAGCACTTCATCGAAATTCAGAATGAACAACAGGACATATACAATATTGGAAACAGTTAATAATCACGTTAAACACTAAATAAAGATAAAGACAGGAAATACAAAGTTAAAATAAGAGGCAATACACCTGAATAAGGTCTGATAATATCACCAAGAGTAATTTAAAATGAGGCAAATTACTTGAGCTTACCTTTTGTGCTAATTAGAATGACTTCAGTTTTGTTGCAGTTTATTTTAAAGAGTTCTGTTCCATCCAAGTTTTACATCCCCAACCTAGATTAAGTTGGAATGGTATTGAAAATGCAATCAACAACAGAAAGCAGTACTTAGTAAATGATATTCAACTTGAAAACAATATAACCGCCTGTTACTTGATGTTATAATTAATGAATTTCATAGTTTTTTTGTTTTTTTTTTGTTTTTTTTTTAATAAACACTGCTTTTAGTTTTGATACTTGCAAACATTTTATAAAAGGTTTGGACAATAAAGAATGTACCACTTTGTAATCAGGCCATTCCTTCTCATAACACTTAATAAATGAAGACTACTCTTTTTGAGTGTTTCAGATATAATGTTGTCTGGTTCCCCTTAGATACCAGTCTAAAGGTGTGCAGTAGTATTAGGGTCACATTTTGCATTTCAAAATGTGCCACACATTCTCAACAGGGACAGGTCAGGACTGCTGGCAGGCCATTTGAGCACCTGCACCCACTTCTTGTGCATTTAGGCCTTGGAATGGGCATCCACTGAAGAGATGTCCTTTACACACTGAAATTTCTCTAGATTTCTTTAATCATTTAATTATTCACTGTTGATGGTGAAACACTCATATCCCTTTCAATCTGTCTTTGAGAACATTTGTGGGAAAATGGTTGATCCTCTGCTCATCTTTGGTTCTAAAGGACTAGCAACTTTTATACCAAAGCGTGATTACAATCGCTTGTTAAACATCATCTGTTTCTACTCATCATTATTTTCTCTTTTTTTATTCTCATTATTAGCCCTAAATTACCCCATCCCAACTTTTTTGTAATGTGTTGCATTCCCTCAGTGGCAAGAATGGACGTACATTTTAAAGACAAAATATTTTATGTTTAATCCGGTCAGCTTAATTTTTTCGTTAATTGTGTGTGACAGATTAGAAGTTGGGGTGGAGTGTAAAACAAATGCAGAATTTTCCAGCATATAGGTTGATACATATTTTGTGTGTCTGTATTTGTAAAATTTAGTTTTATACTTGTATATTGTTTAAAGAAAAAACACTTTGTAACCAGTTGTGGCTTTAGCACATTTATAACCCTGCTTGATCTGATAACATTTTTGTTGAGGCATCTTTTTTGGGTAGGGGTGAGTTAACCAAAGGTGGACCAGGTGTTTGTAAGGGGTACTTGACACACTTAAGTTTGTGAGCTTACCATAAGCACATCCCCCTACAGGAAGAAAGCCTAGACTGGAGGCCAGGTTTGTAAAGGCAGTTTGTGTACCCATTGGGCCGAGTCGTGCTGAAATAGGATTGGATGAATCAAGGGAGACACCATGCACATATTGGTCCTAAGGTATACCAAGGAAGTTAGACCACTATACAGACAAGTCTCACCCTCACCCACAGTCTCTTTCCTCCCAGCTTCACTAGTTTAAAAGAGCTATAGTCTCAGCCACTCTAAGTAGAGGCTATGCTGGATCCAGACAAAAGATGTGAAAAAGACAGCATGACACCTGGTAGTAAAATATGAGGGCTAAAGGCTGAAATTTTTTTAATTCTGGTAAAGCCTATATATAGTAATAAAGAGTACAAAAGGGGCAAATAGGGTCAAAGAGAATTTTGAAATGTTATACCATCCCAACTTTTTCCAAGGTGCGGTTGTTATTTCACCAAGGCAAGTTATGAGTTGAGAAAACAGAAGAACATTCACTTCTAACACTGAAATAGACTCAAGTATAATCTGTATAGAAATGATAACCCATTTCAAAATTACAAATAATGTGGCAAGGAGAAACATGTATGGCACATACAGAACGGCACTGTGCTGAGGAAAGAGCCTTGAAGGACTCTGTGTGACTGCTGTTGCCAAGGCTAACAAACTGTTGCCTACAAGTTTGATAGGTTAAGGTTAGATCAGTTAGATATCGGAGTGTTTTCCATTCTGCTCAGTATAATATCATGCTTGACAGTATCAAATGCCACACTAAGGTCTAACAGAATTAACATGCCGTTTTGTCAAGAGTCTGTTGCCATAAGCAAATCATTATTTACCCGAAGCAGAGCAGCTTCACAGCTGTGCTGTTCTCTGGAACCAGACTGAAGGGGCCCCCATCAGCCTTTTACAGATTAAGTAACTACTGGATTGAGAGGCCACAACATGTTAAAGAATTTAAGACATAAAAGGTAAGTAAGTGAGGTGAGAGAGAGGCCAAAAATTGTCTGCATCAAGACAGGACTTTTTTAATGCCAGGTTTACAGAAGAGATATTCAAAGTTTCTGGCTCTGAGCCAGTGTCAAGGGATGTAGTGATACCTATATTTATAATTGTAACAATTGTTATTTTAGCATGAGCTTGTGGTGGAATGGGGTCCAGTACACAAGCAGTAGGTCATTAGTAAATGCATAATAAACTGGTGACATTTTGGAAAAGGAGCTAGGTTGACAGGGAACGCAGGGAAAATGCAAAAAAGAATAACTTGTATTAGTTAAATTATTTAGGTTTTCAGTTTTATCACAGAAAAAATGAAGGCTTTTTCCACAGTCTTCATTGGAAGAATTGTTAGGGCCAGATGCAAAATAAAGTACAGTAGTTTATTAACCACAGCGGACAAAACCCTCATGTTATCGTGGGCATTCTCTATTATTCTGTAATAGCGTGAATTCTTCACTACAGTGAATCTCTGTAAGCCCTTTGATGGTTTGAGAAAGCCTGTTAAATGACACTCTTTTAAGGTGTCTGCTAGTTGCTTTTATGGATTGTAGTGTTGAATTTTTCCTTGAGCTGAACGCACTGATTGGTTATAGGTGACCACTGAATTTTAAAGGAGCTGTTTTTTCTACTGCTGACTGTAGGGTTGAGTTATAGTACTCAACAAGACTATCTAAAGTTGATGGAAAAGGGCAAGAGAGGAAAAAAATTCTGAAATAGATTGAGGAAGGATAGAGGGACATTTATTTTTAAAGTTTCGGAATGTAATTTGACGTTTACAGTTGAGAGCAGGAAGACTCCTTGAGACAGTGAAAACCACTGTCTTATGGTCAGAGAGTCCCAAATCAGTGGTCCAAGTGTTGCCAACAGATTTTTTTTATTTAGAGATCTACTATTGCCAGAGTATGCATCTTCTTTTAATAAGCACACTTCAATCCTAATTTATACTTAATATAGATGTCTATTTCAGTCTGTGTGCAATGGGAATGTGAGACATTTGCAAAGAGAAGGAAAATAAAACTATTAAATCACTTGTAATTGGTTAAACTTTTTGTGCTGAGTCGCTTCTTGCCTCTGGCTCCAAAAAAGAGCAAAATAACTGCCTGTTCAGGAATTTTCGGATCCAACTTATTTTAAACTTAGACCTAAAGCAGGAAGTTCTTTTCTTCTTTTAACATGCGACTTTAGCACTGTGAGCCTTCCTCGTTTTCTCAAATTAAATAATTGAGCATACTATTGTGTTGTACTGGTTCTGAATTCCAAAAATATTAGTATATATGAAATACATTTTAGAAATTAACAAGAAAATACAAAGATTAAAAACATTTCATTTAAGAAGCTTGGTATTATAGTTCTTTTCTAGACTATATTAAATCTAGCAGTCTAACTGTAAGACATTTGGATGTGGGCTGATAGAGTTGGTCCAGGTGTAGATGTGTAGATTCCCAGCATATTACAGACTATAAACATAGGACACTGCAGGCTACAGCAAGCCAGGCCACAATGCCAGATGAGCTTAACACCCATTGCCATGGGGGGCCACCAGTCACTGGAGGTACACATGATGCACCATTGTCAGTAACACCAGCGGAGGTGTGTCAGGTCCTGAGTCGAATCAATCCCCGTAAGGCAGCAGGCCCTGACTCCATCCCAGGGCGTACACTCAGGGTCTGCTCATCGGAGTTGACCAGGGTTCTCACGAACATATTCAATCTGTCCCTGGCACAGGCATCCGTGCCCTCCTGTTTCAAGGCCACTACCATCGTGCCCCTTCCAAAGAAATCTCAGGTAAGCTGTCTAAATGACTATCGTCCCATTGCACTCACCCCTGTTGTGATGAAATGCTTTGTAAGACTAGTCATGGCACACATTCAGAAGTCAATTCCAGCAACTGTCGACCCCCTACAGTATGTTTACCGCAGTCAATGCTGCCATCCACACAATCCTCACACACCTGGAGAAGAGGAACACATATGTAAGAATGCTGTTAATTGACTATTGCTCAGCATTTAATACTGTTGTCCCATGGAAACTGTGCAATAAACTTGTCTCTCTTAGACTGACATCATCCCTCTGCAACTGAGTACTGAATTTCCTTACAGACAAACCCCAGTCAGTCAGAGTGGGAAACCAAACATCAGGCACAAGAACAATCACCACTGGCTTCCCCCAAGGCTGTGTGATAAGTCTGCTGCTTTACCTATGTGTAGACTCTTAGAGCAACACCACCATCATTAAATTTGCTGATGACACTACAATCATAGGGTTGAATACTGGGGTGGTTGAGGCAGAATATAGGACAGAGGTGGCAGCACTCGTGGCCTGGTGTCAGGAAAACAACCTCTCCCTGAATACAGATAAAACCAAGGAGATGATTATCGACCGAACGAACAGGAAGGTGCATCACAATCCCATTTACATTGGTGAGGCTGAGGTGGAGAGATTAAAAAATCTTCAAATTCCTTGAAACCTACATCAGCGAGAACGAGGACCTGACTTGGTCTTACAATACAGCAATCCTCCCTATAGAACATCTACACTAGTAGGGTCATCAGGTGGGCGCGCAACATAAAGACAATAAACATCCTCAAAACACGCTTTTCACATTGCTCCTCAGGGAGGCGCTACAGGAGTGTGAAATCACGCACCACAAGACTGACGCATAGTTTTTTTCCACAAGCAATCAGACTCCTCATCAGTACTAAAAGTTAAAGTCAATCCAAACCACAACTCATAGCCTCATAAATGGTACAGACTACTGCGGTACGTCATCAGGCACTGTGCACATTATTTTGTATTCTTATAATTTTAATTGGTATTTTTTTTTATACTACTTTGGTCTTTCTGTCTTTGTATATGAAGGTGAGCAAGCAAGAAGAAGAATTTCATGAAATGGTTTTAACATGTGCTTTTACTGTGCATATGACAATAAAATTCTTGTATATTGTAGATTTTTTTTTTTTGGACAGAGAGCTGTTATTTACAAAGAAGCCTATTTTTGTGCTGTATCACATTTATCTAAGCTGCATCATTCCCTTGCATCTTTATTGCAAGAGTATGTAAAATGTACTACCAGCCATTTTTCCTTCTGTAGAAAGTGTAAGTCCATACTTAGTAGCAATAATGAGTGTTGGGCAAAAAAAAAAGTCTGTAATAATAATACAATTCCATTTGTTAGTATTTGTTAGGCCAGAGGTCCAGCATAAATTAAGAATGGAGGTTTATGTAAACTCTAAATGGTTGTAGATAGAAAGATTTAAACTGTGTTAGCACATCATTAAATGCACCAGGAATATAACTGAAGCCCTTATTATGGGGCATCCTTGTTGGAAGCTTAAGTATTAATAATTGCAACACAATCATCGCCTATTTAACGTGGCATTTATGAATTTCTGCCTTATTCATTGGTAACTTGCTTTTCTGTAATCAGCTTTACAAACGTGTAAGTATATCTGTGCCTTTTTCATTTTAATTTTAACATGGGCAATATAGTGGTTCTGTCCCATATAATCTCTTTAAAATGTTAAGTTGTTGAATGTATTACCTTAGTCCATTTGATGACATATTAACATTCAATATGATAAACTTGGGCTAGTCATTAGATATGAAAGGCAACATGTATGTAATTATACACAAAGTTACATAATTCTAATGATGTTTTTAATTGGGAATTAATAGTATTTCATAATTTAGCTTTAACACTGGGTTCATATTAGTTAAAGAGCTTGTCATTTATGTTAGCACTTAAAATTGTTGGGGTAAAAAGAATAGATAATTGCAGTTTACAATTTAGAAATTAACACTTTGTCACAAAATTTTATTGTCTTATTTACTTGCAAATAGCAAAACTCTATATACTCTGCATATTGAACCACTCCCCGCTCTTTGGACAGTTACATTTTAACAAGTTTTTCTTGAAAGGATGCCATGCATCCCACTGGGAAATCCATGTAAACAAGCACATATGCAGTCTAGTAAACTGACATTTGTTTCTGCAGCAGTTTGAGTTATTATCTCTAAAGCTTTTAGCAAATCTTACTTGTGGGATGGCGTGTGACTTGTTTAACCATGAATCATTTTGCAATGTAGCACTACAGCATATTTATCATCAAACTGTAAGTGTATATTAAAAGTGTTAACTTGTGGCTTAGCTTAAACAAATGCTCAGCATGTACTGTTTTGGCAATTAAATAATTTTTATATTAATTGTGTGTGTTTGTACATTCCCTTTACATCGACATTTAAAATGTATAGCTCCTTGATATAACTCTGTCTTTTGATATTCAAAAGAGAGGATTTGACAGGTTGAAACATTACTGAATCATTATCAAGATCACGCAAGGTCTAACCTTGTACTTGCTAAACTAATACATTTTAAATGTTGAAGAATGACTAAGCAGCATTTTTGAAAGCAACTGCTTCAGGGTTTTCAGTCATTTATGAAGTGTTACTTATCCAGTTAGTTTCTTTGTTTAATTTAATGTTTACTTTTTTGCCTTTGTTCATTTGTTGTACCTCAACATTGATTTGTATATGTTTTATACTTACATTAATACAACATTTTGCTGTCATTCTAGTGTTTTCTAATTAATCATTACATCATTGCATTGTTTAAATCAATAATTGGAACTAAGAAAAGCAGGTCAGAATATTCAATGAACCAAAATAGAAAATTGTTTGAGAAATGCTGTTATTAAAACCTGGTGTTTAATGGTGATTGAGTGAGAGCTGAGGACACAAGATCATCATCACCTTTAACTGTGAAATGGGTCAGTGCTATTAGGCTGTGTGCTTACACTATAACTTGGTAGATACATGTGTACTCAGGTGAGGAGTCTTCAAATAGCATTTTACAAAAGCTTATACTAGTATTACATGTAGTTAGTATGATATGAAGAATAAACTCTGCAACCATTACAGTATGTAATGAGATTTCCACATGGTAGAATCAAAGAATGTTTTAACAAGAGAGATTTTTCTATTATCATTTTTACTATCAGATTTAAAATAGACACATTAATATTGGCTGTTAAAGTTTTTAAAAATAGAATTCACACATTGCTTTTAGAGAGCTGTCAAATAAAACATTTTTATACTTTGATCCTGCAGCAAATTGAAGGATTCTAACTGGTTATCTTAAAATTTTAAATAACTCAAGCTACCCTCATTTATACATGTGTAGATACAATTTTACACAGTACAGTATGTAGTGAAATGTAGTGACTGTGTGTTAGAATATAGCAATCTCTCTCTTGCTCTATATCTATGAATAGAAATGGCCCTCCTCACGCATTCGCCAGCCTCAGGGCATGTACCTTACATCAGTTTAGCTAGCCAATGAGAGAACTACATAATGGATTTAGATAGGGCTTTTTTCTAGAATTTGCTGGATAATTTTGCGACTTCTTCTCTCATCACACTAAGAATCTTAGTTCACTTACAGGGCCAATATATTCACGTTAATCCAAGACAGAGGCTGCGGGCCAAGGGGAGGGTGAAGTGTAATGTCAGGAGTGAGGAGCCAGACAGGGCCCTCCTTGCTGTCCTGTTTCACTTCTATGTGGGTGAAGCTGTGGCGGATGGCTAGTTTATATATAAAAAGACAAGATATAAAGATATAAATCAATAAATATTAATATCTACAATGACAGCATTATATTAGTATTATAAAAATATATAATAACTCAATATAGGGGAATTAACAAAAGGACATCATGTAGGTCCTGTTTAGGATGTGTAGAGTCTGTGGACAGAAACACTTCCACAGTGTCTATGAACTAGTTTTCAGTCAAGTACCATTTACCTGATTACAGCACAGAGAAAAAGCTGCTGTTGGGATGGCTGGAATCTCTGATAATTTTCTTTGTCCTTGTCCATCATTGCTTGGTATAGATGTCCTGGAAGTTGGAGAGTACATGTCCAGTGAAGTGCTCAACTGACCATACTACTCTTTGCAGAGCCTTGTGATTCTGCTGCATGGTGTTGGCAAATTAGACAATAATAATGTTTATCATTCTCCCTACCTTTTAAAAATTAAAAAGGGAAGAAAGAGCTGGTCTCGATGAACTAGAAAAAAAAACCTTTCCTAATTGTAATTGCTGGTTTTATCAGAAACCTTGGATCACAAGCATAGTGGTTAACATACTGTATAAAGAATGAAATATGGAGAAAGGGAGTTTGCCTGAGGATCATTAGAACTCTTGGTGTATGTTTATCGTCACATCATCTGGAAGAAATGGGAAACAAAAAAGGATGATTACTAGGAAGTGGTGGAGGTGGGCTTCCAGTGTTGTGCATTTTTCTCTGGGGGGAAAAATGCATAAGTGAGTAATAGTTTTATTAATAAAAATTAACTTTCAGCTGAATGTGAGAATTTGTAAATTTTTTAATACTTTTCATTATTTCTGTTAACAGCAAAGTCATAATACAAAGCAAAATGCTAATAAGCTTTTGTAATGCAGAAAAAAGTTTTTAATGTTAAGAGTTCATTTGTGCCTTGCTAGCCAATTACAGATAAACCATTACACTTAAACCAAAATATCACAAAAGGATCACAATTTTTTTTACAACAATAAAAGCTTTTATAAATAAAATTGAAGAATACATTTATACCTAATGAAACATTTTCACTTTGTCATAATTGTAACGAATTGAGCGAGTCCAAAAGGTGGATTGCTGTTTTTCCATTTTTACATTAAATGATACCAGGTTTGAATGTAGTTTGTGTTTCACTTCAAATTATTTTTCTTTTTCACCTCTTTAAGGTCATAAAGTATGTTTTAAAGCTGAAAATCAGTACATCCTGAATGAATGAGTTAGTCATTACTGCAGAGCAATTTTTTTTTTATTTTAGTTTTTTTTTAAGTGAGTAACTTGGAGGGAGTAGAAGGTTGTCACTGCCATTGAGAGGGGAGAATGTGGTAAAAACTATGCTCTATTATGCTGTTCTCCTTGTGAAGAATACAGTCATATGAAAAAGTTTGGGAACCCCTCTTATTTCTTTGGATTTTTATCATTGGCTGAGCTTTCCTTTTAATATCTGACATGCCTTATGGAAATAATATTTCAGCAGTGACATTAAGTTTATTGAATTAACAGAAAATATGTAATATGCATCATAACAAAACTAGACAGGTGCATAAATTTGGGCCCCGCAACAGAGATATGACATCAATATTTAGTTGAGCTTCCTTTTGCTCCTTTGAGCCTCTAGACGCTGTCCTCCTATAGCCTTTGATGAGTGTCTGGATTCTGGGTGGAGGTATTTTTGACCATTCTTCCATACAAAATCTCTCCAGTTCAGTTCGTTTTGATGGCTGCCGAGCATGGACAGCCTGCTTCAAATCATCCCATAGATTTTTGATGATACTCAAGTCAGGGGACTGTGATGGCCATTCCAGAACATTGTACTTCTCTCTCTGCATGAATGCCTTTGTAGATTTCAAACTGTGTGTTGGGTCATTGTCTTGCTGGAATATCCAACCCCTGCAACTTTGTGACTGATGCTTGAACATTATCCTGAAGAATTTGTTGATACTGAGTTGAATTCATCCGACCCTCGACTTTAACAAGGGCCCCAGTCCCTGAACTAGCCACACAGCCCCACAGCAAGATGGAACCTCCACCATATTTGACAGTAGGTAGCAGGTGTTTTTCTTGTAATGTGGTGTTCTTCTTCCGCCATGCAAAGCGCCTTTTTTTTATGAGCAAATAAGTACATTTTTGTCTCATCAATCCAAAGTACTTTGTTCTAAAATGATTCTGGCTTGTCTAAATGAGCATTTGCATACAACAAGCGACTCTGTTTGTGGTGAGAGTGCAGAAAGGGTTCTCCTCATCACCCTGCCATACAGATGTTCTTTGTGCAAATTGCGCTGAATTGTAGAATGATGTACAGATACACCGTCTGTAGCATGATGTTCTTGCAGGTCTTTGGAGGTGATCTGTGGGTTGTCTGTAACCATTCTCACAATCTTGCTCATATGCTGCTCCTGTATTTTTCTTGGCCTGCCAGACCTGCTGGGTTGGTTTAACAGCAACTGTGCCTGTGGCCTTCCATTTCCTGATTCCATTCCTTACAGTTAAAACTGACAGTTAAAACCTCTGAGATGGCTTTTTGTAGCCTTCCACTAAACCATGAGACTTAACAATCTTTGTTTTCAGATCTTTGGAGAGTTGCTTTGAGGATCCCATGCTGTCTGTCACTCTTCAGAGGAGAGTCAAAGGGAAGGAAGCACAACTTGCAAATGACCAACTTAAATACCATTTGTCATAATTGGACACACCTGACTATGAAGTTCAAGGCTTAACGAGCTACTCCAACCAATCTGGTGTTGCAAGTAATCAGTATTGAGCAGTGACAGGCATTCAAATCAGCAAAATTACAAGGGGACCCACATTTTTGCACAGGCAGTTTTTCACATTTGTTTTAATTTCATACAACTAAATACTGCTTCACTAAAGATCTTTGTTCAGAAAACACCGCAGTACTCGGACGTTCCTAGGAAATGAAAGACATACCACTGTTTTTTGTTGAAAGGAGAGTCTATTATGCAGGCTGAGAGGAGTTCCCAAACTTTTTCATATGACTGTATTTGGCATACTGTGTCTTCCAAAACGTAAGCTCTGCTCAATCAAGGGTGCAGCAACTTGCTGCCTGAAAATAGGGGATTGGGTGTCTGTTGCCCTTCATTATATCTGTCTTGCCTTTCTGCAATTACATGGCAGTAGAGAAACATTATGCATAATGTGATTGATCCATAAACATCTTCAGACACCTTCTCCACCCCTATGGTGAGGTAATTTGAGGAATACAAAAGAATGAGTGGCCCATAGAGGTTTTAAAAAAACAAACAAAAAAAAAAAACACTTTTTGAATATGTATTTTGACAGCCCTACAAATGTCAGTTCTCTTTTGGAATATTCAAATGGCACCTAAAAATACTTGGAAGTCTTAAATAATTTTTGTGTAATATAAGCAGATAAATGCATAGTTTATGCTTTGGTCACAAATGCTGCTGCCAGATGATAGAAGCATGTAAATGTAACTTCATCCATGGATGGATGTTAGTGGTGAGGCTGTGAACACGGAGTACAGGGTGACCTCTGGGAGAATGTTTTACTCTTTGCACCCTTCTTGTGGTTTGTCACAATGTGTTATATGCAGACCTTAGTCAAGTAAATGTTATAACAAATGCGGGAATAGTTGGTTTGTTCAGGACATTTTTACTGAAAAAGTACTGAAAACCCCAATTTTAAAAACTGTATGGTTACCAGCATTTCAGCATTTTCAGTACTGGAAGTAAATGGTAGTCTACTATTACATGGAGCTCAATTCATCCTCAAATCCCAAGCCGATCATATTCAAAGCCAGGAAATCATGCAGCATCCAAAAGCCTTTTGGTCTTAGTTGAGACTTTTATTAAAGATAATAAAGGGATGTATTCTGTCCATGATGAGAGATGTTGTTCCTGAGCACAAAGACGTTTTTATGCACAGATTAAAACAGATAAACTTTGATACACCACCTATGCTAATGGACAACACCTAATGGCATTTTGCCATCTTTGTCCAGTGTTCTTTTCAACCAAGCCTCCTTTCTGCTAATACACCACCCTGTCTTTGGCGTCATCTTTAGTTTTAACATGTAAGACTTGGTGCATATGAGTGCATAACAGTACTTAAACCATACTGGTGAGATTACTCTTCTGTATACCCTGTAGTTAAAAAAAAAAAAAAAAAAAAAAAATAATAATAATAAATAAATAAATAATAACATTAAAAGTACAGAATCATATTGCAAAGTAAGTTTCCTAATCATTTTATACAACTAATTTCTGTGCATACTATATTCTAATTATCCAGTGTGATTGTATATTAAAATAGCCAGTAAATATTCATATAGATATCAAATCTAAATTTTAGTACTGGGTTGACACTAATGTACAATATCCTGGTACTCAAGAATTACTTAAAGTAACCTAGAAAATAATTTCTAGGCACATTCTAAGGTACGTATTAAATCAATACTCAAATAGGTATGTTAAAAAAGAGTTGTCATTTTCATAGCCAAGCTTTGGAATGGATTTACTTTGTCATTCAAACCATACAACAAGGTGTGCACAGCTGAATGAAATTGCGTTTCTCCAGGGTTAGGTAACATACAGAATACAATACATTCAGAAAGTATTTATTTTCTGCACACTTTATTGTGTTGTAAATTATTTATAAAAGGAGTAAAGAATTTAGGGTCTTTATATTTATATGAATGCAAGCTTTTGGTTATTGATTTTAATAAATTTGTAAACTTTTCTGAAAACATGATTTCACTTTATAATTATGGGTTAGTGAATGTAGGTTGATGGGCAAAAAAACTGTCAGTCCCTCATCCATTATCAGACTCACTTGACTCATTTCATCATTGCAGAGGGTCATAGCCTATCCTAGCCACATTGGTACTAAAACTGTATGTCTCTTCTATGTTAATTTAGGAAATGTAGGGTTTTATGTGTTTCACACATTAAATGGCTGATTTGCGTTTTATGGATGAATTCTATTTTATTGATATATGTATTGTTCAGAATTACTAGTTAAAAGGTGACTTTATCAGAGGAAACTTCCAAAAGTAATTAACTATATAACATACATTAGAGTGACTACCTTTATAATAGCAGTAGTCTCTTACATACAAAATTAAGAAAGGATGGAGGTCAAGTTTTTAAAGTAGAGCTTGAGTTGTTTGTGAATACAATTAAGTGAAAACTGGCAGTCTGTTGAAATGACAGCTGGTTGATTTTTAATAAAAAACATTTAATTCCATGTTTTGGAAAATTGAGGAATCCAAATGTGATTTCCACAAAATATGTTTTTAAGAAGTGTTTGTCACATTCATGTGAGAACTCCAGTGTTCTTTCAAGTAATAGCATTGGAATTATAAGCCCTTAATACTTTACTGGCACTGTGATTGCCTCCGTAGCAAGTGTAAATCCAACCTCAGTAGCTGGCCAATGTTGTTATCTGTATTAAGAGATACATTATTTGGCATAATACTGTGCAATGTTTATGTCCCTGCTGTATTCTTATGGCAGCCTTAGACATATTCTAGGAATTTTTGCTTGTAAATGGTTATATGTACTTTACACTGACAAGCTATGCCAATATCTTTAACAAACTTTGCGAAATTAAAGAGCAATATATGTACATTTTAATATATTTTAACATTAAAATGTTTTTCACTTTGTATATGTAATGTATCCACAATTTTCATTCTGCATACCATTTTGTAGTGGACTGTTAGACTTTTATGAAATTTTCTACTCATTTAAACAGTAAGTTTAGAGCTCTTTACATTATATTTCCTGTAGAGTACTGTATTATGGTGCAAAATGATTATACAAGAATAAAGACAATTATAAAACATGAAAAAAGCACACTGCAATATCTACACAGGAAAAAAAAACAAATATACCACATCTACTTAGTAATATGTCCTAAATATTTTTTTAAAATGACAAAAATTCTACTTCCTGGTTCTACCTGGCAGAGGTCAGCTGACCACTCCATCATGGTGCTAGAAATTTTTATTTATTATTATTATTTATTATTATTATTAATCACTATTTTTATATATATGAAGTAATGTCAAATGTCTGTAGAAGAAATTATGGATGTTTCATTTGAGTTACAAATGTACCTTATATGAAATACAACAATAGAGTATACACAAATGGAAAGGGATACATTTATTTATTTATTTATTTATTTATTTATTTATTTATTTATTTATTTATTTATTTTTTAATTTTTATTTTTTATTAATTTTATTACAATCCATACAAAGCAATCAAGTTTTTACAAAGAGAAAAAATTAAGAACAGATCGATCCCCACCCCTGAGAGAGAGAGCAAGCCAAACGGCGTTAAATTTAAGGCTTGTAAACATACCTAAATTAATAAATTCTCTGTGCCTTATGAACTTATTTTAAAATATTACTGATTTTTTCCAACTTCAAATAATATAACACATCGGTTTCCCACTGACTTAAAAGAGGAGAGTTTGGGTTTTTCCAGTTTATGAGAATAAGTCTACGTGCCAAAAGTGTAGTGAATGCAATCACAATTTGTTTGTCTTTCTCCGCTTTAAACCCATCTGGAAGAACACCAAACACAGCTGTTAATGGGTTTGGAGGGATTGTGAGTCCAAGGCTATCTGAAAGGTAATTAAAAATGTTTGTCCAGAATAATGTTAATTTGGTGCAGGACCAGAACGTGTGACCTAGTGAGGCTGGGACTTGGTTGCAACGTTCGCAGGTTGGATCATGCCCTGGGAATATTTTGGAAAGTTTTAGTCGAGACAAATGTGCTCGATATATAATTTTGAGTTGTATGATTGTATGCTTTGCGCATATGGAGCTCGAGTGAATTCTCTGCATTGCTACTTTCCACTCCTTTTCTGATATATTAATTGAAAGATCTTTTTCCCAGTGTCTTCTTGGATCTTTGAAAGGGAGGGATTGTAAAATGATTTTATATATTGTAGAGATGGAGTCTAAGTCCTTGAGATTGAGCAATATTTTTTCCAGCATGGATGAGGGTGCAACATGAGGAAAATCTGGAAGGTTTTGTCTAACAAAGTTTCTGATTTGAAGATAGTGAAAGAAATGTGTAGCTGGAATGTTAAATTTGGAATGTAATTGCTCATAGGATGCAAAGACGTTGTCTATATAAAGATCTCTAAGCAAGTTAATTCCAAATTTTTTCCAAGTATTAAAAACTGCATATGTTTGTGAAGGTTGAAAGAGGTGGTTCTCTTGCATGGGTGCAACATATAGAAGCTTCTCCGTCTTAAAATGCTTTCTACATTGGTTCCAGATTCTAAGTGAGTGGAGCACAATTGGGTTATTAGTGTATTGCCGATAACGTGTGTTTATTGGAGCACAGAGCAAGGAATACAAAGAAGTACTGCAGGATTTTACTTCTATTGTGGACCAAGCCTGTGTATGTTCTTCTATTTGTGTCCAGGTTTTTATCGCCTGTATATGGGATACATTTAAACAAAAAACTGTTGCTTTTACTTGGATATTAAAATCTGGCATTTGAATTTTTTTTTTTTTTTGTTTAGTTGCAGGGGAATGAGCTCAGTATGTTTTGCTGGAACAAAGCCATGAAAGTCTTGAAATGCTTAACTTTATCCAGAGGAATCCACAGCATGACAAGGTAAAAATGTAATATAGGTGTACTGAATTTTGGAGTGTAAAATGCTGTTAAATTTAGATTCATCATTGCAGATGCTCTATTTCCAAATATTTTCAGAATGTAATATGTAAACATGTTTAGGAAATGGCCCTAATATATCCATTTTATTAGTTTAATCACATATGAAAAGCCAAATGCAAGCCTCATGAAATTTCACATGTCTATCCAAATTCAGGCCCTCTTTTTTAGAATTAGAAAATCACACCCTAGCTAGATAGCAGCTTTTAAAAGCAGTAAGCTTGACTATTCACAGACAATTTCACCTATATTGTGCACAAAAATTACAGATGTAATGGAGACGATTGCTGCACCTTATACTGACCCTTCAGTATGTTACAGTAGAAGTATGAGTGAACACTGGGAGACCACACATCACAAACAGTAAGGCATTCCAACTTTAGAAGCAGTTTTTCAAAGGCATAAATGCAAGCTGTCATATAACCAATCTGTCTTTCTCACAGAATATGCTGATAAATAGTACTGAACAGAAGGTAGTAAAGACTGTATGTTTTCATCTCCTTTAATAGATTTGTTAATGTAACATAGTTGACAGAATATTGTTTATCTCTGTGAGGTACAATTAGTAGTGGTTCTTGTTGAATCTGTTGTAGAACGTAACTGTGTAATTTCTCTTTCCATTACTGTCCTGCAATTAATTCTAATTAAGATTCCAATACGACACTATATGATGATTTATCGTTAAACTGATAAGCCCAGTACATGACAGCTTTTGTCTCTTTTCAAAATTTGACACTAGTCAGAATGATTTCGCTTATCATTGCCATTATAATTTAAAGTAATTCTAGCTAAGGATCCTGCATGCTCTATCAGAAAAGATGTTTTTGTTAAATAAATAAAATGAACACTACTTAGATGGTTACACACATCGTTCTGCTCCACATCATTAAATGTGATCAATTTTTCATATTACACCTTGTCCCTTGAGGGAATTAGAACATTGCAAAATTTTAGGCTAGAACAATTATTTAATGTAAGCTTTGGTTCTGTAAGAAACTAATATAATAAACTTTGCAATGAATTATGTTCATGCCTAGAGCCTTTATTTAATTTTTTTTATAAAGCAAGCTTTTATATTCTATTGCCTCCCTGAGTTTGAGAAACAAAACTATATTTAAATTTTTTCTCCAACTGTAATTTAGCAATGAATTCAGCAAGTGTTTTACAAAGAATACAGAAAATGCTGTACATTTAAAAAAAAAAAAAAAAAAAAAAAGTTCTGTATTTACTGAATGGTGATTTTCGGACTTAAGCTTTTTTTAAATAGATGCAGCTTACAATTAGAATGTGGGTTTGGCTGAAATTTCAATGTTTTCTCTATCGGGGGTTAAAAAAAAAGTTTTGTTTAGAAAAGTAAAAGTGACCCATTAGTGTTTTTTAGGTGTGTTGTCAGTTTATAAATAGGCTGATTATGGCTGTCTACTTTAGTGATTACTATGATGGACGTTTGCATTCTGTCGAGGACTGATTTGTTTCTGCTGTGCAAGTACAACAGACAGAATAGGCCACTGCCTTTTATGACTGTAAATTTGAATACTATAATAATGTTAAAGAATGTTGTGTTAAATTAATACTGAAATTAGGGTGTTTCTTTAGTTGGTCTGCTCCTTGTTTGATAAAATTGTGAATGGCTTTCTTACAGTTTATTTTGAAATATGAACACATGTTTTAAGCTTTAATTGGTATAACATATTTATTATTTAATTTAGAAGCAAGGTATTTACAAAGTTTTTTAGAGTGTGTGTGTGTGTGTTTTTTTTTTTTTTAATTCAGATTTTCTAAAGCCTGGGTTTAAATTTGAAATTTTATTTTTAACCCTCCCAGGTGAAATAAGAATATGACTTTCTAAGGGAATCTGATCACATTTTGTCTCAAGAACGAGATTTGGCCCTGAAGGAGAACAAGCTCCAAATCAAACTGGAGAATCTAGAACAGGTCCTAAAGGTAACAAAAAGATTAAATCCTAAACCTGCATATTTTATAACTATTATATCTTAAACTACCTAAGAACAAATTAAGCACAGATCATTTTGTAGGTATGCAGTTGAAAACTGAATAGAATGTAGTATAAGTGTGGGGGTGTGTGTTTTCTGTGTTTGCGTATAGTTGTTACAAGTGAATGTTAAAATGAATAACTAAATTAATAATGAAATGGTAAAGTACAGTGTAAATACTGGTATCATGTCTGTTAGAATCTCTACATATTAATAATTTCTGCTGGTATAATAGCAGGATATTTATTAATAAATATCTGCCATCATTTTCCAGTTATTTTTTTTTGCCACATACCAAGATGTCTAAAATAAGTTAAGGTCAGGAAGAACGCCAAAGAACTTAATTGTCTCTAACCTTATGAACTAATATATAAAATATACAGTATGGGTAAAATTTTCCTGGCATCTAGCAGAATTTTATATTATGTTGAGACCTGATCACAAACCTCATTGAAAAGTTTATCATATTTTTCATAGTTTAGTGGCTATAGGTTACATCTCATAGGACTAAACAAAAATCTTAAACCTCCAGGAACCATAAAGTACAGTTGATGAGGCATTATAAGGACACAATGTAGGAAATTACTAGTACTTTGAATATTTTTAACGATGATCTAGTTTGTTTATATATTTATGCAGGATTGTTGCAGTGTAAGATAAGTTATATCACTCAGAAGTAAACCTTGAATAGATAATGTGGACCACAATATTCCAGAAATCAAGATATTGTCTAGTAAGAGTCTAAAAATAGCAAGCCTTAGCTCTCATACATGTTTCAGAGAAGCAAGTGATTGTTGGAGATAAGCCTAACAGAACTTCATAACTAATATGTTGGTAAAACAAACTGATAACATTGCATGCAGAGTTCCTGGAAAAAAGCAATTACCAGCCAAAAAGCTGATTCAATATTTGAAACTAAAAGTAATCAGGTAACAAATAAAATTGTGTACCAGGGTCTGCCAGAGACCAAAATCAATTTCCTGTAACATGCAGCTACCCATAAGAAATGTTCTGCTTCTTAAAAACTGAAGTCTTTTTCCATATATTTAATGTTCCATTTAAGTAACAAGAAGAAATAAAATCTTGAGATCATTCACTTGGTTGAAAAAAGAAAATTTAAGAAGCCTTAAATTAAACTATGTGAATACAAAAACACATTTCCACAGGCTGATGATATGAGACAGACAAGTATATTTTCTTAATGTTTTCATCAGAAGCAGCTCACATGTTTACATAAACACAAACATAATACATAGTAATCGCAAACTTGCATATTTCAATTCAGCATTTAAAATTTAAAGTACACACACACCCACCCAAGTCCTTTGAATGAAAATTAATATAGCTCTATTTTAGTAGACAGAATTCAGAGACTATTGCACATTGTATCTTAAAAGTGTGTCTGGGTTTATAAAGGACTTCTCTCCTTTTCAGTATTATAGTTGTCGATCCTATTTATTTATTGGAAGGGCCTCTGGTCAGCAGGATGCATAAGAGTACCCTGTTATTGGTCACAAGGTTGTGAACATAAATGAGATTATGTTAGTAATGTACAGATGATAATGAAACCTTTTCTGTAACCTTTTAATTGGATTCTGATGGATGCTTGGTTTTCTCCTCCCTGTAACTATTGATTTATTTTGCTTGGTGGTACTTTTTTAAACCCAGATTATGATAATAAAAGTCAAGCCTGGAATACAGCTTCATTGGAGTGCCTTAATACATGTAAAGCAAAGCAGAAAAAACTGGGTCGAATGGCATTCTACCTAAAGAGAGCAATACAAACCAATTCATGCAAGAGTATTGCAGGGTTTCCAAAATTCTAGAAAACCTTCCATATAATCGTGCTATTGCATGAAATACTTAGACAACCTCCAATCATTCTCTGCAAAAACAACTTAAGTGTTTCATACCCATTGCTGCAATTTTATGAACAGCATTTACTATTCTGAAATTTCAGATTTACTTTGAAATTGTCATGGTGCCAACACACAAATATAGCTAATAACAAAAAAATATTTTTAAATATTACTTTAGAAGTCACTTTTACTGGTTCTACAGAGACTAATGTGAGAACCATGTCAGCCAATGGCAGTGGAGCCCCCTACAATACCTCACTCTCGACTGCATTTTGGTGCCTATGATATTGGCCAACAGACATGAACAGGTTCTGCTGATGCACCCAGTAAAGATGAGATTGTCTAGAAAATTCCAAAAAATACAACTTTGAATTGTAACAGAATTTTGTCACTAAGCATTCATCAAATTTCTTTTCTTTACTACGACAAAACACAAAAGCTACTGAAAAAAGGGCCACCTGCTAGATGTAAGATGGGCACTGGCAAGATATAATGATGAAATCCATCAAGAAGACCTTGATCTCTAACTTAACTGCATGAAAGTAAGGATTTATGAATTGGAATTACTAAACTCAGACCTTGGAACCAACTTAAGATTAGCTAGAATCACCTGATGTACAGTATTAAATTGAATTAAAGTATTGTAGTACTGTTATATTAGACAGTTGCAACTGAGAACTTGTTTAAGTGCTGCTTTTGAGTTGCTATATCTTATTGTAATCAAATTTGATTTTTTCTTTATTAAAAGAAAAACTTCAGTAATTTACAATTATCATTGCAGCATATGCGAGAGGCTGCTGAAAGGCGCCAACAACTGGAGTTGGAGCATGAGCAAGCAGTGGCAGTACTTAATGCAAAACAGCAAGAGATTAACCTTCTGCAGAAGGTAAAGTACCATTTCATGTAATTAGTTGTGTGTCTAAATGTTATGTATTAAAATTTTAATTACCAGTTAAAAATATAGTATTGTTGTGTAGAAACTTTCAGTCGTCCTATATGGTATTTGCAGAGGAAATTGGTCCAGATTAGACATAAAACAAAAAACCTGCAACATCAATATCACTGTTCCATCATGATTGGTGTTTCAGTTGCATGTAGTATATTCTCTTGTCAGCCTTCTTTTAGCTGGAAAAATGTCTGTGCCTCATGGAGCAGGTTGTCTTCTGGCACCTGAGAAACCCAAGGCATTTAAGGTAAGTTTTCAGTCCATCCAATTTCTAACCTCTTAAATCCAATTCAGGGTGGTAGAAGGCTGGTGACTATTACTGGCTGCTCAAAACTCCTTTCAGGAGCCAGTCCTGTATGAGGTACCAGCCAGTTAGAGGGCACTCCCATGCTCATTTATACAGGGTCATTTCAGAGTTTAGTCTAAAATGCATGTGGTTTAGATGGAAGATGAAAACTCATGTGTAAGAACATGGAAACTCCACCCAGGCAGTGCCTGGTCCTGAAATGTGACCAAGGTGTCATGGAAGTGTGCAGCATCATTCTTAAATACAATTCATCCTTGAGATGAATGTATTCTAATAATTATTGTCCCCCAATTGTTGATGAAAGATACTTAACTTTTGGCCTAATCTGCCATTTATTTTATTTTTGTTTCTAAATGCCTTCATTGACACCACATAAGGAGGAGTGTACCTCTCAACATTCCCAAGTGACTGCTTACATTAATGAAATAATATATGTTAATTAAATAGAATTGCTATCTGCATTGTCATGTCATATCACTGAAATATTAACCATGCCATGCATGTTATTTGACTTTTTATGACTTTTATCCTTTTGAAAGGACTATGCAGGAGCCCAAGTGCATGTTGTTTGGGCAAACAAGTGTCAGTAGCATGTGCAGAGCAGCTTGGGAATAGGTCAGTGGCAGAGGGGAGGGCAGGCATAGTTCCACTCAGCACTAGAACAGTAAATAAATAAATTGTCAGCATTGTATCTGTAAATAGTAAATTAACTGAGTAAGTTTCCTAAATAAGGAAATCAGTAAAAGTATATATCGGGAGTACAACCCAAATAGCATTAGTGTTAGGAGAAAGGCATGGGTAACAAGCACTTTTAAAAAGCAAGGTTGTTTAAACAGTAATAGTATTGATATTTAAATTGAGTTGAGTTAGAAAGGAAGTGGCTTAGAAGAAAGTCTATTAAGAGATAAAAACACATGCAGCAGCCATCTTAAAGTGAGTCAGTAGTAGAAGAAAGAAAGTATTGAGATGTGAGAGCATCTTTAATAGTCGATACAGAGAATTAATGAGGTCCAGTAAGTGTTAAGCCATTCCTTTAGTTTATTAAACTCATAATTTATATATAATTTTAAAATGGTTTAATTGCCATCTATACAAATTTTAAGCGTGAGGCCAATACCATGCAAGTAATGTTTGACGTTAGGCTTCTTGAAGCTGGCTTTGCTGAAGGGCGGCTGCTCACTGGTATTCTGCATCTGTAAGAAATGCCAGCTGATCCATTACCTAGAGTTAATGGTTGCTGAACTCGGAGGATGTGACTATTCTGTGTTGTAAGAAATTGGAAAATCTTGTCCAGGTGTCTTTAAGGAGATAGTGTGCATCTCCAAACTTGGGTGGGAAGAGACTCTAGATCTGAGAGGTGCAAATGGATGGATTACAGTCGTAAGACCAGGGAAGGTGCAAATTGTTCTGAGGCATCAGTACTAGAGATTGTGGGTTTTCAAATATTTTCACACCCTTGTGGATCTAGATGATGGCTCTGATACCTTTGAGTTAATAGGTAGTAGTGAGGCGCATCAGTTGTCATCTCAAGGCCAGTCTACAGAAAGAGAAAGATATTATTAGTGAGGGGCTCTGTCATTAAGGAGACTGAGATGCAGGTGTGCTCAACAGATTTTGTATGGTGTGTATGGTATGGGTGCACTTTTGGGAGTTCCTTCTGGATGGGCTTTATCCACTGAGTCCAGATGTCATTATTTTATGTCATTCCAACATGAAGGGGGGCATGATTGTGTACGATGTACTGGTATTGAAAAAACAAATTTTTAAAACAGTATGGTACTGGAAGTAAATGAGTTTTCAAGCATCTTGCATTCAGATATTTATTTGTGTGATCAGAACTACACCAAATTGTTTATAGGTTATACATCTAGCTCAATTCACCAAGGGTCCCCCAGTCTTAAAAAGTCTTTATAAAACATAGTGATCAAGCAGCTTGTAATGATTTACAACATAATTGTCATTGGTGATGTTTTAATTTTTTTATTGCAAATAATGTACTGTTTAAATTTGCTGATGTGAGCTTCATAGTTTCCCAATACAAACAAGTTCCCATTACTAGTGTTCTTCAAAACATTTCTGTGATATTAAATTTTAACATAAAGCCTTCATATGCAGCCAGTCCTCTTCTTAGCCTTTAATGCTTTTTTAAGTCCTGAATATATAGATCTTTATTCAACAAATTTCTAACATAATCCCATTGCCCAAGAGTTCTTTACTAAAAGTAAAATTTGAAAAATTGAACTAACATTGCTCAAATGTAGAACTCTGTTGTCCAAAATGAGCATCACTCTTTGCTTTTGACAGCATACTCTCTGCATACTATATGCAGCTCTTTGTATGCCATATGATTTCTGCAAAAGAAAAGCATGCTTCAATACTTGAGTACCCAGTAACATTTTTGTTTAGTTGCAAACATTTTGCTTTAGAAGTCAGCTCTTCTTGTTTTTTGTTTTTTCATTGGGAATGGAGCAGTATTAACAATCAATTTCCTTACAAAACAGTAATTCTTTTTTACCCAATCTGATTATATACAATTATGGGTGTGCTGCACCATATCCGCCTGGTTCTGCAATGTCTGTTAAGATAATAGCAATATCACTAATAAGACATGATGTTATACAGACTATGATTACGGACTTTTTTTTTAGCCTTTCAGTTGGTTTTGTTTCCCTTTGACATCCTGTTAAATATTGTGTTTGCTACCATTATGGGTTTGTTATGATTTGCAATAATATGATTCAGAATGTTTTATGGTAATGTCTGTGCATGAGTACTGGTTGTTGGTACATACTCCTCATGTGTTTTTTAAAAGATAAATTGAACTATATTGAAATTTACTTTTTTTTATATCATTTTTAGCTTTTATGTTGCTTGTTTGGTTATAGAAGTCCAATTCCCTAGTATCTCAGTTGAAGTATATATTTGATCATTTCAAGATCAGACGTACTTCACTCAGCATCTACAAATTAAAAGATGATGGTGATGTTCAGAAAATATGAAGGAAAGGCTTTGTGTAACACAAAAAATGTCTGCCTTGTTTAGTCTTTTTTTTTTTTTTTCAAACTTGTATTTATTAAATATTCTGGAGTAGTGGACAATATCAGACAAAAATGCAATCAGATTTGAGACTTGAGGAAATGATAGGCAGTGATACATAAATGTAGCTAGGGGTTAATATGAAGTAAAATTTTGAAACAAATAGAAATAGGATGGCTGAATCGGAAAGGTTTACTGTTCATTAAAATCAAGTTACAATGGCTTGGTGAAAATGATAAGCATCTTTATATGAATATTTTGCAGTTTTAGAAAATATAAATGGTTTATGAGTAGGGGAAGAGTAGAAAAATGTTTGCAAAATATGTAGTGCCAGACTGAAGAGTAGTTTTAGCTTTTACTACAGACATTGTAAAACACGATTTTCTGCATAGAGAGCTTATTTGATTTTGATGTGATACACTCTATTAATCCCTGAGGGGAAATTGTTTTTTCACTTGACCCTTTGAAGGTCAAAGACCATCATCAGTCATTTTATAGTGCCTCTGGGGCAATTTTCAGGAGAACAATGGCCCAAGGGGGTAAGATCCCTTCTGGCAGCAACAGGAATTTCAACCGGCAAACTTACAGATACCAGAGTAGATCTGTGGCCTTAGAACCATTTGTCTTTGTCACTTTTCGTAGTGTACTCGGTACATACAAAGCACAAGTATCCTTTAAATTGAAGAGAATCACCTTATTTACACACTGAACTGGTGTGGAACACAAATTGCTGCATCAAGGGCTAAGCATAGCTGCTGCAAGCTGCAGTATGTGGCCATGTTAAAATTTAAGTACGTTAGTTTTACATTATGGCAGTTGTGCTTTGAATTTAAGTAGATGTATATTTGCCAGACTTTGGTACTGAGGGCACTAAAAGAAAGACACAAAAAAGAGGCTGAATCTGTTGTTGCTGTAATTTTAATAGATGTTTTTTGTTATCCTAATATGTCTTTTCAATATTCTTTAAGCAACTAATTTTAAGTAATTGTTAGACTGGATTTGATAGCATACTGTATGTATTTAAATGGAAGATTTTGTTGATTTGTTTTTAGAAGTAAATTTAAAAACAAGGAAACAAGGCACCT
This sequence comes from Polypterus bichir lapradei, assembly GCA_026402145.1. Taxonomy (NCBI): domain Eukaryota; kingdom Metazoa; phylum Chordata; class Cladistia; order Polypteriformes; family Polypteridae; genus Polypterus; species Polypterus bichir. The sequence continues at coordinate 9,175,445 of JANRMT010062838.1, read as the reverse complement.
GTAATGCGGGGATTCTTATTCAGTGCTTTCTGTTGTGTTTCATTTTTTTCCCCCACATATCCATGTGAAGGCTCAGGTTGAAGCTAAAAAGGAACATGAAGGTGCAGTGCATCTTCTAGAGGTAAGTCTAAAACACTTTCTACTAGTGTGGAATTAAAGAGGCACTAATTTATGACTGGAATGAAGCAATGTGCATTTTCTATGAAATATTTTTGGGAGCTTCTGAGTTCTTATATTTATGCTTTTAGTGTTCTTATTCCATGTGAGGTATGTTTTCTTTTGAGATTTTTGAGAATGTGGTCCTTAATCTTTGTCTATATAAATTGAATCTGGGCTTTTAATATATTGAAAACACTTTTGTTCTTTGTTTTTAATTTGTTCATATGTGTATGGAGAAAATGTAGTCCAACAACTACAGTATGTTCTTTCAACAGGCATTAATTTAAAATCCACTTTGATAGTTGAATAATATACAGTGTGCATTTGTTTTTGTATTAAAATACCACAATTGACCTTGGCTATGATTAATATTTGGACCGTGTATATCAGATATAAGGGTATGTATTTTACATGTATGGAATTGTTATATGTTCTGTCCATTCCTAATTTCTGTCTCTGTTCCTTAAATACCATGAAAAGCCCCTGTGCGTGGTATCCTTTGAAACTGGCATGATGAATTAGTTATCTTAATTGTTTCTGTACACAATCGGGTTGTGGAACACACAAGTTCTTCTCATATACTAAGATTTCACTCACATTGTGAATGTTTCTTACTTCTAATATGTACATTTACATTAAATTTCATCTGCTTATGACTAACATTTATTGAGATCCATATATAGTGATTTTTCTAACTGCAAAGTGTTAGGCATTCCAACTAGATTAGTGTCATTGGCAAATTTGACAAACTTGCTAGTAGTATTTTTTTATCAAGAAAAGGTCGATAAAATAGGTAGAACCAGTAATGATCCCTGAACAAGCCCAGTTAGACCTATTATTATTATTATTATTATTATTATTATTATTATTATTATTATATAAGTCCACAATGGTGGTTCGTTTATACAGTTGTACTTGGCTCATAGTTTTTACCCTTGTCTTTAGTAATTGCTTCCATGAATATTACGATACACATTACGCCATCTGGACTTAGGGAAAATTATAGTAACCTATCACCTTTTTATTTAAGATAAGACGTTTGTGATCTGCCACAGGGCCCAGTTGGGCACTGCTCGAAATGTAATGTGTGCCTCCCCTCCTGTTGGACCACCTCCTGAAGGAGGAATAGGGGCTATGTGCAATGTGACACGGGCAGCAATCAAAGCCAGAGGCCTTGGCGGACTGGAACCCAGACACACAAACTGACTCTTAGGATGTGGAATGTCACTTCTCTTGAAGGAAAGGAGCTGGAGTTGGTGGCTGAGGGGGAGAGCTACCAGCTAGATATAGCTGGGCTAATATCCACTCACTTACTTGAAGGTTGTGGGGAGGACTCTGACTACCATATGTGCTTATGAACCAAATGTCAATTTGGCGTACCAAGTCACTGGAGGGGATCCTGGAGAGGGTGGTTTGACCATAACAATCACCATGTTTACACACAAGGTGGCTCATTCGTGTACTTGCTACAAGAGTACCTTAGGCCAAAGATTTATAATTTTATAATCGTATCTTCAGATTTGAGGCCAGGTAAAGAGAGAAGCCCAGCAGACAACTGATCACCACCTGGTGGTATGTTGGGTCATATCACAGTTGTAGCTTCTGATACAGATGCCTCCTGGACACATCCCTGTGGCAGTCTTATGTGCACCACCACCTGGGAGGAGATTCCTGGAAAGACCCAGGGTTTGCTTGAAGGGATTATATATTCCAGATGGCCGTGGAACACTTGGATCCCACAGTATAAGTTGGCAAATGTGGCCTGAGAAAAGGACATATGGGTCTCACTGTTAAGATTATTGCTGTCACTACCCGACTTTGGATAAGTGGTGGAAAGTGAATGAATGAATGAACATTTCTAATCTTCCACACTTAAGTAAATTCCCAGTATACACAGATTACTGAGAGCATGAATTTTATATATTTCTGTTAGCTGTTTTTTTTTTTTATCTGTCCAAATAACTTTTATTAATATTGTGTAGTTAATAGTGCATTTTTATCTTGAAAACCACCATCAAAAATAAATTAAAAGTAGTCCCTTCATTTACTCAGAGAATTACTTAATCTTTTATTGAATTTATTAAAAGCATGTAACATTCCATACAATCAAGTCTAGCTTAAAAAACCAAATTTAATTCAAACCCCACCCAACAGCATTTTGGGATTGGCTTCAGCAGACCCCGGTGACCCTGTAGTTAGGATATAGCAGGTTGGATAATGGATGGATGGATGGATAACAGCATTTCATCAACATCATAAAATAAGAGTCTCTGGCACTGCAGAAACAAAGCTGAATTTTTTCTTGTCAGTAGATGGGTCCAAAGGCTGGATGTCTCAATGACAGCAATAAGAAGTTGCACCATTGTGACAAATAGACAGCAGAGGTTTGGATTTATCCCCATTCTAATCATGTTATTCAAGTAGCATTTGCAATGTTTGCCCAATAAAATAGACCATTCTATATACACTCCTCCCTACTACTTTTTTCCCCCTCTGTAATCAAACATTCTGGCACTTTCTAGTCCTGATGTTATTTTTAAATTTGTCTTGTCATTTTCAAATCTTCTTTGTTTTGTAGCTGGGTCAGTGTCTCCTGTTCCCTTTACAAGCTAAAATGGTTATATCGGGGTGTCTTTATGCAAGCAAAATTATTGTACCAGCACTTGAACACCATGCCTGCTAACTGTGTGATTTGAATTGAATTAAGTGATGGCTTAAATATATGTATAGTCAATTATTGATGGAGCAAACAATCACAAGTTTATTTATATTGTCTTGTGAGGTATTGCTTCTGTTTCTCTAAAGAAGATGCTTCAAAAGTTATTGATAGCATAACTGCTGTTTAAATTGTTTTGAAGGTATCAGTGAGTGCATTGCCAGGTATATGATGTTCTACTTCTTCAGCATGCCTTTATAGCTGAGGCTTCTCAGTTGAAGAAGGTGCACTTTGAGGTTATTGAACAAGGTGACGTTGTGTCAGGCTTGGTAAACCAGTATGTATCATTATAAGAGCAGATAGGGGTGACCTGATGAAAAAGACGGTATTGAAAAATAAATAAGGCCAAGCCTAAAAACATTGTGCCACTTCACTGCAGGTCACACCCACAATTGTTGTACCTGAGGAGAATGTGTAAACTCCACATAGGAAAAAGCCAGGTGTGGATTCGAATCCAGGAAGCTAGAGCTAACCAGTGCATTACATTGCCACCATTACAAAACACATGCACAATGCAGAACTATCCAATGATCCATCCATGTTGCAACATGCTTAAAGTGTTGTGGGAGCTGAAAGTAATATAACAAATTTAATACCTTTATTTTATTTGAACAATGTGTGTGTTGATGATGATTTCCATTGTTCAGAGCATGTAATTTACCTCTAACTTTAAAAACTTGAATGCCACAGCAATTCAAGCATTGCCTTGTGGTCACTGGGTTTATTCTGTTGTTTTTCAGATGAAAAGTTGATTTTTTGGTTCATCAGCTTCAGGTTCTGGGCAAATTCTTTAGGGTCAGACCTATGGAATGTTAACAGTACTAACCACAGAAGAAGGTAGGAAAGAAAGCTATATATATGTGTGTGTGTGTGTATATCATATATATATATAATATATCTATATCTATATCGATATCTATAGATATCTATAGATATAGATATAGATAGAGATAGAGATAGAGATATAGAGATATAGAGATATAGAGATACAGTATATATAGTATGTATGAAATCAAATGTATTTATTTTAACTTACACGATGCAATTTTATAGAAGCCTTCCATTTGTTGTCATATAAACATCTGGCTACTTATTTTCTTAGCAGTAAGATTGGTTTCTGAAATGTTGTTCAATTTTTATGATTATTGAATATTTTGCATGCTCAGGTGCTTTGATAGTAGTTCAGACAAAACGGGTGTATTAAGTTAAAGAAAAAGAGATACATCATTCATATTATAATCAAACTATATAGTGTGCAATTTATGTAGAGAAATATACATCATAAAATGTTTCAAAGAAACTGTTGTGTTTGTTCAGTCCTGAAGTGGGAATTTCACACAACACATGAACTAAAATACTGAGTATCCAAATGCTACCCAAAAATGAGTTCCCAGAACATTTGATATGTAGCCAGAAGGAAGCCAGGAATCCTTCTACTAATAAGCTTTGCATTTATCCCTAGAATCCTTGAAGGCTACGAAAAAACTTGTAATCCCCTGGTCGATAGACATTTGAGCTTGGGTTTTTAACTCATTAGATAGATAGATAGATAGATACTTTATTAATCCCAAGGGGAAAATTATTAACAGCAACATGTAAATTGAGTGATTTTTTTTCCTTCTTCTTTGGTTATATTCTTGAATAAAAGCGCACGTGTTTATTTGATATTTGGACTAAAGTCTTCATGCATTATACAGTACATTTCACATCATTATTAGTATAACATGGAAAAAGTTTACAAAACAAAAGATGCTGATGAGGACAGGTGTGAAGGAATTTAAGGTGGATCAGGATTCCGAGTTTTTTCTTAGGCTTCAGGGATTCTAGCAGGGCTGGACTGTGAAGCTTATTCAGGCCGGGAATCTCAAGTCTAACCCAGGCCGCACAATATACATCAGTTTTCTTGTACAGGCACAGACTCAAAAAACCAGCAAACACCATTTTGTCTTCTATTTTTTTATGAATGATTTTACTTTTACACATACATTTCACTCTTATATTAGTCTCAAGACAGCCTCTGATAAAGTGTGGAACAACACTTCATAAATAAATAAACCATGTAGTTCTATAATATTTATATCAAAAGAAATGTGCAAAAAGTAGTGATGAGCGAACACCAAAGTGTTCGGTCCGAACACATTGCGATTTATAATGTAAGTCAATGGGAGACAACCAGGCACCCCCTGCTCTGAAGAGGGGAGAGTGCCTGGTCCATTGGAAAAGTTCAGAAAGTGACAGAAAAAACACCCAAATGGACCGGGAACAGCATGGGGACGATGTCTGGATGCATCTTGGACTCCCAAGTCGTTGCTGAGAACCAGTTTGTCCGAGTTGTACGCCACTTTTACAGACTGAGAAAAACACGCCCAAAACTCCCCCAAAAAATCAATTTTGCAGGAAAAATGACGCTCTAAAACATTATATGCCAGTGCCACAGTGCATCGATTATTTTTGCAATTTCAAGTGTGAGTATGGAATCTTCACAGCTGCTGTCAGTGTCTGGATGGTCTGAAGTGTTGGTCAAAAAAGACCATTTTGAATTTCTTAAGTAGACAAAAGACTCAAAAAAAAATGTCTGTGCCACAGAATTCTGTCAAGCTTTTTTTAAAGAATGTACTTAGTAAATAAATAACTATGAAACATTTAATGTAGCCTATTTAGTCACTTTCTGTCATCATAGCGCTAAGGTTTAACTGTCAGAGTGTAAGAGACGCGCTTTAAAAATATAAAAAAGTAAAAACAAGACATTTTCGTTAATAAACTTACCAGGAAATAAAGAACAGGTACATTTAAAACCACAACTCATTCTGCTTACATACATATTTCATTACTAATAAAATAAAACATTTCGTGTAGCATATTAAGTCACTCTGAGGGGGGGGGGGGGGGAAAGGAAAAAAAAAAGTTAAAAATGTGACCATATGCTACACTTCATTAAAATTTAAAACAAATATAAAACAAAATAAATACACAGTAACAAATACCAAAATCCATACACCATTCAAATATGATTCTTAAGTACTCGTATTATAAATTTTTCAAAAGATCTTCATATATAACTTTAATCACAAAAGCACCAGGTGTACGCACCTCTCATCATAGCACTCCTGTTAACTGTCAGATGCACGAGAAGTCAAAACTTGATTTGAACAAAAACAAGAAACCATCCAACCAGAAAAGAAACCCTCCAACCTTAAACCTAAAGGATTTGTGCCTGCTACAGAGCAACACCTGCTCGTTTTCCAGTATAATACGAGTATAATTATATAATTTCACCATTCGTTTATTTCACTGGTTGCTCTGAATGCCAGGCTTAGGCAGCAGGCCACCAGGAAAGCTCCTGTTGATTGTAAATGTCAGTCTGGCACTGGATTCTAGTGTTAAAACATAAAGGTTATAATAGCCCAATAAATGAAAAGGAGCTACTATAATTTTGTAATATTAAAATCTGCTGCAACATTAATTTTGAGTAATCCTTACATAAGTGTGAAATGTGTCTATCTCAGTAAAAATACATGCATACTGTATAAAAACCAGTAGAACAAAATATTTACGTTTTTGCCAATTTCTCACACATCAATCTTACTGCCTAGTAAGTAAAATGAAGCATTTTACAAAAAGTAATTGCAACTTTAGCTTCTATAAGTAGGACATCATAAGGAGAAATAAAATACAGTGTGTTTTTATTCCTCTCTCTGAGATGTGTATATATACACACATAGATAGCTTTTACCTTCTTCAATGGTTAGGTTTTTGTTAAAAGTTTACCATCTTGACCCTGCAGAAGTTAACTGTTAACATGCCTAAAAAAGAGGACTGCTTTAAAAATTTTAAATTTAAAATTAAAACTATACTTGTAAGCATGTCGGACATTTTTTTCCTGTACATTCAATACAGTTTTTAATTTTTAAAGGCAGATATTTAATTGCATGCAGTATTCTTGAGCATAAACTTGGACACAAAGTAACATAAAAGCATACCTAGTTTAGTAATACTCTCAACTTTCTTCTGGTCTATTTAATAACTGTCAGACATTTATTCTGTTAGGTTTGAAGTAGAAATTCATTGTGTGTTTATTTATGTATATATACAGTGCGTTTGTGTGTGTTTATGGTTATACTGTATATAGTTGAATTTTAAATGTAAAATTAACAATTTTCAAGTATTTAACAAAAAACTGAGTTTACTTTTTAAACACAGTTGATGTCTGTTACTAAGGTCTTAAACCTAAATACTGTAGTCATATTGCTTTTTTGTCCATTTTATTGAGTGTCTGACTCAAAAAAGCTGAAATAGTGTTAAGATAAAAAATACTAGAAGCCATCTATTTGTTTGTTTTATTTCTGCTTCAGTCACATATATCAAGTAAACTTGCATGTTGAGCACATGAACTTCTATTATTATGACTAAAGCTAATAAAGGTACTTTTTCTTTGCTACACTAATTGTATGCATCAATCAGAAAATATTTTCTGACCTAATGCAATAAGGCAAAAATAAAAGTGGTAAAGTGGTGTGGTTTATCCTGGTTTCTGCTCCTCACATATACTAAATAAAAGTGTGTGTATGCGTGTGTATGTATAGTATTGATGAAGTACTCTGCTCCTTCCTATTGTGTCTTTACTTTTTCTGTGTAAAATTTTGTTTCTGTAATTGGCAAAATGTCTGAGCCTGCTCTATTAAATCTAGCTGCTTAAGATTAAGTAGTCATTTTTATTATAGTAATAGTAGGATTTCAGAATGTAGCAGTGCTTTTCAAATTATTTTGTTTTTTGGGTCCTAAGCTTCCACAAGAGTCTCACCGTCATAAACTGCATGCTTTTACATAATCAGCATTTGCTGATGAGATCATTAATCGAGGTTATCATTACCTTTCACCTCAAACACAGTTTCTTTGTTAATGTGACGATGGCTATTAGTCAGCAGCTTTTATACTTAGTCCCTCAAATGCCCTGGCTTGCTGAACATTATGTCACACATTCTGTGCTGTAATCACTTTGTTTTGGTTTGGTTGTTAAATATTTAATCTGTGTTTAATTGCATACTCGGTTAAGCACCTAAGTAGTTAATTGTGTTAAAATGAAAAGAATAACTTACCTTATAGTGGCCTTTATGAAAAAAGATATATATTTAAAATTAAGGAAGGATATCTAGGATCTTTTAGGTTTTGCTAATGTTATATGCATGCTATATGTTTTAAACCCTTTCTTGTAATGCACATCTTTTTTTTTAATGGAAGATATTTAACATTTAGTCTACCAAGTATTTGCTTTTCATGTCTTTGCATAACTTCTAAATTTTTCTGAGCGGATTGTGATTTGACATTAAACTAAATGTTGTGCAATGGTTTGTGTGCATGTATGATGTAAGATATTTATTTTAACACGCTTTAATGTACACATATGTAAATGTGTTTTCATTTTCTTTGTTTTGGTCATATTCTTGTGTCATCATTTTATTTTACTTTTTGCATTACCTTTTTTGTACAGAAAACCTTGGACAGCATGCAGGTATTTGGGAATTGTTTCTTATTAGTCATTAGTTTTAACATTTAAATATAAAATCCTCAGAAAACCTTTGAATTGGATCTTTTTTCCCTCACTGTTTTAGGAAGACATTGTACATTGTTTAGAAAAAGAGATTTTCTATCATTAGCTATTTTAGTGTTAAAAGTTACAAGAATGTAATGTTAATTTTGGACAAAAGGGTTACATCTTTATCTTATGTTCAAAACGTTTCTAGACGTTCGCTGAAGGAGTATACCGTACAATAGTACTCAAACAGCAACCTGTCCTGTTAAATCTATTAACCTCACTAGTAAATAACTCTAGTGATCGTATATCAAATACTACTTAAATCCTCAGTTAAATTTACATTATTATCTTATTGGTAAATATAACTATACATTTGTGTTTTTTGGAGAAATCCTGCTAAATGAACATTGTTTTTTTTATAACTACAGCTGCTTTTTGAGTAGTTTTTCAGTTTGATACTGTCAATTTTTTTTTGTTCCTCAGAGCTTCTTTAAAGAATGTCCAAAAATGTTTTGACATGAATCATCGATTAAGTTTGCAATTTTGGCATTGTAGTTATTGATTTCTTTTTCTGTTGTTGTAGGTATGGTTATCATTACAAGGCGTGTTTTTTCCATTTAATCTGCTTTTATGTTTTGAACATGTAATACACCACTACTTTGCATGTCACAAGAAGCAGTGACTTCTTGTAGCCAGGTTCTAAATGAGTTATTTCCATTTTACTGGTTTATTAAACTATGGCCAGTATAGCATTTAATCTCTTGTGCTGTTGCATAAATAGATTTTAAGTATTGCCATAGGCCCACAAGAAACATTTCTTTGTTTCATTCCACTTCAAAATTCTTCTTTTCATGAACTGCTTATTTATCCATTTATTGTTTGGTCTATTTGCACACTGTTCCTCTAGCCCAAACAGCCTAAGTGTAAAAATGCTGCTTGATTAGTTTATACTTCACTTAACTAGTAAAACATTAGGAGCATCATTACTGCACTTAAGCTAGGATATGGAGGTTTTGTCCACCTTCATTAAATGCTTATTGGAGAAATAATACTTTCTCTTTTCCTTTTGAAATTGGAGGAGGAAAATGTATTCAGTTGCAGCCTTCTTGTAGTAAGCAAAAAAGTCTGTATACATGATGTGCATTCTTTATTTGATTTCTTTTTTCCCCAAGTTCACACAATTTCTACCATATACTTTTAGCCAAATGAATACCTGTATACTGCAGTCTGTACATTGTGCCTTTTTAGCACTAGAATCCCTGATGCCTATGAAATAACTTGTAATCCCGGGTCACCAGTCTACTTGTGACTTTACACTATGCGAAGATAAATAAATCAAGGGATATAACATTCGATGCAGATTTATATAAGTAACATATAAATGTTTTTCATATAAAGACCATCACAAATGGAACTTTGCACAATTCCAGATTGACTGGCAGGATGATGCCCGACCTCTTGCTGCATTCAAACTGTGCCATCTTTCGCCTTTATGCCTGGTGCAGCTGCGTCGTTGTTATGTGTGAGTGGACGTTTCTTGTTGGGAGGGCTTCTGTTCTTTCTGCGATGTAGAACCTTCTGAGTTCACCTCTGTTATAGTATGTGTTTATTTGAAAATAGCAGTGTCAGATCGGGGAGAATGTAAATGTGATTGAGAGAATAAAACTGAAATAAAAATAAAATGCTAACCTTTACAAGTACCATAGGTTTGCACCAACTGTTACAGACTCAAATCAAATGTATGTTTTTTTCTATAGTAGTAAGAATAAGCACATCTCAGTACTCAAAACGGTAACTCTAGGAAGTGCCTGGAATCGAATTATGAGTCCGCAGTTCTTACCACTGCACCACCCAAGTGGTGGTGTCAGTGTTGTATCCTAACCTAATTTTTTTTTCTTCAGTTATAGTCTTCAATAAAAGCACACTTGTTTTGTTATACACTAGCAAAATACCCGCGCTTCGCAGCGGCGAAGTACTGCCTTAAAATTTTTATTAAGAAGACAATTAAACCCTTTTAAAACTGAGGGAAAATATACCAATAATTAATTGTTAAGGATCTCTTTGTATGCCACGTTGTCAGTTCGGCCCTCCAGTTGTAATATGACCAAGCTGTAGCTGTGCGCTGAGCTTACTCTTGAGCATGCAACGTACAGTTGGCCATGTGAACAGTAATCTTGTTTCAAATCTCACAGCTTGGATTGCTGCTGTCATAATCGGTTTGAGTTTCATGGTTTGTTTCAATTACGACAGTATTTGTAGGAGTTGTGTTGAAGAGACATTCGGCATCTGTCAAGCATTGTAAGTATACAACCAGTTTCATTGATAACTTCACATCCAGCTTTTGAGAGTTTAAACATTTCTAAACATCAAAGTGTCCACTACTGAAATCATCACCTGTGAATCTAAGATGTTTAAGAGGCATTGGTGGTTGTCCAAAGGTGTAAAATATTTGGCCATTTCGGTACACTTAAGCATTTCACTCTTCTATTGCTCCTGTGTAGTATAATTATCTCCTGTACCGTCATCAGTCCACACCTTGAACCTGTCCCAGTCATTCAATACATAAGACACAATGTTCCTCCGGATATCAAGAGTGAGCCTGATATGGCCGTGCAATATGTAACAAAGAGAATGGAAAAGGCAGGTGCCATCTCCGGGCATGGAAACCACTTGGAAAGTGACAGTTCTTTGATCGATAGTGATCACCTCGATAGACATGTTAATGGGGGTACGGTTGGAATGATAAAGGAAATGGGTATCTGAACAATGTAAAGTAAGTCTAAAATACCTACACAATAACTATAATCGTAATAAATAAACAATAAAACAGCGGAGAAGCCGTGGATTAAATAAAAAGGCTGTAGTTATCAGCAGGGAGACGTGAATACCGTGGCGAAGCAAGGAAGGGAATGTAGAGAATGAAATGACAGACGGCCTTATATAGGCAGGCAGCCAACAACGTGGGAGGCGTTGGGATGGGGGACCCAACGCCGCCTCACACAGTGACCGAGCTGCAGGCTATGGACGTATATATGTACGTAAGTAGGATTCAGTTAGCGTTGGGAACCCGCGTACCAAATTTCTTGAAGATGGGCCCATAAGTAACAAAGACCGTTGAAAAGTTCAATATGACGGCCGACAGTGGCATCATATCACCGAAATAAGTACCAAATTTCAGCCTTCTACCTACAAGGGAAGTTGGAGAATTAGTGACGTTGGAAAGTTGAATATGGCAGCTGATAGTGGCGTCACACCACCGAAATAAGTATGTACATTGGTTTCGGTTAGCGCAGGGAAGCCGCCTACCAAATTTCGTGAAGATGGGGCCATGAATAAGAAAGTTCAACATGGTGGACGCTGTTGACTGTTATGACCGTTACGCGTAGAATTTCGAAATGAAACCTGCTTAACTTTTGTAAGTAAGCTGTAAGGAATGAGCCTGCCAAATTTCAGCCTTCTACCTACACGGGAAGTTGGAGAATTAGTGATGTTGGAAACTTCAATATGGCAGTCGACAGTGGCATCATACCACTGAAGTACGTACGTACATCGGTTTTGGTTAGCGCAGGGAAGCCACCTGCCAAATTTCGTGAAGATGGGGCCATAAATAAGAAAGTTGAACATGGCGAACATTGTCAACCGTTATGACCGTTACGTGTAGAATTTCAAAATGAAACCTGCTTAACTTTTGTAAGTAATCTGTAAGGAATGAGCCTGCCAAATTTCAGCCTTCTCCCTACACGGGAAGTTGGAGAATTAGTGATGTTTAGAAAATTCAATATGGCGGCCGACGGTGGCGTCATACCACCGAAATAAGTACGTACATCGGTTTTGGTTAACGTAGGGAAGCCACTTAACAAATTTCTTGAAGATGGGGTCAGCCTTCTACCTACACGGGAAGTTGGAAAATTAGTGACGTTGGAAAGTTCAATATGGCGGCCGACAGTGGCGTCATACCATCGAAATAAGTACGTACATCGGTTTCGGTTAGCACAGGGAATCCGCCTACCAAATTTCGTGAAGATGGGGCCATAAATAAGAAAGTTCAACATGGCGGACGTTGTCGACCGTTATCGACCGTTATGACCGTTACGTGTAGAATTTCGAAATGAAACCTGCTTAACTTTTGTAAGTAAGCTGTAAGGAATGAGCCTGCCAAATTTCAGCCTTCTACCTACACGGGAAGTTGAAGAATTAGTGATGAGTGAGTGAGTCAGTCAGTCAGTCAGTGAGGGCTTTGCCTTTTATTAGTATAGAGGTATCTTTTGATATTTGGACTTCAGTCTTGACACATTATACACTTCATGTTAAAATTTTGTCATTAGTACTAAAACATGAAAAAAGTTTCTGTTTTAGGTATGTGTTGAACATTTCCTGTCATTCTACGTTTACCCAGATCATTGTAGACATGGAACACACATGAAATGCATGCGTTCCAAGTAATGATATATTATTTACCCTCTACAATTCAAGGCACCTCACACACAGATAAAGAGCCTTGAGCTGGGAGAACTTTTTGCCTGAGTTGAGCTGTGGTTGTGGGGGGATGGGATAACAGGCTGCTTATTCTGATTGACACAATTACAGCACAAAAGACGCTAATTGAGAGGTGCGCAGGAATTTAAATTGGCCCTGGATTATGAATTTTTTCGTGGGCTTCAGGAATTCTAGTGTTAAGGGGGAGGAGGGTACTTGAGTCTGTGCTCTCATTAAAAAGGAATAATATTAAATACATTCTGCAGTATATCCTGTATGTTAGTTTCACAAAATAATGTTAATATCGATTAATGAAATTCATTTGCTTTGTACTAGCAAGTAGGCATTATAGTGATTCTTTAACCTTTAAAGTGAATGTGGATATTGAATGTCTGGAGAAAAGTACAATCAATTACAGTAAATAATTTTGTACAATAATGGCATATTATAAGGACATATATTTGATTGTTTGTTTCTAACTTGTGCATGCAAATGTTTACTAAATGAGTTTTGTTTCCCAGTAAAGAAAGTTATATAAGTTAAATAAACTGTGATTTATTATGTAATAATTATAGCATATGTATATACAATGTTATATATCACGTATGTGTATTTTATTTTAAAACCTTTTAGGAATGCAACATTGTTAGGGTTCTTGGCACTGTAACTGCATGGTATACAGAAATTCTGGTTAACATAAACCATTAGGATTGTTTTATGGAGTGGTGGGACATGTTTACTTTGTTGTAATAGCACATTTTAATGTTCATTCAATATCTCTTTAATGAATAGGCCAAGGTTCGTGAACTGGAAGAAAAATGTCGGACTCAGAGTGAGCAATTCAATCTGTTGTCAGAGGAGTTGGAGAAATTTCGATTGCAAGCTGGGAAATTTGATTTTCTTAGCTCTAGTCCTTTAGCTGCATATGGTTCTCCAGGATATTTAAATAAGTCCCTTTCTCAGCTTATCAATGGTCTGGCTACTCCATCTGGGAAAGGTAAGGACACTTTTTTTTTTTTTTTTTTGCACAAGCTCAATTAGAATAATGATCTTTTTTCCCAGGCATATGCTTTATGCATTTTATTTACTTTATATAGAAGTTGATTGGAAATTTGTAACTCCTATATTAAAATAACCTCATCGGCTCTGTTGTTATAATCCTTTTTATATGCATATAAAAATTAGGCTACACATTCAAGAAATGTGGACAGCAGTCCACACCAACAGTGTATTTAAATGATGGTGCTTTCTTAATAGAAAATGTTAGTGATTAGTGCTTTATTTACTCTTGTGCAATTTGTAACACAAAAGTCATGATCTAGTAGTGCTGCACTTAAAGGTGAAATATCTGACCACTACTATACCAAGTAAAACAAAACAGGTTGAAACAATAAACTACGTCTCAAAGGGCCAGTCTATACATTTTAGGATCCCTGTTTATTATGATGCTTGTCAAGTCAATTTACTCATGATACTCAACTAGCACTTTCCTCTCACCTCGTTCTAAAGTCCCTGTTCTGTCCACTTTCTCCAGCAAATGGAGTTCTTGCCAAATACTCACTTCTTGTAAAGTTATTCTGGATCAATCATTTCAGCCTGGACTATAAACCACTTACTAGTACACCAGAAGAATTGCTTCCACTTTATACTGTGTACAAACTCTGGGGTTGCACTATGAGAGCTCTTAATAGCTGCACCAGGCACTCGTGCACTCCCATATCTAGCTCTAGAGAGGCTGTCTTCCCCAAGTCCTGTGGGAGTCCAAGCATAATGCAACTGGTCTCCACTCTACTCACTGGCATCTTGAGGTACTTGCAACATAATAACCACAGTTCTCACAGCAGTTGCTTAGCATCCAGATGTACCTTTACTTTTTTTTTAGAGAGCCTTTCACATTTCAACTAATTTCATCAGACTCTATCCATCCTTTAATTTTCCACACTGCTTATTATTTTTCAGAGTTGTGGAATGGAAGACTTTATTCAGGCTGAATCAGATGTAAAGTAGGAACCAACCCTGGAAGGGCTCCAGCACACACACACTGACTGTATTGGGACAATGTAAAGTCATCAGTTTAGCTAGCATGCATGTGTTTAAGATGAGAAGTGGAGTACGGTGGGGAAAATCAATACATGTAAAATGACAAAGCTAAGACTTCACACAGATAGTGGCTAGGCAAGGTTTTGAACCCAGATCACTGGAATGGTAATGTAGGACAAACCTGAACAATATTACATGATTTCAGCACTGTTGCACTTTTGTGATCACTGGGAGCTTTCCATTAGAGTCCAGACAGACAGACAAATAAATAGCTCCAAAGAAATTTTACATTCACTCTACAGAGAAAAAGTCAGAAATAGCCAGACATGATGCATAAAAGGTCAATAGATATGTAGTAAAAGTTTTAGGAAGGTGGCTAAACTCAAGGTTATAAAATGGTCTACGTTTGTTTTCTCAGAAACAATTAACTTTTTTCTCATCAAAATTTTGACAGGTTACTCAAGTGTGCAGTCATCGTTTATAACATAGCCACCTTGAAGTTACACATGCATCACCTGCTTAGTAATACATGACACCAAAATGATGGGACCCATGAATAACAAATATACAAAACGATGACTAATGAGATGTCACTCAAAAAACAGTAGAACTTTTTGTAAAAATATGTCTAAGTAGATAGAATGCATTAGAACCTCCTTGTCAGTTACTAATTCATATGTTGATTGTTTGTATCACAATGCTGAATGAGTGCGTATTTTGCCTCAAGTATTGTGGTCTGGTTTTGTTATAGTAAAGAGTATTTCAGTTTCTTTACACAGTTTCTAATACGATTGATTTTAGAAGATTAACAAGATCTTAATTTGCTGTAAAATCCATATGCATAACATTTTTTGCTTTATAGTTGTGCAATAAATGTTCTTGTATGTATGTGCTTTAATTGTAGGTAATGACAGCCCTGCTTCAGCTAGAACTGTGATCTCAGAAATTATCCGACCTATCCAGATATCTCCTGACAAAGCTGATTTCCTGTCTGTCAAACCAGCATTCCTTGTCAGGTCTGGTCCTAACAGTCCCAGGCGTGGGTTCTTTGCTGAGGTCAGTCGGGCATAAATAGGTAAAGGTCAGTTTATTTAGAATAGCATAAAGAAATAAATAGGCTTGCTGAATTTTTTTTCTTCTTTTTAGTTATGGTTAGAAATGTTGCCGTTTATAGCACCCTGTCAGGTCTCTTAAGGAAATATTCCTACATCATTTTTCTTTTTTTATTTACAGTATATGCTTGCCTAACTCTTGGAGATCCAAAACTTGGTATCCTTAGCCCTGTGCAATTATTATCTCATTACTTTTATATAACTTAACAAATAAAGTAACAGTACTACAGAGCATTTACTCTGAAGGAAAATTGCATATACTGTAACAGTAATATTAACAGTTATAACCTTTTGTTTATTCACATAATTAACATAATAGTATATTCTTTAAATATCAGAACACTAAAGGTATAATTTCATATGTACGGATTGTATCTTCATGGTGTTAGCATTATCATAAAATATGGAGAATATGAATAAACACATCGCTTCTTACAAAAAATGTATTTTGTAGATTTTAATTTCAAGATGAAACTCTCAGCTTCCATTGTTTTGCTGCTGTTTGTATATTGATATTTTCTTCTTTTAAATTATTAAACATTTTTATAATTTTTGCTTTTTTTTAATATTTTTTCAAGCAGTCATGTGCTGTTTCAATTATAAAAAAAAATGAGATTTAATTAATTTTATTTTAGCCAAATGGGTTATACTTATTTTAGAGTGCTACTTAACAGGTTGTTTTAATGATTTTATTTTCTGGTCAAGCGGAAATGAATCATCTGTTGAAATTACACATGCAGCAGTTGTATTACTGTTTAGGCTGAGTATAGTACATTATAATTATATTATGCAGGTTTTTAAAGTATTTTTCTTCACCCTTGTATAGCAGTAAGAAGGGATTTTGCAATACAGATCAAGATTTTAAAAGGTAATTTAAAAGTAATAGAATAAACTTTTATCTATAATTAGCACTTTTGTTTTGTTTCTGGTTTCTTGTTATGCAGGAAATTAGGGCTTTCTGTGATGTTTTGTGTTTAAACATTTTGGATGATGCTAGTAACAAATCACAATTCTTGTTGCTAGTTATACATAGCAAATACACTTTTTTGAAGTTGCTATGTGCTTCACTAGGACAAATAAAGTGCATAATAAATAGCAAGATGAAAAGATCAGGATGTTAAAGCTGGCCCCTTTTTTTATTTGGACTTGGTTAGAGTTCCCTATTAAGAATCTCTGCTCTCCCTTTTCATACTGCCCTCTCATCTCCATTTTGGCTTTGTTTTTTTAGGTTGTCATGGAACACAGCACTGAGCAGTTTGGTTGTTTCTTTAGTAGATGTCCTTGGAGTTAACTGGCATTTTAGCTTTGTTGAACCTTTTTCACCACTTACTGTTAACCAGTAGCTCAGTAACAGAACATGTCAAAATCTACTAAGTAAATTGAAGATGTGCCGATCTGTCACTACTTCTGACCAAAACTACCACATGATATAAATAACATAGCACTCAAATATGATTGAAGTAAGTCAGGCAGGGCAGAAATGAGCTCTGAATTGTACAACAAATGTCATAAGTTTGTAAAACCAGGGGTTATCTGATTACTGTGATAAATATGTTTAACAATTCTAAATGAGATTTAATTCCAAACCTGATAACACAATTACAGTTTTAATTGTATCAATAAAAGCAAAACGTGTCCTTTTGGGGCTATAAAAGCTATCATTGGATACCAGTTACAATAACTCCCGTGTTTGTTTGTTTACTTGTTTGTTACTGTTTACTACCATTTCAGGCTCTTGGCACACATTTTCTAACATGGACACCACAACCTGCAAGAAATGACTAGAGTACAGTTGTTGCCAAAAGTTTTGAGAATGACCAAAGTTTGCTGCTTCAGTGTTTTTAGACCTTTTTGTCAGATGTTTCTATGGTATACTGAAGTATAATTACAAGCATTTTATATGTTTCAAATGCTTTTATTGATAATTACATAAAGTTTATGCAAAGAGTCCATATTTGTAGTGTTGGCCCTTCTTTCTTTTTCAAGACCTCTGCAATTTGCCCTGGCATGCTGTCAATCAACTTCTGGGCCAAATCTTGACAAATGGCAGGCCACTCTTCCATTATCAATGTTAGGAGTTTGTCGGAATTGCTGGGGTTGTTGTTTGTCCACCTGCCTCTTGAGGATTAACCACAAGTTCTCAATGGGATTAAGGTCTGGAGAAGTTTCCTGACCATGGACCCAAAATTTCAATGTTTTATTACCCAAGCCACTTAGTTATCACTTTTGCCTTATGGCATGGTGCTCCATCATGCTGGAAAAGGCATTATTTGTCACCAAACTGTTCTTGGATGGCTGGAAGAAGTTGTTATTGGACAATGTTTTGGACTTGCACCCTTTGTCTCCTGGCACACCAGAGCCAGTTGTGGGGCTGCCAGAATGCATCAGTTTGTATGGCCACAACACCACATGTCACTGCAACTCTAGACTAACAGTTCTACACCAGCAGTTTTAGAATAGACGTTTACAGGCAGACATAGTACACGCTAACCTCAGTAACTTCAAATTCTGTACAGTTCATGCTAACCTCACTAACCTTTAATTCCACACAGTACATACAAACCACTCTAATCCCTAACTTTTACTTCTGTCCTAAAATTGCTGGTCTTTAACTGTTGGCCTGGATCAGTGGTGACATATGTCGTTGTTGCTCTGCAAGTAAATAATAATTTGGGACTGTCAGCAAGAGCTGGAAGCTCTAGGGAAAGAGGTGTAAGTGACATTACCTGCCTTCTTTCATCATAGACAGTATCAGGTCACTGGCAAACAAAGTGGCTGACCATTTTTTTCAGCACCGACCAGGTACCACAGGAAATGCTATAACCTCACATGCTTCATGGAAACCTGGTTGATAGCTGCAACTCTGGGCTCCCTGGTTACACTGGATTGCTATAATATCATGCATTCAGGTAAAAATAGAAGGAAAACAATAAGAGAGGTGGACTTTCCATTTTTCTGAATGAAAAATGATGTAACCCTAGACACATTACAATTAAAGCACAGGTTTGCAACCTGAATGTTGAACTGTTTGCAGTGTCCTTATGAACTTATTACATGCCGAGGATATTTTCTCATACATTTGTTTTGGATGTTTATGCCCCTCACTTTGGTGGACGCGGCCTTTGCAACTTGCACAGTATACTGTGTATTCAGACAATTCACTACTGATTATCCCAGCACTTGAAATACAATTTCTGGATAGTCTAATCAAGTGTTGCCTGCATTACCCCCTTCATCAGTTTGGGTACATTGGCACACATCTGTTCTACACTGACATGTTTGTTTTTCTCTCTATCTCTTGGTTAGTCCAATTGCAGTTCAAGATTATCTAGTAATTGTAATACTAAAAGACAGTTGGTCCGATATGTGTTTGTCTGAATGATTATAGGGAAATCGAGGTCACCCTGGGGTTGTAGAATAGCTTGTATGTGGCTCAGCAATTAGTATCTGATTTTTAAAATAAAATAAAGAGGACTATGTGGCCAGCGCTTAGGAAGGGGCTGAAGGATCACTCCTGCTGAGCGATTATAGAGCAGGAGCAACTATTGTACACAGGATATGCTTTCGCTAGGAGGGGCCACCAAATGACAGCGGTGCGAGCGGAGTAGGACGCAGCAGCTCACCATGGAATATCATGGGACATGATGGGTGGAGGGGACACGGGCCAGAATAAAAAGGTTGTCTGCAACTTTTGGTTGTTTTCTTGTTAGATTGGAAGATCCTAATAGGATAAGCTAGAGAAATGTCTGTTTTAAAAGGGTAGCACCAGGGACTTGATTTTAAAGGACGGTTTTCTGCCTGTATTTTACAACTTGCTTTTAATTGATTTATTTGGATTTTAATCTCCACAATTCATTTGTTTTATTGGATTATTTATTCATGAACTTCTTACCACTGCACTCTTTTGAATACTGTTGTTTTTGATGGTTTTAAAGTACTTCTGCATTTTATTGCACCTACCTCTTGCTTTGTGTGAGTTTTCTCATCTGTCTGCCTCATCCGGTTACGTTATCGATAGTGTCTCATTTAAGAGGCTCCCAAAACTGAATCCTTGATAAAATATCCAAACAGCAAAATGATTAATATACAGTATATGAATGTTACATTAAGAAGTTTTGTTAAATTTTTTTTTTAATAAAAAAAAAAAACTGAATTAATTCATAAAGCTATGAAAGTGGTGTTCACTGGTTGAAAGTGAAATTGGTCACACAATTGGAGTTCTTAATGAAATGTATCATTAAAATATGCATTTTTACATTTTGTTTAAATGTGGTCATTGTTGTGGATTGATTCTAAACAGTAAAATATTTACATGCACCTAAAATGATCACAGTTTGCTGCCTCTTCTGGTTTAGGCAGCAGTCCTGCCGAATTTGTAAACAAATGGAAGTCCATTTAATCTGCAGTATAACACAGCCAAATACACCAGTTTCAATGTTATTAGGTAATTATTCTTGATACTGTTTCAGTTTTTATGATAAAATTACACAGTTTAGTGTGCTAACTTTCTTTTTTTAATTCCTACTAACACGATATGTTCTGGAATATTTTAAAAAGCACAACTGTTAATTTGTAAAGCTAAAAATTCAACAAGGCAAGAAATCACTGTGAATCATTATATGCAATTGATAAAATCACAAATAAGAGAAACATAATTAATATGATACCAAAACATTATTCTCTCACCATACCTTTAATAACAACTTTAACTTTATTACTGTTACTGCACAATATAAATTAGGGAACTCAGTGTTTATATTAATTAACAAGGTATCATTCTCTGATACATTTATATTTAATAATTTATTACAGTCAATTAGTTAATGTCATGAATTGTATAATAACAGTTGATGATAAAAGGAAATTTCATTGGTGTTTCAGCTGCTTTTGGTTGACTATTTGAATCACTTGCAACCACTTCAGGATAACTAATCACATACAGTATCATGGTACTGCAGTAATGCTCTCTGAGTGGCTTTATATGTCTATGTATTGCCTGCAACTAACTTGCAAATTATGTCATAGAATTTCCTTTAAGTTCTACTGCCATATAATTTGATATTGACTGCATTAATTTTTGGCAAGAATACAAAAACAAAGTCTTTGATTATGTAGTTTTTCTAATGCTGCCTTATAGTGTACAGTATATTTGCTTCAAGTAATAATAAATAGTAATTGGGCAGCTATGAAGCTTAATCTCTGTCTGTCTGTTTTAACATAGTACATTTCTCAGCAACTATTAATATATCACTTTTTATAATAACTGCAGGTATTTCACCAGACCTGTGTTACAGGTTGTGTCTCAGTACTTTTTTGTACACAAAACATATTTGTAGTGTTTTAAGTTCCCTGGAGCTGCTTACTTCTGGACATGGTACAATTACCCATGAGTAAAACATTCCTGCCATAGATCAATTCTTGCTTTTCCTGACCCTGGCTTTTTGTTGACTTTTGTTTTTTGTTGACTTTTGATTTTTTGCTGACTTTTGAATTAAGACCAGGAATTATGAGAATTTTGAACATTTAGTAGTATATGTGTTAGATGTTTTCTTCACTCAAGCATTACTTGTTTTTCATCAGTTCTGTTATATATATAATTTTTTTTTTGCCATAGCCATTTTAATTTTGGGTTTGTTTTCTGTAGTGGTTGAAGTGGAAAAAATAACTACTAGTAGCATGTTTTAATTTTGTAGTCCATAGACGCAAATATATAATTTATGTAAGCTATTTAAGACTGGGTGTAGATGACTTTGGGAAGCACTGACAGTACTGTAGGAAACGTTCAAAACAGGTGAGAAGTATGGATTGTGCTGACAAGAACAGGTTAAAAGAAATTGTATCTTGAACCATATGTATAATGTCTACTACTTCTATTAGGTGGTCGTGTGGGACACTTTAACTTTGCTAGCATTTAAACTGACTCTGTCTCTCCCTGCAGAGCAAACAACTTCCTCTTTTATTTCACTCTCCTTCCCTGGCACCCTGACTCTAGCTTCATAGTGCTTGCTAAACATACCTTTTACTTGAACTTCGCCAGACCTTCATTCACAGCTGATGCCACATATTATTTCTTTATCCTGTGCAGAACACCTTCGTCCATCCTATTTTCAGTGAATTTGTTCATGTACTCTTCCATCACTTCTGGTGCTGCCTTCATTTGCATAAACTGACAAGCTCACTTTCTCTGCATGATTACAGCACAAAGCCAGGACAAAAGATGCTGTGACTTAGAATATCCTACTTGCTATAACATTATTATTGACAAATATCAGTTACAAAAATGGGTAAGCTAGTTTTCTTTTTTCCATCAGAGTGACAAAATTTAGTCAAATCCATCAAAGCATGCCACTCTTTACTAGAACTGAACTGTAATCTTCAATTTGCAAGTACTACTTACAGTGGTGTGAAAAACTATTTGCTCCCTTCCTGATTTCTTATTCTTTTGCATGTTTGTCACACAAAATGTTTCTGATCATCAAACACATGTAACCATTAGTCAAATATAACACAAGTAAACACAAAATGCAGTTTTTAAATGATGGTTTTTATTTAGGGAGAAAAAAAATCCAAACCTACATAGCCCTGTGTGAAAAAGTAATTGCCCCCTTGTTAAAAAATAACCTAACTGTGGTGTATCACACTTGAGTTCAATTTCTGTAGCCACCCCCAGGCCTGATTACTGCCACACCTGTTTCAATCAAGAAATCACTTAAATAGGAGCTGCCTGACACAGAGAAGTAGACCAAAAGCACCTCAAAAGCTAGACATCATGCCAAGATCCAAAGAAATTCAGGAACAAATGAGAACAGAAGTAATTG
The DNA here is from genome assembly GCA_026402145.1 of Polypterus bichir lapradei. Taxonomy (NCBI): domain Eukaryota; kingdom Metazoa; phylum Chordata; class Cladistia; order Polypteriformes; family Polypteridae; genus Polypterus; species Polypterus bichir. The sequence goes on along the minus strand of JANRMT010062838.1, from coordinate 9,152,591 downwards.
AGATCCATCAGTCTGGTAAAGGTTATAAAGCCATTTCTAAAGCTTTGGGACTCCAGCGAACCACAGTAAGAGCCATTATCCACAAATGGCAAAAACATGGAACTGTGGTGAACCTTCCCAAGAGTGGCTGGCCGACCAAAATTACCCCAAGAGCGCAGAGACGACTCATCCGAGAGGTCACAAAACACCCCAGGGCAACGTCTAAAGAACTGCAGGCCTCACTTGCCACTGTTAAGCAAAAAGAACATTAGGGCTCATCTCAATTTTGCTAAGAAACATCTCAATGATTGCCAAGACTTTTGGGAAAATACCTTGTGGACTGATGAGACAAAAGTTGAACTTTTTGGAAGGCAAATGTCCCGTTACATCTGGCGTAAAAGGAACACAGCATTTCAGAAAAAGAACATCATACCAACAGTAAAATATGGTGGTGGTAGTGTGATGGTCTGGGGTGGTTTTGCTGCTTCAGGACCTGGAAGGCTTGCTGTGATCGATGGAAATATGAATTCTACTGTCTACCAAAAAATCCTGAAGGAGAATGTCCGGCCATCTGTTCGTCAACTCAAGCTGAAGCGATCTTGGGTGCTGCAACAGGACAATGACCCAAAACACACCAGCAAATCCACCTCTGAATGGCTGAAGAAAAACAAAATGAAGACTTTGGAGTGGCCTAGTCAAAGTCCTGACCTGAATCCAATTGAGATGCTATGGCATGACCTTAAAAAGGCGGTTCATGCTAGAAAACCCTCAAATAAAGCTGAATTACAACAATTCTGCAAAGATGAATGGGCCAAAATTCCTCCAGACTGCTGTAAAAGACTCATTGCAAGTTATCGCAAACGCTTGATTGCAGTTATTGGTGGCCCAACCAGTTATTAGGTTCAGGGGGCAATTACTTTTTCACACAGGGCCATGTAGGTTTGGATTTTTTTTTCTCCCTGAATAATAAAAACCATCATTTAAAAACTGCATTTTGTGTTTACTTGTGTTATATTTGACTAATGGTTAAATGTGTTTGATGATCAGAAACATTTTGTGTGACAAACATGCAATAGAATAAGAAATCAGGAAGGGGGCAAATAGTTTTTCACACCACTGTATTTTCCAAGCTGCTTTACACTTAGCTGTGATCTGTTAGAAAATGTCCTGAACACCACAGCCAAATACGAACAGCTGATTTGCAGGTCCCTTTTCAGAATACTTTCCAAGCCTCAGCAGATTTTGTTCATCAAAATCATAAATAGAAATGAATGCAAAGTATTTTCATGGCAGGGTCCTATAAACCCACCTTATTACAACTTTTGATAAATTTGCAAGAATAAAGGCTCGACACGTGATCTAGTAAAGAAAACTAATAATTTTCTATAGTGACTCAGAGATGCTGTCATAGTGCCAGCTGGAAGAGATGGTCTGCTGTTTCGCAGCTATTTTTGAGTCTGTATTTCTTCTGATGAATTCATGTTTCTATGTCATGAATTCGACAGTCTCCTTTTTAACCTCTACAGGATAGGCTTGTATCTTAGTTTCTCAATTTTAAAAATAATCATGCCAGTGTTCAAAAGTAGTTATTCTGGATTTACACACTTTAGAAACTTAAGCATTTTTGGCTGAATCCCATTATCGAACTATGCCTTGAAAAGTCACAAAAACACTTAGCCATAGAAATTGGTAGATATCACCAATAAATGTTACTCCAGATTTGGCTTCTGGCATCACATCTAACCTCACCTTGCAAAATAAAGGATGCTTACTTAGCCACTTCCCCTTATACAATTTTGCCAAGAAACACGAGGATAACTGTACATCTCTAGGAATTAATGAGACATGGATGACCCTCCAGAATTCCAAATTTATGGCATGAATGGGAATTAGTATTAATTAGTATTAATATATACAATAAAATATCCATTATGGTCATGCTCTTCCAGGCATTTTAAATCCAGTTACATGACACCAAAGTAGCATAGATATTTCCTTAAGTGTATCTGATACGAATGCAAAGTAATAATAATAATTCCATTCATTTAGTCAGTTTTTCTGTATACTGCCTTTATTAGATATTATGTTTCTATTTTAGTTGTGTTGATATGCATTTTGTTTTTAAACAGATGGACAATGAACTAGTTTCCACTACAGCTAAAGTGAGGTATACAGGAAAGGTTCGTCTTTGCATTGCTCGGTACAGGTATGTCAAGAGTCTGCCTCTGAATTTGAGTCTTAAAGTAGAGGTAAATCAAAATCACTTTCTATTAGAAATACACTATCATATGTGGTGTTAGGATGAATGTATATTTGTGGTGCTGTTGTATGGAATTTGTGTGTTCTTCCTTTTGTTCTCTTGCAAGAACTCAGGTTCTCCCCGTAGTATTGAGCTGTTGTAGGTTATTGGCTCACATTTTGCATTTTAATTACGTTAGTATGTACCATCTCAGTTTTCCCAGTTTCTAGCTCATTTTTGAATATTCTCTAGATTTGTGTTACTTATTTCCTCAACATTTGTTGTTAGTGTAGTTATCAATTATACCCAAAACCAACCACCCTAACAGTAATCCCTGAATGATGCCATCAACAAGCTCACACAAGGAGATTTCTCCTGTTATCTTTTTGTAGTTTTAATAGCTGATTAATACCGCATTATATGTTATCTAGCAAGGCTATCACTGATGATATGATATGTTATTTATTTATATATATAATTTTATATACACGCAATATTTAATTTTAACGCCAATGCTTTCTGCTTCATCAGTTACAATCCTTACGATGGGCCAAATGAGAACCCTGAGGCTGAGCTTCCACTTGTGGCAGGAAAATACCTTTATGTTTATGGAAATATGGATGAAGATGGTTTCTATGAAGGTATGTTGACCATTATTTCTGTATTTTTTTGTTTGTAGTAACTCATTGACTTAAAGGCACATATAAAATGTGCATTATTTCCAAGAAATAGTATCTATTTCTTAAAAAAATTAGCTTGATGCCTTATTTCAAGGAAGGTGCATTTATTTATCCAGAGTTTTAAATTCCTATATAAAAGTGCTTATATCAGCTAGCTGTAGGTGTAGTCTCGGCAAATAAAGGGCTATATAATGTGTATACGAGTATGAGATTTATATACACACACTAAATGTGTCTTTGTGGAGTTATTTTTTGTGAATACCTGCATCTATATACATCTTAATGTTTTGGCTTGAAACAAAACACATGACGATTTATCCCAAAACAATTTGAAAATTACTATGTAGAACAACACATACTGTAGATTAATGTAACATAATATGCTAACCTAACCAGTTTTAGATGTGCATGGTTGTGAATTTGGAATAGTAAGGGTGTTGAAGAGAAAAATAAATTCTGCATGTTATCAGGCTGTTTCCTGTCTATACAGAATATAGGCAATGTAGATTTTTTTTATATAAATACATAGTTAGAAAAGACCAACTTTAATATTTCCAACTAATCATTTAACAAAAATATAATGTTACAGATATGTTTAATTTGTTATAAAAATTATTTTATTAAAATGACAAAAACTTAATTATTTTGTAGGTTTGTTTACCAATGCATGACATTTTTGCACAGTATTGTGCTACTGAAACTAATTACTTAGGCACAAGGCTTAATGTTATTGTTGTGGAGAACATAAATAGTTGTGTTGTAACATATTGTTTCCATTTTTGAAAATAAGCCACACTTTTGAGGAACCGCTCCATCTGTAAATTGGTTTTTGACTTCATGACAAACAGACCCCTGTCAGTGAGGATTGGCAAAAATTTCTCCACACTATTCATCAACATCTGTATTTTGCAAAGCTCCTGCCTCAGCCCACTGCTATATGGTGTTTTCACTCATGAAGTTCTTTCTCCAGGCCATAAGGTCATAAGAAACCTAATCCTACCTGCCTTGCACTATGTACTGTACCTATGTGCTGGTTTATATGTAATTGTTACTTTTTTAACACTTATTTATTTAGTTATTCACCTATCTGCCTATCTCCTGCCGCTCTTATTACTGTGTTTGTTTATTCATTACTGTAAATGTGGCACAGAATTTCACTATGCTCAGTGTTTGTCACAATAAAGATCTCTAAACTTTTATCTAATTTTTGATTTGAGTAACGGAAATGTTACACAATGTGCTTGGTGTGCTTTTCACCTGAGCCACACTTTCAAGAAAAATGTGATCAATATGATAATTGGACAGGAAAGCATCATTTTGGGTCTTAGTAAGTTTTCCTGTGGAACTAGTTATTTTTGGAGATATTTTTTGGAGAAATATCAATTTACTTTATTGAACAGGTTAACTTAGTGTTAGAATTATATGTGCATGTTAAGGTCCAGTTTTTTTTTTAGTGTTTTGCATTATAAAGGGTATTTGTTTATTATGTTAAATGGCATGACGATTTACTAGGACGACATCATTTTTTTTTTTTTTTTTTTTTTTTTTCACGGCAGGTGAATTGCTGGATGGGCAGAGAGGCCTTGTCCCTTCCAACTTTGTGGATTTTGTCCAGGATGAAGAGGTGTCTTTGGACCAAGCTGTAGATAACTCCAAGGAGCACAGTTACTTGAACCATACAAGCCTTGAGTCAGAGGGCACAAGCAGCGTAGTAGTAGACTCAAAATACAATGGCAACTTGGTTGGTGATGCAGTCACTTGCAACAATGGAATGGGAACCTTAGATGTTAACATTGATGAGATTGGTGAAGATATTGTGCCTTACCCAAGAAAAATTAACTTGATTAAACAATTAGCTAAGAGTGTAATTGTTAGCTGGGAACCCCCTGTTATACCTCCAGCATGGGGATCCATCAGTGGTTATAATGTTTTAGTGGACAAAGAAGTGCGGATGAGTGTTCCTTTTGGTGGAAGAACAAAATATTTAATAGAAAAGCTCAATTTAGTTTCTTGCACATATCGGATATCCATACAAAGCATTACAGAGAGAGGCTATTCAGATGAACTTCGATGCACAATGTTAGTGGGGAAGGACGTAGTGGTTGCACCTCTTTTCCTCAGGGTGGACAACATCAAGCAAATTTCTGCTGAGCTTTCATGGATGCCTAGTAACAGTAATTATAGCCACACAATATTCCTCAATGATGCAGAGTATGACTTGGTAAAGGCTGGCTGCTACAAATACCAGTTTTATAAACTAAAGCCCAATTCAGTTTACAAGGTTAAAGTTGTGGCACAGCCTCATCAGATGCCATGGCAGCTTCCCTTGGAACAACGAGAAAAACGTGAAGCTACAGTGGAATTCTGTACTCAGCCTGCAGGTTAGATAAGATATGTGTATTTTTCTTTTTTATTAGGAATGTACAGAAAAACAAAATGGTATATGTTAAGTAAACAAACCAGATGTCTGTTTTGATAGAACATGAGTCAAAAAATCAGTATGAAGTACTAACAAACTCTGATCTCACTCTAGTCTGCAGAATGCTTAGATGAGCTTCCCAGAAAAGGAAGATCCACAGCTTGCATAGTGTGCCTAAATGAAAGCACAATCAAGTCACAGAATTATTGGAGTCAATCTAGAAATTGCATTTGAGAATTCAGACCTATTTATAGATTATGAATGGATTGAACATTGTAACTCTCAACGCAAAAAAAAAAAATACTGAATTTGACTAAATCCTTGTAATAACCAAAGCGTTATGAGCAAATGATTTGTGTGCTATAGATAAAGTAGAGGCCATCAGTGGGGGTTCACTTCACAAACTCTAGTCTTGCCTTAGGTGATATGGTAGTGTTTGTTATATTCATTAAGTCCATGTTTCTCAACCACTTGTTCGATCATGAGTTACCATTGTTGGGTGAGATAGTGAGTCCCCTAAATGACTAACATTGATGCATGATGTATATACCCTTATTCATCATCAGTTGTCCCACTGCTCCAGTGTTAGGATTTAGTTCACCAAGGGAGTATACTTACATAGGAAAAACTGGGTTGCGGCACTGTAATGGCTGAGAAACACTGCACTAAGTAGAAGCAACATCTCATTTATCCATTATCAAACAAGGACAAGAGTCTATACTAGCAGTACAGGATACAGATCATGACCTTATATGAGGCCAGTCCACGTCAAAACCTACTCCAGCAAATTCCTAAATTTACTGGTACTGTCACCTGTCAACCTAACATGCACATTGCTTATGTTGTCGTAGCAAATGCATTAAAGAATAAACTTATGTGGACACAGGAAGAATATGCAAATTCCTACTTAAGGAAGGTGCCTGAACTGAGATTCAAATCTAAGACTGTATCAGTACTATCTGCACTGCCACCATTAAGTACAGAGCCAAAAGTAAAATCATGCCTTTTTTATTTTATGGAATTTATTAAAAGCAAGAAACATTCCATACAAAAAAGTGACACTTGACAACACTAAATTCAATTCAACCCCCACCCATGAGAGAGAGAGGAAGGCCAACAGCCAGAGTGAAACTTTAAGAGTAGAAAATTAGTTTTTTTGAAATTTCAAATAGTATATGACATCAGTTATCCGCTGACTTAAAAAAGGGTGAGCTAGGATTCTTCCAGTTGAGGAAGATAAGTCTATGTGCTAGTAGTGAAGTAAATAAAGGCAATTTTAGTTTGTTCTTGTCCATCTGGGAGCCCACCACACACAACTGTTAATGGATTATGAGGGATAAACCAAGGCTCTCTGATAGACATTTAAAGATTTTGGCCCAGAATGATGTATGTTTGTCTTTATTTGAAAAATGTACTCACTCTAAAAATGAGAAATGCTAGTCGTCATGCCCATCCCTAAGATGGCTCCTCTTGAAACTTAAAAAGCACTTCTCTTTTTCCCCATGTAACCATGGAAAAGGATGTAAAATGTTTGGATGAAATTGGAATCAAAAGTAATTCTAAGTGATTGGCTATTCATTACCCAGCAATAAATTTAAGAATTTGCATATCAATTAGAATCTTCATATATTCTTATAGTAAAAATCAAAGGTAGTGTTAGTTTATAAAGTAGGACAGAAAACACTCTGGATCAAGATGTCTGGTTCCAGAGCCAATAGAGTGTATGTAGGAGAGTATGACTAAGTGTATTTTTTTTTTCTTTTCTTTTCTTTTCTTTAAACCAAGTAGCCCTTCCATTATTACACTGACAACATGGGTCTAAAGATCACAGTGGCTTACAAAAGCCTCCATAAATGCCAAGGGTGCAATCGTGGAAGGCATCTAGTATCTGAGTGCAGAATAAGATGGGTAATTACTAATAACAGGTTGTGATTTAATTTATCTTTATTTAAGCTTAAAGATCTAATTGCACTAAGTACTAAAAGCAGTTAATTTTAAAAAACAATACAATATTACCATGTTTTAATACTCTCGTTTAGAGGATTTTGCTATTTCACATTCCACTTTTTATTTGCAGATGCTACTGATTTTAATCAAGCCCAGTGCTGCTGTTTGTATTTGCATGTTTTATTTAGCCATGACTTTATAGTTTACATTTGTTGTCACTATTTTTTGTTTGAAAGAGTGTACTTGAAGATTTTTAACATTTAAAAAAAAAAACCCAATTATATATTTTGTTTTGGGTTGTGTGAAAATGGCTGTTCTCATTTTTTATTTATTTGTTTCAACCCCTTTGGGAACTTTCAGCAGCCTTGAAAGCTAATATACTGTAATATTTTTTTCTTCTTCAAAGCTAGGGAATGGGATTAGAGACATGGTTTATTCAAGCAGCCAATAAAGCTTTAAAGTAAAAATCAGAAGCTAGCAGGTGTCAAGCTGGAACACTTTCAGGGCCACATATACAATAGTTGTTCTTTACTACATTTACCCTTTGTAATTTTTTTTGATTGAATAGGATGGGTGTTGTTTTGACATGGCACTCTGGCTCTTTCGAGTAAACAACCAATTAATGGGTTTCATAAAAGTCAACATTTTTTAATTACCACTTTTGCTATGGCAAGCAATCCTGGGATTTGAGTGCATCAGCATTAAGTACCTCCAGACTTCTCTAGATGTGCCCAGAGCTTGTTGACTACTTGGAGGTACATTAAGCTTTACACTTTTGAACACACACATTCAGAGACAAACAGCCCAACAGTCAACTATTTCTTGAATAAGTTCTGGGACTTGAACAAACTAAATGTATTTCATACTTCTTCATTTCATCAGTTAGTGCTAAATACTAGAGTGTACTTTCTGCATAAAATATGACAATCTTTCAAAGTGTTTAATGTGTGCCTTAGACTCCTCAGTCAAAGTGTGAGTAAGTTTGACTTGTGATTTAGGCAATTGCAACACGTACCATTATGCTAAATACAAAAGCTGCAAAAATACAGTATATTGCATGAGGTCACACATAGTAAACAGCTTCCAGTTTACTTCTGTTTATTTCTAATCCAGCTTAATTCACCTATTTTGTATATTACACATTGAGTGTAGACAACTGGAAAATCAGAAAAACTGAGTTTAGTGATATTTAAGTTTTATTGCTAGGTGTAGCCATCCGTCTCTTGTTTTTAAATCTGGTTATTAAAAAAGCAGGCTGCTTTATATGTGAAATAATGCATTAAAATTTGGAATGTTCGAAAAGCAACACACATTTCCCTTCAACATTTTTAAACTATCTTCCATACACCACCTGTTAGATCTTAAGTGAGTTATATTTTTAGAATGTTGCATTCATTATGCATCAATAACTTATTTTTTTTAACCTACACTATTTCTATATACAGTAGTTCTCAAGGTTAAACATCTTAAGGAAAAAAAGTTTAGTTTTAGTTTAGTTTTGACTGGTTTGTGTATATCACAATTTTCTGTTTAAACTTTAATAGATTTTTCTTTTAAAACTAAAAAAAGCAAGTCATACATCTTTGTTTTCTTATACTCTGATGGTCATTAATTTTGCTTTAAACAAATGTTCTGTATGCTTAAAACGTTCATTTCTTCAATCCAGTTGAATTTTGAAACTTGTCTTCTCTGCCTTTAATCCCACATCTGCCAGCAACCAATCATTTTTAATATTATATGTTACCTTTTACATGAGGGTGCTACCACAAGACACTTGTTTCATCTTGTTTTTAATTGTGTAAAAGATGGCTTTAAAATTTTGACATGATATTAAAAATGTTACTTTAACACACAAAATACATCAGCTTACTGTATAGCTAGTCTTCATAAGCAAGTTGTGTTTAGAAATGAACCCCTCAGACAGAACTGTTCATGGTAGAAATAAATTTGATTAGTAATCAAAAATATTTTATAGGTGACCATTGATATTTTTTAATCAGACATAATTTGCTTGAAACAATTTACAATCAGTAGTTAGCTTTTATTATTTTAATCGTTGGTTCATTAAAAAAAAAAAAAAAAGGTTATATGTTCAATATTCAGGTTCTTGCATGTTTCTACAGGTCCCCCCGCCCCTCCAAAGGATGTGCTTGTCCACTGTGGGTCTACTCCTGGCACAATCCAGGTTTCCTGGAAGCACCCTCTTCTGTCCCCAACAGGAACCTCCAATGGCGCCAGTGTCATTGGTTATGCTGTCTGCACAAAAGGGCAAAAGGTATTTTTAATACAAACCGGTTGTTTAGTTGATTTTACATAGGTGCAGACTATTTTATAGAGGGGCCTATGCACAGAAGTATTTCCTTAACTGAAATGAAGGTGTTATTTAGACCACACTTTCCTAATAAGGCAGTTAGGTTCCTATATTATCTGTTAAAATGTTGATGTTAAAAGTTATAAAACAATGCCTCTGATCTACATGTTGCTAATGACAATTTTATTGAATGTTTCTATTCATTTTATGCTGCAAAATATATTTTTTTAAAAAAAGCCCTTTTCATCTGCCTTCATTTTCTTATAATTATACTGCTTGCCTGATCTGTAGTATCAAGTGGCCAAGCCTGTTGTCCAAGAGGGAATCCTCAGCAATTATTTATTGTTGGGTATTTTAATAAGGCAAATTTGAAGAATACTTATTCTAAATATCATAGTTTGCCAGAGTGGGGGTTGCTGTAGTTCTTGATTAATATTAGACCCTGGTCAAAGATACTTATCACCTGCTTCCCTACACTCACATTGGACAGTCAGGCCACATCATAGTTTGCCTGCTTCCAGATTAAAAACAAACAAAAAGGCAAAGGAAAAAATCACAGTTGTTTTGGTTCTGTAAATTAGAATACATTGAGAGATTCTTGACCGAATCTAAGCAACAGTTTAAACTGGTTTCGTCAAATGATGCTGTGACCACAAAAACAATCTTCTGATTTCTTAATAAGAAACAGTTGATCATTGGCATCATCCAAAATGTACCTAAGCCTTTAGGTCAGTGCTATCAAAACCTAAAGGAAAATGAAGTTAGGAGCCAAAAAAAGCATTCAAAGTTGGTAAATATCAGCATGGGCATAAGTTGGAGACTGAATCATAGCGTACATTCTGTAAACTGTGGCACAGTTTACACATGCTTATGGATTACAAACTAAAGCCTCATTCATTCACATCTACATTTTTTCTTCCATATGGATTTAAAGCTTTCTTCATCTGCTTTGATCATGACAGTAAACAGTTTTCCATATGACTGCTTGCTGCTCCACATAATTTATCCTTCTGTGCCTTTGTGTGTGTTACAAAAAGGACCAATTAAGATGAAATTTTGGTGGCGCATTAAACCCATCTTCCCACACCTAGATAATAAAAACTGCTTGACTCCTATTTATAAACTATAGCTTACTATTTATCTTTAATATTCTATCAGAACTGGTAACTAATTTATGTACTTCAGATTCAGTGTCACCATCTGCAACTGGTTTTTGGATTTTCTAAATGACAGACCCATACATCTGCAAACTTTTAACATCCCTTCCTTCACATTAATCTTCAACACAGGCACCTGTCAGGATGGTGTGCTGACGAGGGGCCTCATGTATAACGACGTGTGTAGAATTCACACTAAAACTTGGTGTATGGACAAAAACAGAAATATGCGCACACACAAAAAAATCCAGATGCATAAATCTGTGCATACACCAACTTCCACGTTCTTCCGCTACATAAATCCCTGTCAGCATGAAATGTATTGCACGTGCATGCGCCTGCTGCCCCACCCCATATCCTCCTAGAATTAAGCCTCTTTGAATATGCAAATCAATATAAATAGCACTTAAGTTCAGCGTTCTGTGAAAAAACAATGTCAAAAGCATGGGGAAAAAAGAAGAATTTCAGCAATGCAAGGTGGAGGCAAGGAAAAACTTAATATTTATTGGTTAAAGCAGTGGCATAAACAACAAAAAAAAGTTGATCGAGTGACATAGAGTGGTGGAGAAATTTGAAAGTTCAAGTTCAGAAAGTTGCAAAGTGCCCAAAATAAAAAAGTAGTTGTCAGATATCAAAGTTGCCATGAAAATCAAGTCATAGCCCACCGTCTGAGTGTCATATCGAAGTGTATTAGGGTAGAGAGAAAAGATAAACATGGACAAAGTGGGGGAAAAAAGATCAATATTTCCAATTTAATCACATTTATTTTGTCATTAAAGTAGAACGTCATAAAATTCATCTTAAAATCATTTGATTTACTAGTTTCTCAAATCCCATCGTAACTAAAGTAGCATGTTAAATGCTTTGTATTCTATATGTTCTTCTATATACTCTGTGTGTGAATCACTACGTGCTTCTTAAACGGCAATTTAATTTAAATACTAAGATGTGTACTTGATATTATTTTCATAATGATAGAAATTCAAGCATATATTAAACATCTAGGCATGGTGGCGCAGTGGTAGCGACAAGCTGGCGCTCCATCCAGAGATTGTTACTGCCTCCAGCAAGATGCTTGCTGTGCTGTTCGCGACCCTCAATAAAATAATTTATTGCAGCAGTACTGTCTCTTTCAAACGTACTGACCCCCAATTCCTGCCCTTCCTTTTCTTTCTCCAAGTAACCAATTGCCACACAATCAGCTGTTTAATAAATGTCAAGCCATCTGTAAGCTTACAACACCGAATCTTCAAAACTTTTAAGAAAAATTGAAATATATTTATTGTACATGTTTAATTATATCTATCCAGGGTTGCGCCAGTCTCAGCAAGCATACAGCGTGAGGCAGGAACAATCCCTGAATGGTGCACCAGTTCATCACTACTGCTGTACACCGTGTCTACACATTTAATTATTTACAGTATACATTATTTAAATTAAGTTTACATTGTATCTGTGTAATGATATAAACTCAGCAAAAAAAGAAACGTCCCTTTTTCAGGACTGTGTATTTCAACAATAATGTTTTAAAAATCCAAATAACTTTACAGATCTTCATTGTAAATTGTTTAAACAATGTTTTCCATGCATGTTCAATTAACCATAATCAATTAATTAACATGCACCTGTGGAATGGTCGTTAAGACCTTAACAGCTTACAGAAAGTAGGCATTTAAGGTCACAGTTCTAAAAACGCAGGACACTAAAGAGACTTGTCTACCGACTGTGAAAAACACCCAAAGAAAGATGCCCAGGGTCCCTGCTCATCTGCGTGAACGTGCATTAGGCATGCTGCAGGGAGGCATGAGGACTGCTGATGTGGCTAGGGCAATAAATTGCCATGTCCACACTGTGAGACGCCTAAGACAGCGCTACAGAGAGACAGGAAGGACAGCTGATCATCCTCGCAGTGGAAGACCACGTGTAACAACACCTGCACAGGATCGGTGCATCCGAATATCACACCTGCGTGACAGGTACAGGATGGCCACAACAACTGCCAGAGTCACACCAGGAACACACAATCCCTCCATCAGTGCTCAGACTGTCCGCAATAGGCTGAGAGAGGCTGGACTGAGGGCTTGCAGGCCTGTTGTAAGGCAGGTCCTTACCAGACATCACCAGCAACAACGCCGCCTATGGGCACAAACCCACCTTCGCTGGACCAGACAGGAGTGGCAAAAAGTGCTCTTCACTGATGAGTCACGGTTTTGTCTCACCAGGGGTGATGGACGGATTCGTGTTTATCGTCGAAGGAATGAGCGTTACACCGAGGCCTGCACCCTGGAGCGGGATCGATTTGGAGGTGGGGGGTCCGTCATGGTCTTGGGCGGTATATCACATCACCATCGGACTGAGCTTGTTGTCATTGCAGGCAATCTCAATGCCTTGCGGTACAGGGAAGACATCCTCCTCCCTCATGTGGTACCCTTTGTGCATGCTCATCCGGACATGATCCTCCAGCAGGACAATGCCACCAGCCATACTGCTCGTTCTGTGCGTGAGTTTCTGCATGACGGCAATGTCAGTGTTCTGCCATGGCCAGAGAAGAGCCCGGATCTCAATCCCATTGAGCATGTCTGGGACCTGTTGGATCGCAGGGTGAGGGCTAGGGCCATTCCCCCAAGAAATGTCCAGGAACTTGCAGGTGCCTTGGTGGAAGAGTGGGGTAACATCTCACAGCAAGAACTGACAAATCTGGTCCAGTCCATGAGGAGGAGATGCCCTGCAGTACTTCAAGCAGCTGGTGGCCACACCAGATACTGACTGGTACTTTTGATTTTGAGCCTCCCTTCATTCAGGGACACATTGTGAAACATTTTTAGTTTATGTCTTATGGTGTTGACTCTTTTAGTGTTCATACAAATATTTACACATTAAGTTTACTGAAAGTAAAAACAGTTGAAAGTCAGAGGACGTTATCTTTGCTCTTGATACAGTCTGTGCTAGAGCTTTCTGATCAGCTACTGCAGATCTGTGATTCCACACTCAGATACAGTGATCAAGATCTGCAGAAGCTGGTGAATTCTGCATCAAATATTACTGGAACTTGGCTCCCTTACATTCACAACATGTGTTGCAAACATTGTCTAAGAAAGGCAAAAGGAATTAGTATGATATCCACCATCTTACAAAGTCATCTTTTCTTCCTTATTGCAAATGTTTCAGATTCATTAGCCCTTGTACCTCTTGATTCAGGGACATTTTTTACTTATAGGTCATATGTCTACTCTGTAGCCATGTATTCTGACATCTGCATGAATGAGATGTTATATTCGTCGTTGCCTTAACCCCACACCCCCCGCCCCCTCCGTGTTGTTGGTATTGTAAGGTAGCATGTGTTGTGGAACAGACTGACATTCTCCATTTTTAGATGTGGCTAGAACTCGGGTCCTGCCTTAAAAGGCTGCTAGACTACTGCCAGATGCTCTTATTACCAGCTAAAATGTCTGTTTCCATGACAGGGCCTCTCTTTGGAATGCAGACTTTGTGGCTTATCTGATAAAATCATTGGTTACCTAGTAACGTCTCAGAGATGTCTTCTTGTAGTACCAGTTAAACATTGTGCTCAAACAAAGAGCTGTGGCTCAACCTTGAAGGACCAAAGGGTAACCAAGCTCACACTGGAAAAATTGAAGACCATCTGAAAAGGAATTGGGTGTGGGGTGCCATTTATTCCAAACCTTGATAAAGACAGCAGGTGCAGGACCACAGGAAGTTCATATAGGAAAGAGTTTTTTTGACTTGCTGAAAACATCCTGACTGGAAAGTGAAACCAACAGATCCAGTACTCAACCAAAATTTACTTGGTGTTCATTGGGGGGGGGGTGGGGGTGCATCTTATTGATTGTTTTAATTACCAGCATTGCCAAAGGTAAACTGATAATTAATTGAGTGGTTGTGTAACAATAAACTTGAGCTATGATAAGGTTTGGCATAATTTTTTTTTTTTTTCGGTAGATTGCAGAAATAATGTTCCCTACAGCTGAGTGTGTGCTTATTGAACTAAATCGGATCCAGGGTTTAGAAGCAAGAGAAGTTATTGTCCGAACGCTGTCAGCACAAGGGGAGTCCACAGATTCCTCCGTCGCCATCATTCCACACAGCCTTCTTGTGCCTCCTCCTTCACCTCACTCTCTCTCTGCTCCTAAAACGAAGCCATTATCAAGTGCCAGAGATTCAGAAACCAAAGAGGAGCCTGGTGTCATTCATGGTGTGAGACTCAATGAATCCTGGGAGCCAGCTCATTCAACTTCACCTGTTCATCATGGGCAATCCTTAGAACCACCTGCCCCGCATTTTCATAGTCCTACACATGGACGTCGCTCTCCTTCCCCACAGAGGATCCTTCCCCAACCTCAAGGAGCTCCAATACCCAACACTGTAGCCAAGGCCATGGCTCGAGAGGCTGCCCAAAGAGTTGCTGAGAGTAACAGGGTGAGTTGACCTCTTTTTATTTGAAGGAACAGCTTTCTGAGTCTTTTTGTGGAGTAAGAGCCTCATTTGTTACTATATTGCATTGTTTAGATATTCAGCACCTTATAACCGTAAATTGAAATACCAGTTACTCAACTCCTCAGCAGAAGTCAA
Organism: Polypterus bichir lapradei; assembly: GCA_026402145.1. Lineage (NCBI taxonomy): Eukaryota > Metazoa > Chordata > Cladistia > Polypteriformes > Polypteridae > Polypterus > Polypterus bichir. The sequence continues at coordinate 9,137,269 of JANRMT010062838.1, read as the reverse complement.
CCCAGAATGTACTAGCAGTCAGTCTTAAAGCACATTAGCTAGCGTAATGCAGAAATGCTGACCGACCTAGTCTGCACTTAATTGGACTATAGGAGAACAAAACCACAGATTAGATTTAAGCCTTCTGCAAAAGAACTGTACTGCTATACTACCATACATATCACATTTATGACCCTTTGATACTTTGTGGCAAAATTTTAATGTGAGGTGGTGACCTTTCTGCATGTTTTACATAAAGCATGCAGAAAAGATTGTGTCACATAGATTTAAATGTATGTTTAATGGTTAATTGCTTAAAATGACTTCTGTATTAACTGTTTGACATCCATGTAAAGTGTATGTGAAAGTACTTGCATGCTGTACACACATAGCATAATTACATTAGAAAATAGAAATTAATTTGTAACTCCCAGGACAACAATTATGGCAGATTTTGCTTTTCTGTTTATTCCTGTCAATGCTCCAAGCATAAATTTACTGCAGTTTCAAAATGAGCAGTTTCTAAATAATACCATTTTGATTCAAATTAGCATTTTGGACATGATCTTCCTGAAATCTGAAGACAGGCCAAGCTAATCATCCAGAATAGATGTTCAGTAGTATGTTATCACTATCCTTTGAATTGTGCGCTTGGCTTCTTTATTTTGAAAGTTAAAATAGTAAATGCACCTTGCATTTTTTATTTTTATTGTTTGAAAGAACTGAATAATTAATAAAGATTTAGTTGAACATGTTCCTGTTTTGTCTTTGAATTGCATTACGCGATTCTGTTTTTCAGTAACAAATGGCCAGATAAGTGTAATTGGGTCTTTATCCATGACCAGTGATTAGAACAGCTGTTGTGCATCCTGCAAAGGTTAGTCACATACTGTAGCTCAGTATCTTGGCTAGCTCTCTGAACCCTAGAAATGAACTCGCTTAATTAGCTAGTTCATGGGTTCTCAAGTTAAGTCCTGGGGTACCACTGTGGCTCTAGGTTTTCATTATGGTTAGGCAAGAACAACTTAAACATTTCCAACTATTTAAACTATTACATAAATTAGAAGGAAGAGTAATTCACTGGTTTGTGAAACCAGTTGGAATGAAAACTTACATCCACAGAAGTACAACTTGATTATTGCTGGCTGAAATAAACAGTGTTTAGATATACTACCCTCCCTGTTATTTACAAGTTATTTAGTTTTACTGAAGAGTCCATGTTTTTTTAACTACACACTTTTATGCACTGAAGGTTTCTCTTGCCGCTGTTATTTAAACAAGAGGCTCTATCATTGCAACTACAGTCAGTTTACTTTGATTCCACATCTTTGTTTAGGTGTTAGTCTTGTCAAATAAAGGGAATTTCCTAATTACTGGTGAATGTGCAATCTTTATGTAAATGTTCTCCACCTTTACTGTGACTTCATATTTAATGCTTCACACTCTATAAAATGGCAGTTTGTCTTTATGTCCTTACTGTGTAAACTTATGCAATATATTATGTTTTATATACTGCACATAGAAACTATGTTGTGAGTTTATACTTATTGTGAAAATGATCAGAAGACTGTTATCATACTTTTATGTTGCTTTTCTGAGAATTTTAATTATACACTAGTATTTCTTAGTATTGCACATTTGTAGAAAGAACCATGTTTTCAGTAGAAGACTCCTGAAGTGTAGCTACATAAACCTGAATTTCTTCTTTCTGGATTTATTCTTGGTATTCAGATGGAAAAAAAGAGTATTTTCAGTGAGAGAAGCACTGCTGTTCATGCTTTAAACTCTGATGAAGAAGAGGATGGATATGAAAGCCCACATGTTAAAAGACGTGGAGCATCTGTGGACGAGTTCCTGAGAGGCTCCGAGTTGGGACGACAGGTAACAGTGCTGCAATTGTGTAAAGTTGGCTTGTTTTTGATTTTTCTTCTAGTTTTGTTGAATTATTATAGCTTATGGTATTGCCTGCCAAACTATATTTGTTTAATTCAATTATGTAAAAATATAAATGAAATAAACTGCTTGTTAATGTAAAATATTGAATACTTTGCAATAGCCCAGCTTATGTTTTTATTAGCCTCCTACCTTTGCGTACTCTGTTAGCCGGTAGACTCTTTAGTGCTCCACATGAGGCTCTAGGTGGAGAAATTCTGAATATCCACATTTAGAACAATGAAAACACCTTGTATAAGCCGCCAATAGCTTCATGTTTGTCGATCTTGAACATTGTTGATTCAGATCAAAGATCACATTTATTATGTGCATACAATGTGTGCTGTTTATTTAGTGTACAGTGTTTAAAATGAAATCAATACCATCAAAAGAGAAATAACATTGAGACCAGCTGTTTGTTGTTGGAAGTTTTATTTTTGATTTCTCCTACATACAAATACAAAATAATAGTCATTTTTAGGCAATTGAAAAGCTGACTTATAAAATGAAGACTGTATAGCAGCATCAGGTAGGTTCATGTAGTGGATACTCCAGTTGAATGCTACTTTTCAGATGACCAGCGATTGTCCTCCTGCATCGCATCTTAGAATTTGGAAGCCCTGTAGCCGAACAAGCAGCTGTCTTCTTCAGTCGCACTGGGGATACACAATAAGAAATAAAAAAATTATTTTACATTTGTGTCACTATGTATCAAAATTACATCTGTGACTTACAATATAACAAAGTCAAGGGTATCAAACATAAGTAGTAGTGGGTAGCATCTTCAGCAGGATGGTTTTCAGCTGCAAGCAGATGAACATTAGGTTAGGTAAAACGTTTCATGAAAGCAGCAATAAGACTACAGCATTGCACTTGAATTTATTGTTGGGAGTGTTTAGTGAGATCTGATTAAAACTGAGCACTGAACCAGTGACTTCAATAATGCTCCCATATTTTTTTTTTTTTTTTTTAAACAATGTAATGACCTACAAATTAATAGGAGGTGTTCAGCAGTTTATGAACAGTTGTATCCCATATATTAGTATTTTTTCCCCAAAGAATAATGGTCAAGTGAATATTAGCATTATTTGGGGTCCTCATATTCCTTTTTACTACATTTTGTGTTTCTTTAATGACACCTATAGGTGGAATGTATTAAGATTTAGATTTAATGAGAAGTCAAGCAAAGTGATGTCTTTTATCGGCTAACTAAAAAGATTCCAATATGAAAGTTTTCGAGGTAACTTGGGGCCCTTCTTCAGACAAGATGTAATAGAGAGACTGAAACCCCCTGTGTTTTATATAGACACTAGGACAGGTGAGACATCTTAGATAGACTTCTCCAGGCTAAGATTCATTTAGCAGAACAATGTCTACTCAAGATCGTTTGATAAGATGACTGTCCAACAAAGTCTTTTGAAGATTTTGATGAGTTTTCCATACAATGTGGATCTGTAGTCAGGTTGTCTGGATCAGTCTGAGATATGTAAACAGTTCTTATATCTTGTTATAAAATTCTTGTCTCTATTTACGCCATGTTGTAATGTGTTAAATTTTAGCATGAGTTTATCTTACCATTCTTTTCTCTCTTGCTGTGTTTTTAGACGTAAAGTTGTGAATGGTGGTGCACTGTGTACTGGCTGACCATTAAGTGCTAATATGAACTGGATATACTGTTGCATGTACAATGTGTATAGAAACTGTGCCATGCTGGAAATGCATTTCTGTATCTCCCATGCAACAGCAGTAAACCCTGAGTGACCCAGTATCTTTTTGTAATGTGTTTTGTTATTGCATCTGCTAAATATTTATTTGTATTTCCTATGGAGACACATTTACACTTGATAAACATCCAAGAATGATGCCTGGAATGCAGTTCTTCCAAACTGAAACAAACGTGTTGCATTGTCCCATAATGTGGCAATACGTGCAAGGCAAACTGTGCACAATATACTTTTTGTCCATATCTGTGTTGTGACCTGACTCTTGACTTGTGCTTGTTTCTGTGATGTCACTTATATGCCAGAAATGGTGGAGATAAAGCACGGGAAAGTACTGGACAGCTTCCATTAAGTTGTATAATTTTTTCTGTTTTTTCTCCAGCACAATTCTAAAATGTTTTTTTTGCTGCTGTTCTCCCAAAAGCCCACTGGTGCTGTGGTTTATCAAACTGTTATCATTCCAGCAGTAGACTCAATGCACCCCTCTTGGCTGGGTGGACACGGTACAGCAGGTAGCTTCTTGACAAAATGAAACCTGTGCTAATTTTTTTTTTTTTTAAAGCGCTCACTAAATTTACCATTAATGAGTGCAAGCAAGGCAACAGTACTTCACAATAAATGTTATTTATTTACTTTATTGAAATATTAACACTGGATGATCGATTGTAATTTTTTTATTTGCTGCATTTCTCCTCTGTCATTTCATATTGTCTGAATGCAGTCCCAGTATAGCCACACTGAAGATTACTTGTCAGAGAGTAGTCGGGGTTCAGATTTATCTGATATTATGGAGGAAGATGAGGAGGAGTTGTATTCGGAGATGCAGCTGGAGGAAGGTGGACGAAGGCGCAGTGTTACTTCTCATAACACCCTTAAGGTAACAAATGAAATGACAAGGTTATTGTTCTAGACTTGAGGTCTTTTGCATACACACCTCTCTGCACTTGAAAGGCGCTGTTTCTGTCTAAAAAAGTGCCTGTAGAATACATCATCTGTTTCACAATCTTTGGATTTCATCTTTCATAAATACCTGCCTGTATAAGTTTATCCCTATGAACACTTTAAATTGTTGCTCTTTTTTATATGTATTTTAGGGAAAGCAGTGCACACTCCTTTGAATATTTTAAAATAGATATATAGGTGTTGATAGCTTGTGAGCTACAGGCTTTTTAGGAATTCCCAAACTTGGATTTAAATGTCAGAATTTGTGAATATATACAATTTTATATAACAGTAGAAATGATAGTCATTAAAACACACGGCACATTAGAGTCATGCCCAGTTTTTATGTATTGTATTACAGTTTGAAGTTTTTTTTCTTTTTTAAAAAACATAAATGCACTGTTACACTTCAAAAAAAAACTTTCAAATGTAATTTTAAACCCAATAATGTTCACTAAAAGGTGTACCGTATTGTAGTTTGCACTGACCACAGTTAAGTGTAGCTCCACGTACTTCTTCATATATAATGCTGAGATGCCGGTACCCTAAATAAGGACATTCCATACTCCATACTCAGGGCGCCTCCTGACGCTATGCGATTTTGGACAGTGGCGCAGGATTTGCTCTCTCAAATTACCTCTGGTAGGACATGCATTGCTTCAAAATGTGTTGTTTTTAGCATTTGGCTTTTTATTTCACACATGGTGAAGAAGTCTTGAACATGTTTAATGATTAAACCAACTGCAATAGTGTTTAATTATGTGCAGGGTGCAAAAAAAGAAATAATCAAATCCCCTTTTAAAAAATAGAGCTTTTTGAATACTTGGAATTTGTTTATTTTTTATATACTGTAAATATTTATGACTGTTAAATATTAGTATATCATTTATTATAATGAACAGTATTCTGAAATTAAAAAAAATAATTTGTGTTCTGTAGTAATAGTGTGAAATTAATATTGTATATTAAACAGAACATAGTTAAATATTTACTTTAGTTTTGTTACAAGAAAATTTTTAACAGTTGGTACAGTATGTTTTAAAAAGTGACATACAATATATGTAAGTTCGGGAATCTCATTTAAGTAACTTTGCTTAAATGAAACTACTTTATCACTTTTATGTTTTATGTATGTCCCATTACTTGTTATTATAGATGTAGAGGATTATTTTATTGTTTTTAAACTGTCTCCATTGCTACTGAAATGGAAAAAAGTCACACACAGTGCAATGAATAATTGTGAGAGGATGCTTAGGAGTATAGTGTTACTGGAAAAGGAAAATGTTTATTCTGAAAATATACTGTAAAATTATACGAACACTGCCCCTATTTTATTGGAAATATCTCATTTATATTACAGTAAGACAAATAATTTAAAACAAATAGCATAAAACACATTTTATTGGTGCCGAGGTTGAAAAGGAGAAAGGTCTCTCTTGATGTCTGTCAAGAAGCTGCGTAATTTGTAGGCTGAGGGGAAAAAGTTTTGTGCTGAGTTTATACAAAACACTTAACAATAAACCAAAAGGTCCATCAAGCCTATTTGATGAGGCGCTACTGAAAGTTCAGTATCGGAGAAGCCTAGCTTGTTACTTTGGAGATGTGACTTTGATGTCACAAATCTCACACTTCTTGGGACAAGAAACTTTTTAAAATGTTATATTTTTTTTTTATATTTTGTAGTGTAATTTGCTGAATGACATAAACAGGTTTAAAACTGCTAAACTTAAAACTATTTTCACAAAATATCAAATCAAATGGCATTGCCAGAAACATGCAACAATTTACACCAATGAAATCATCCCATAAACCTAGATTTGCTCAGGTAACACTCCACCTGTGTGGCATATTAGTTGTTCACAAGGTTTAAATGAGTAAGTGACATGAAATCTTCCTCTTTTCTGGAATGTCTCGCAGTATGATGAAGACTTCAGCAACTAAGGCCTCACACTGAAAACAGAAGAGCATTTAAAGAAATCCGGAGGGTCAATTACAGAGTAGCACAAATCTCTGAGAGTAGCAGTGTGAAAATATTTAAAAGGGATTGACCATCCCTTGACATTCTGTCTGGTCCATTCTGTAAAAGTGGAGGAAAAAAATACTTCCCTGTCTAGATCTGGTTACCCCACTAGAGTTTAGTGTGCTACTGTAAAATTGATTTAAACTTGAAATAAGTTATGGTTATGTATAGAATACAGCCTAGAGGTGAGAGAAAGAAAGGTTAGGCCTGCGCGCGGTATCACTGCCTGCAACCAACCTCACTTTCTTTATCTAGCCTTCTGTAACCTGACCACTTATCAAATCAGGGATAAGGTTATATTGACCTATTTTAAATAACCTTGTGGTAAAATGTCACAAATAGTAATACACAGTTGAAGGATTATTCCACAGTGTTTACCTTTCTAGAAAGGTGCTTTTCAGACTTTGACAATAAATAGTGTTTGGCTTTTTGGTGCATAAAACATCTTACACTCTGTTTACTTTAAAGGGTTTTATTTTGCAAGTTTCACAGTTGTTGAGTAAAACAGCTCCAGTGAACATACCATGACTGGAAATCCCGACATTTATGGGCAGCACACACGTTTATATGGTTTATGCTTTGAGGGTTTTTCTTTAATCAATAGGAAGGTGCAGCATTTTAGTCATATCAACTGTTAGCTTTGGAACTAGAGAATTACTTGTTGCTTCATGCAGAATTTATTTGGAAAAAGTGTAAACCTTTAAATATTATGATGTCAAGTACTGCATCAAGCCTTTAAATGCCAAAACATGAGTGTTTGGAGAAGATATATCTTTTTGTATGCCAAATGAAATTTAAATGGAGGGAAAAAACTGCTAACTCTCTTTCTTTAGCATTCATTTAGCCTTTTTGGTATCTGAACCAATAAATATGCAGCTTCACCTCAAAAGAGAAAGAAGACTGAAAAATGAACAGAAAGTCTAAATATCGCTTTTCATTTACTTTATTTAGCTGTCTTTTTTCTAAAACATCTTATCGAATTTCCTGTTGCAAATGTAAAAATCTGTATACTCCAACAGTCCTGAAGACCCACTGATACTGTCTATCTGCCATTTTATTAGAGCAGCAGATTTTTCTTCATGCAAGCTTCCCTTCTGTTCCAAATCCCTAATAAGTAGCTGTTGGCTATGTGTTTGTCGTCTTTTTCAACTGCTTTCCCCTATTCACTATTTTTGTAACAGCCCTATCTTCACTGTAGTTTTGTGCTGTCTACTAACTCCGATTGTTCACTTCTGAATTCTTCTGGAATGCCTGCCCTTAAAAAAAGGTTATCCTCTAATGTAACTCTTCCTCTCAATTGTATTATTGGCATGTTTAAGTAATTGTAATTTGACTTGGGACCACACTGCACAAGTGCCAGTCCGTAGTAATTTCAGCATTCATTATTTTTTTAAATCTTTGACATGAAATTTGGTTGAAAACAAAAACTTGCTTTTGGCTGCTAATTGTGTTAGTGATTTCCTGAAGCATATTGTTCAATTTCACTGCTTTTTACTATAAGACAATACATTTATTATTATAACCCCTCAATCTCACATGATGTTTTCACTTGCCATAGTGACAAAAGAGTGTGATTCTGCCTTCCCAAGTTGGGTATGTGTGTCCTGCCTCATCCTGCACCTGACTCTTTATTAAAGGTGCAGTCTTTGCCAGCTTGTTGAGTCTCCTGCTTTACTATTAAAGACCCCTCGACTGCACAGGACTTTGCTGCCTGTGTTCTTGCTGAAATACTATGTCTGCCACAATATCATTCTGGACATTATAGAGAAACAATTTACATTTATGTTTGCAGTCAGCATCCAGTATATTGAATGTTTTACTGTCACTTATACATTTAAGGATTTGTTCATGTTTCTAATACATAACTGCATAAAGTTAGTCATTTATTTAAAAAAAATAATAAATTGCTAGCTGCTGTATTGTAGCCATATCTCCTGCACTCAAAGTTTTAAGAATGATTTGATTTGCCAGTTATTGAGGTTACTGACTGGCAGGGAATATCCTTTTTTACCTATTGCACTTTTTCATAAGCTGTAGTTTTTTTTTTTTTTTTTTTAAATGTTACTCAATCTTTTTTCAACACCAGAGTCGCGTGTTTTTGAAGATGATGATGAAGGTAATTGCTTTTTCACTGATGTTCTTTCCATTAATAATACTGAGATATGTCCTCAAGTTGTGGCGGGGCAGTTACATGACAGACGCAAATTGGAAGGCAGTGCAGGTCCTGCTCGTGTCAGACAGTGTAGGTCCACATTCTGCAGACAGATTTTGTTCTCTTTCTTTTCTAAAAGGTATAGTGTGGTAATAATTGATAAACATTTTTCTACACTGTAATGTTTTCCTCATTTCATTTTCATTTTTACACACACAAAATGCCGTTTTATTGTAAGAATTTACCACCGTTACATATTTGGCACCATACTCAGCAAATTTTGCTAGTCAAACATGAACCATTGTTTATAACCAAAGTGAGGTAAGGTTAAGGCCATGGACCTTCAATCAAAGTATTGTCAGTGAAGTCCCCAACTAATTTGTTGTTAAGCACCTTCGTATTTTTGATAACTTGCCTGGTTTTTGGGCACGTCCACCACAACGGCATAAAGAGGTATGTACCATGGTGGTGTTTGTCTTCTCATGTACACAGAATCATACATGTGCATATCAATTTACATTCCTCACATGATCTGTGCCGCTTTAGCCAAAGACATTAGGCTAGAAATCATCAACCATCATTTGCTACCACAATGGCTTCATTGTTAATAAATAACTGGTCAGTAGTGAATTTATAGGGTTCTGCTTTGGTGTTGTGAAGCAGTGACTGTAGAACAGGCCTGTACAGAGTCTTTTATATTATAAATAACACGGTCACTGTAGTGGTTTTGGGGATTTTACTTTCAATTAGCAAGAAAATTATCAAAAAGAAAAGGTCAGCAAGACAACATATTGCATGGTTAGACAGCAGCTCTTCACAAGTCGTTGTCTGGTCTCTACAAATATTTCCAATAACTGATAATTCATCCTCTCACACAAAATGTGCAGTTTTATTTATTTTTGCTTTTTTCATTGTTAGCCACTGTTGCTGTTGTGTTGTTAAAAGTTATTAATGGTATCATTTGGCAATTAAATGTGCTTATATTTTCTTTTAAGCTCTGTGTTTTCATCAGATCTCTTTATTTGAACAAACCCTTCTAAACCACTGTCTCTTTAATTACTTCTGCTTTGATTTATTTATTCATTCATTCAATCATTTCTCCCTTACAGATTCCCGTTCAAAGCATGCCATTTCCTTCACGGAATGAAACTGCATGCATTAAGTTTTGCCATTGACTTTAAAACTAATTCTGTCTTTATTTTGTCTTTTTCCCATTTTATTTTATATCACACACTGTGTTGTGTCCTGCCTGTTCTAACACCTGCAATAAATGAAATTACAAAAAAATTTTAATAAAATATAAAATAAAAGTCTAAGCATAATGTCTTTGAAGAGGAAGTCAAACTTGAAATGCCTTACCAGAAACAACCTTGCAGTAAAAAGCTTTTCAGTATCCCTGAAGTAGCTGAGGAGGACTTTGATATCACAGAAATGAGCCAGACATTAAAAAAGCGAGATAATCACAGTAGGTATTACAGAAGTTCGACAGACACAGACTCAGTGCTAAGAAGATTCAAAGCGCCCAGCAATGAGTACCAGCCAAACACACGAAGGCAGTCTTACCATTCTCCAACTAAACAAGGTTCTTTCCACAATTCGAGAGATGGGCCGAACGCCTGCCATGCGGACAGTGGATCATTCAGTAAAGAATGGGCTTACAGTCGGGCAAACAGGCAGAGCTCTAAAAGCCCTGATAGTGGACTGGATTGTGGCAGTGAAGAAGAAGACAGCCGCTCTTTAAATTACAGAAGTTCTCTAATAACGAGTCCCCAGAAAAGTGTTCAAATCACCAACATCAATGGCAAATCGCCCCAAAGAAGCTGCACTCAGTCCGGGGCTCGTAAAAGGACATTAACAAGGCAGTGCAGCATTGAAGAAGATTTTGGGCAGACACCCCTGCCGGTGGTCAAAACTGTGCATGTAGCAGACTTTAAAACATGGACTATCCCAAGCAGATATCGAGCGGATATGTGCCAGACAAACATTAGGAAAGACTTAGTTTCGGAGGAAGGGAGAAGCCATGCATCGAGAACTGAATCACAAGTTAATCAAAAAGACTTTAAATCAGCAAATACCACTGCAATGCTGACCAGCAGGGAAACGGAAGAGACTCTGGTGTGTGACCTACTGTAGATACTCGTGTTTATCATAAACACCTTAAATCAGTAATATTTCATTCTTTTCTATTTTCTCTGTTGATTTCTTTTCCTTTCTTTAGTTTTTGCTGTTGTTTGACTTAATGCTGCATTCCTTCATTGTGCCAAATGTTTAAAGCTTCCTTAAATGCTTATAGTCATTTTTTTTTTTTTGGAAAGTGTATTAAATTTTGCTTTTTTGCTTCCTTCTTTTCAATTAATAGCAGAAAGTATTCATTGTCCTATTTCTTTGATGTAATGCTCAGAACCTAAAGGCCATTCATATCTAGTTCTTGTTTCTTGTTTCTGTGGAAAAATGCAGACAACGCACTATTGCCTCAGTGACCAAGGTTCAACCATAATTGTTTCTGCTTTTGGTTTGTTCTAATGAGATGAAATGTGACTGATTCAATAGTTTGTTTCTCTAGCCCCCCACCCCCACGCAGTACAATATGAAAACTGAAAACATTTTTATTGCTTTAGTTTTTTTGTAATTATTTTAGAAGAAGCTGAATTCAGGGTAGCCCACAAAACCCTTGTCGCCTGCACATTGAGCCTCTTCCTGTTCTACTGAAGTGCCAAGCATTTTATCTTAATTGTTTCCATCCTGCAGCCTCCATCACCTCTGCAAAAAGACCAACTCATTTGCCCATTTTCATGTTGAGTGTATGAAGCAATTTCTATGTGCATCTCCTTTCTTTTTTCCAAGGTGGCACATCTTCTGTTGGAATATATTCTCTTGAAAGTATGTTTACTTTTTTTTTTTTTTTATAGAATATCATTGTGCTTAGGATAGCACGTAGAAGCCATTATGGTTGTACCCATCATTTCATAAAATATTTCCAAAGCATACCACAATTCATCCTTTATTGTTACCATTGCAAACTGCAAACAGAACAAAAAACAATAGTAATGGTCTTTAGTTAGAAACAATTGGAATACCGATTTCTTTTGCCTGTTTTTTTTTTTTTTTTTGTCTTTTTATGTTCGGCTTCTTTCCAATTCTCCTTAAATTTGTGGACACAGATTTTGGCTCTTGAGTACAGAAGATCATAACCCAGCCTTATTTCTTTTAAGATTCTAGGGAACCCTTCTTCCACAGGACGAGCCGATAGGCTGGATTACTCAGGAAGAAGACTGTCGCACAGCAATGCAATCTGTCCACGTCCCCGGCCGATGATGGTTCCATCTATTGGTTAGTTGGCTCGCTTCTTTGTAACGGCTGGTTTGTTGTCAGTTTTCTCCCTCCAGCTGTTTGATATTTGTAGTTATCTGATTCAGACTAAACTGTTGTATTCAATAAAAGAGCCATACAGGTTTGGTGTGTGAACCAGATAGTCAACATGAGCTATTAGTACTATTTATATAATCAAAGCCAGGAATGAAAAAAAAAACTAAAATAAAATTATTTTATTCTCAAAGATAAAAATGTGAGGAAGATTGGTAGTGGCAAGGATATTCTTTAAAAAAATGTGAAGACTGTTATATTTCTGAATAACAGGAGTTCTGTAGAAGGAAAAATTTAAAATACCTGTAGGTAACGAATAATTAGAGCATCCAAAAATAAGAAGAGGAGAAAAATAGCTAGAAGTTTTTTTTAATATTTTTAATGGATAACTTTCAGTATCTGAAATGTTTATGTTGTAACATTTGTCCTTGTTCAGTCGTACAATATTTTACAAAAATGCTTCATTTTTAAATCCTTCCATCTCATGATGAGGTAAAAAAGCTAAGGAGCTTTTTTTGTAAATGTTTGTGCGTATTGGTCACTTAGGATAGCAGGCGTCCTGTGTATTTACAGGTGCCACAATTCAACCATTATAAATACAATGTTAAAAATTAGTGTTTAATAAAGACTTGCTTTGAAAATAATTTGAAGAGTATCATGGAGATGGTGTGAACTCGTGTGGCATATCCGTGCTGACAGTCCTCATGCTTTACTAGTTTTACTAGGACATAGAAATCAAGGCCACATCTAAGTGGAAATGTTGTTGATTATATAACTATAATGTTGTTCAGTCCCTACTTGTATAATCAATCTGGTTTTACTGGAAGCTAATGCCATTTTCATCAGAACTGGTAGAAATAATAAAAGCACTGTAGTATCACTTTAATATCTGGAACGCTTATTTAAAACTAACGAGCAAAGCTGTGCAAAAAATTTACACACCGAATTGCAAGGATTTGAAGAACACTGGTAGTACAATTTGAATGTGTGCAAATGTAAGATTTTTTTTTTATGTTCTTAGTGCAGAAATTTCAGAAAATACTGGTGGTTTATCATAGAGCACCGAGCAAATGATAGCCCTTTGTGACCTATTATTGTAATTACATTTACTAGACGTTCCCCTTTGTACTGTAAGCATTATAAATGTATTTGACAAGACTTCATTTCAGTTTGGCAATCATAACATTGGACTAGTGGACCGTTTAACCTCACACCAGCTGTAACACTAGATGTTTTGCTGTAGAACAAAAGCCTAAAGCATTCTTATCTTCACTACTTACTGTACGATATAAACAGCTTTCAGTCTGTCCTAAAGACTCGAATCCTTTGATGAAAAGCATCTTACAGTGCTGTCTGTTCTATCAAGTTAGTAGTTCTATGCTTCACACGCTTTCTTTTATTTCTCCAGGGGAACTGGCTGCTCTCTTGCATTCTCTAAATCAGTCACTCCCTTACTCACAGGAAACTTTGTTAAGAAAGGTTCCTGTTTATTCAAAGAAGTAGCCCTGACTTGTTGGACATAAATGCAATATAAATACACTGAAAAGAGGAGACTTTTATGATAATGCTGTGCTCTTTTTCATTCATTGAGAAATCTTAATTTGGTGTAAAATATCCACTGGACCATGAGGTATTATATTCATGGGAGAATTCAAACTGTATGGCTTAGGTTGATGGGGCAGGAAATATATAGTTAAAATATAAATCTATTTTGGCATTTTAGAGTAAATTAAGGGGTCAGAGCAGACTACATATTGTAGGGCTGTACAATAAGTATCTGTTAATATAATGTCACTGTTCTACCTTCAGCAAACATCTGTCAACCTTCTTCCTAGACTTAAAGCCATGGTGCACTGATAGGTACAGAACTGGAGGCTAGCCAGTTTGGACAGCGTTGCAGTAGATGGTTTGATTTCAGATTAGGCAGAATTTATGAAAGTACAGTTTAAAGAGTTATTTTTTTTATTCCTCCTGTTCACCTATTAATCCTTACTATTGTTGTTTTACTATTGTTTATTTTTAAAGGATGATAATAAACATCCAACTCAACTCTTGGAAGTTGGTTTTGAAATCCTTTTACAACACTAGCTCAACACACAAGACTTTTGAAGGAAAAAAAAAAAAGATTCCTCCCCCGATGGAAGTTAACTAAATGGAATGCTTTCATTGGTGTCTTCTGTAGAAATCACCATGGACAGTAACAGTGAAGGGGGCCAATCCAGGTCAGGGAGTGAGGGGAATGTCTCACCTGTCAAGGAGGATGTTTACTATCGCAGTGTAGCTGGACGCAGGAAATGGCCATTGCAGCGCAGTATGGCCTCTGAGCAACGATATGGTATGTGTGCAGCTTCTGAAGGTGCTTTACAAAGCATACGCTTCTTGGTATAGCTCCCCAATCAAAATGGTAAATTGTGTTATCCTCTTCCCAGCTGCAGTGCAATGACAGTGTCTTTTTAAGATGCCTCTGCCATGTATCTGTCTAAAGAGAACATATTTTTCCTTTGGTTTGGTTCCTTTTTTGTGCTCTTTATCTGACCTCAACACACTGATACTATATTTGGATATGTTATGAGAATATATGCTAAACTAATGAGGATGTATATTGTTGGAAATAATATACTTTGAGTGCACAATGTTGACGACATCCTGTGGACTATGTCATGGGTGGAAAAAAAAAAGATATTTGTTATAAAAGGTAAGGTCTGATGATTAAAAAAAGACAAACAAAACAAAATCTACCAAATGCATTATCATCATCAGTTTCATTTAAAACATTTTTAGAGGATGCAAGATAGAAAAAATGACTTGTAACCTGAGTTGCTTTATTTTTTGATTTTGGATATTTATCTTTCCTTTCTGTGCTTTTCATCCTGTATTTAACTTTCCATGATCATCCATTTTAGTTTACTGAGACCACTTTAAACTTCTTGTTTTATATAGCAACTGTCCACTAAACTGAGTTACAGCAGGCATCATGGGTATGACAGGGCACTGTTCTTGAAATTGACTGAAATGCAAGGCTTCTTGTTTAACAGTCTGGCAGATTTAAGGTCCAGCATCAAAAAGAACATGACATCTACTCTTTGTGACCTTTCTCCACATAATATTACTTCCTAAATAATTTGTTCTTGTGTCTAGCCAATTAAATATTTTGTTAAAAGTAGTACTGTTAGAAAATTCTAGGCAGAATAGGTCAAATCATGAGTAGGTACATTAACAAAGAAAGAGAAAATATTGCACAGGCAGTTCAAATTTGTTGCAGCCATCTTTATTTTGTGAACTATTCATGCAAGGATCATCTTGATTTTGCCAGACCCAAACTGCAGCAGAGTAGATCTTTGTACTCTTGCAGTTCTGTTTTTTAACCTAACAAAGAAAGCATAAACGCAAAGGATCATGGGTCTGTGTGAAAGCAGACTGCCAGCAGTTTCAACAGCACACTCATCTGCGTGGTGAGGAGGCCACCACCATCTTAATGATGTTTTAGGAAATGTAAAGTACAAGTAAACAGGTTATGGTTACAAAGGCTCAGGATCTAGACGCAGTGGGAGGCTCACAGATAGTTTGGTCTGAGATACAGACGTCGTCCCAACCTGCGTTTCCTTTAATCCCACTAAAAACAAGAGTGTTGCAACAAATCATAACACAGGGATGGCCTGCAGTTTATGAAGCAACCATACACCCTTGATGTCTTATCCACAGTTCATTTGGCATATGTTGAATTAGAAGATTAAAAGTCTGTTCACAGTCAGTAAAGTAGCAGAATTTGAATTAGTACATTATATTGCATTTACTAAATACCGCAGCATTTTGCTGCTTCACTTTCTCTGTTGCAAATTCTTCGATGGATTTTTTTAAAATCATAGGTATTTACAGTGTAGCATGCAAAATCAAATGCATTCACACATTTAGAACTGTCAACAGGTTTATCTGTGTTACCATTGTACATCAAGTCATTACTTCCATCTCATGTTTAAGTAGGTTCTTGATTTTATCAATCATAAAAGAGGCTTTATATGGGCAATGTAGTGACTAACATAAAGAACTGTTAGTCATGGTGTAGTGTGGGTGCAGGCACAGCCTAATGGCAAGGGGTAATGGAGAGTCTTTTCCTTCACTTTGTTCACAAGCTCTGAATCTTTACCATTGTTTGACTTTCAACACAGATTCCAATGAGATTTACTTCCTTCTCCAAAATGAGTGTTATGAATTTGTTAATCCTGTTTGGTTTCCAAATAATGGAAATGAAAAATCAACTATCATCTTATTTGGTAAACTCGTTTTGGACGGAAAACAAACCCATTCCCAAAGCCACCTTCACAAATATTAATATCTGGAGTTTTGTACAGTATGTCTATGTACAGTATGTATGTGTTCTAGATGGTTACAGTGGCCAGGATCGGCACTCTTCTGAGTTCTATGATGAATCGGAGCCCGATTTGAATGAAGAGCCAACTCGGATATTTGTTGCCCTATTCGACTATGACCCTCTGTCAATGTCTCCTAATCCTGATGCTGCAGATGAAGAGCTTCCTTTCAAAGAAGGACAGATTATAAAGGTAAACATTAGGCTCTTTCATGGGTGAAATAATTTTTGTTCAGTAGGGTTGATCCCACATACGGTAGTTAAATTCATTAGTGAGAAATATATCTTGAACCAATCAGTTTTGTCTTCCCATTTTAATCTTGGCCAGCAACATCATAATTAAACTATTTGGTATCCTCTGTCCTTTACAGCATGTACTGTAGATTTGTAACAGGATGTATCTTCAAGCATAATATATGAACCTGTAAAGTAACAACAATCCATAGAAAGCTCTGCAGGTCCGATGGGACAAGAAACATCACAAAGTAACAGAAGCATGATGAAGGGAAAACTTTCTCATGTTTATTGCACACTGCGGAACTATAACTACAGATTATTTTGCTGTTTCTGTATGTTGTGTTAGATGTTGTTTTACTCTTATGTGAATGTGGGTAGGTAAATATTCAGTATATGGCATGAATTCCAACATATGGTGGACTCCATTCAAACTGTGCAACTTTTTAATGTGTTTTTAAAGTGTCTTTTGTTTGAAGAGATAAAACTGCTTGTGTTTGGTTCCCAAAGTTAAAATTAAAGTGAAATGAAATGGTCAATCTTAACCTTCAACATGGTTTGTACTTCCACCTGGTTGTGTCCCGAGAGTGTGCCTGTAATAGTAATAATGCACTATCAGTGCAGGTTATAATGAAATACGTACCGCAAAGCACATCTCCAGTAATTGCAATGGACAGAATAAATGTTATTATCTATGTATGTCTCTCTATTTTGATTACTGCTAAAATGATGAGTGTTCTTGTATGGTAGTGTATGAGGGGGAAACGAATGTGTCTGAATGGCATTAAGTTAAAAAAATAAAAAAAAGTCTTTATTGTCCGTAAATATTTAATTTCGTTAAGCATTAAAACTATGAAGTTTGAAAGCTTTGTGTGTGTCAGAAATTTCAACATGCACATTTTTTTGAATAAATACTATCAATGACTTAATTACTGAAGCTTTTTTTAGGTTTTGTAACATGTACCTGTTTGTTCAATATGTTACTTGAACAGGTGCATGGCGATAAAGACACAGATGGGTTCTATCGAGGAGAAATTAGTGGACGTATAGGTCTTATCCCCTGTAATATGATCTCGGAAATACAGACGGATGATGAAGAGATGATGGAACAGCTCATCAAACAAGGATTCCTTCCACTGAACACACCAGTTGAGAAAATAGGTAGAACTGTTTATTTGCTTTCCAATTTGGCTGCTATCTGAAAATGGCCATTACAAGAAACAGAATGAAATTTTCTCAAACACAAGGGGGTGCAGTGAACAAGGTTACATATGAGGACGGAAATTAATCTTGCATGAATGTGAGACGGCCGTTGTGTTCACACAGGATGCATTTACAGTATCTGGAAAGCACTTATTGTACCGTTCTGAAGTATTTCAAGCAGATATACAAATGCATTACCTTCCTCTTAAGTAGATCCACTCTGGAGGCAAAAAATTTACAATTTATACTCAACACTACCTGTTTACATTAGAGATTAAAAGACAAATATAGCAAGAAACAAAAGCACAGAATGTCACCTTTTATTTTTCTCCTGTTTATTTAAGGATACATGTGTCCATTTATACAGTACATGGATTGTAAATGCTAAATCGGCCTTAGTGGTTGTGTGTTCACCTGCAATGATTTGTTATTGTTTTGAGCCCCCTGTAACCCTGGTCAGAATTAAGTGGGCTTAGAAAATTGTACGGTATGTCACAGTTTTTGAATAGTCCTAAAGTTTGTGTTCCATTACCGTGTCAGTTGAGCACAAATGTTGGGTTAAATTAGTTAAAAGAAAATTAAGTCAAATGTGCATCAAGCCTGTGACTTGCTGATATCATTATAGTTTTAATATGTTACTTTTAGGTTGTAGAACTATAATAAGTCACCATCCTACCCAGTCTTAAATGTTATACCCTTTAGTTTTTCTTCTAATAAACTCCATAAATGCATTGTGAACTGCTATGAAAGGTTCTGAGGTCGGTCTTGTCTTTTAGTAGTCCAGAAGTTTCCTTTCCATCCTTAGACTGTCACCGAATTGTCAAGTATTTTAGGTTTACTCTTGCAAATCCAATTACGTCTGCTATCTGTGTGTATCCTGAAACAATTGCCAGTGTACTTAACTGTGAGGAATGGAATATAAATTAAAACGTTAGTAAAAGGTGATGTCCTGTACTTCTGTTTCCCTAGTCACCACTTAAAACAGTGAATTCCATTACACCATATAAAACAAACATATTAGAATATGTCAAGACATAAAATATACTTTATGAAAGGGCCAGTTGAAAAAACATCTTTGGAAGGTGATTTTTTTTTCTGTGCCAGCTTACTACTTGAAATGCAAATTCTGTGCTCAGTAATACCATATATTTTCCACAACTTAAGGAGGCAATTGTTTAGGAAGTAAGACTGGATGGCATTGGCTACAATTGACACATGCTAGAAGTGCAATTAGAAGAAATGTCCTTGTTCTGTCCAGTTTTAGCCTTGTCTTTCACAGCAGTTTGACTAGAATAATAAGAAAAATGCCTAAAGTGTCCTAATATGTGTAGGTCTGCAGCACTGACAGTTAAGATCTGCGAAGTCCTCTACATGTATACATACCCAGAATAAGAAAAAATTAGTTCTCATCACTTAGCTTTCAAAGGGATACAAACCATTTGTATTAGTGTTTTTAGAAGATCAATTTTAACTTTCTGTATTGGACTGGCATCATTTTCAGGGATGGATCATGGCTTGCATCTGGTTTAAAAATGTTAGGTTTTATTTTGAGATGGCATATTTATTTCAGTATATAAAAAGATAATTTATTAAAATTTGACCCACCAGCTTTAGCTTTAAGAAAAAAAAAAAAAAAAAAACACAATGTATTTATGTACAGAATAATAACACACATTCTGCTGGCACCGCATGGTATTTTTAGGATCAAGGACTGCTTCTGCAACTACCAAATGTTATACCTTCCTGATAATGTGACTACGATAAACACCCATTATACAATTCTTCGGAAAGGTGAAGAGAATGATGACTGTGATCTATAATGTCTTGGTGATTTCCTTTTTTAGTTTCATTTTGTTTTGTTAAATACGCAGGCTCATAGTGGTGTAATGCACACTGTCTGCAGTTTGAATGCCAAAGTATAAAGTTTTATATCTAGGTGGCTTCAACATTTCTCACCAACTGTGGTAAAACCTAGTACGTCACATCTTTCAAGTTTTCAGCAAATAGAGAAAATGTAGATTTAATTTTTTCTTACCATTACACAATATTATTTTATATTCACGAGTGAACAACACCTACCATTTACATCACTCAGTCACAGCATTTGAATCATGTGATTGTAATCTGACTTTCTCATTGGTAGGCGGTCTTTCCTCACTGGTCAGTGGAGTTGCTAGGTTTATGTCTTGCAGTATGTACAATATTGTGTACATTCTAGCTTCTTCCATCATGCTATGACAGGAATGAAGACATACTGTATTTAGCCATCACCACTACCTTATAACCTCAGGAAAGGTCTAGTAACTCCAAAAGCTTAAAAAATCTCAATTTTTAAACAAATGGCAGTTACTAGGTTTTCCCATTGCATGCGAGATTTACCTAAATAGCCCAGATGTTTACCATTCCCACTGCCTGTCTAGCTTCCACCAGAAAGTGACAAATCTTCATCCCAAAACTTTTAGGTGTGGGACATGCCAGTAAGTATCCCTGGTGCATATTAGACACTCCGGTCTAAAGTTGCAAGATATTTACAAGTGAGCCTTGGTTTTGAACATGTTGTGTCTTTAAAGGAGTCAAACACCTCTGCCTTGGGCTTTTCACATATCTCTTTTTTTTCCCCTGTCTGTCTGTTTGTATTCCTTTCCCTATGAAGTGAACTGCAGTCGTTTCAAAGACAGTGTGCGTTCAGTTAACCGCAGGTCCAGAAAGTCCAAGAGAGGTCTGTGCTTCTTTCAACCTAACTGTCCTTCCACCTTTACTTGTGCGCTTATTTGTCCTTAATGCTTAATTGCTTTGAGTTCTAAAGGGTCATGATCAGTTTTGTTTCTTTACTAATCATTCTGCACGCCTGATGATTACTTTGTTTCAGTTACGAGATGCAGATTTCCCTCTCTTCTTTGAATCAAAACCTAAATCAGTATTATCTGGAAAAAAGTGAAAATCCTCCACCCACTCTTTCATGGTTCATTTTTTCCCACTTTAAGGAAATTCCATTTATAAGGTTCCATCTTGGAGACAGAAATGTGTGTGTTCCTTCCTCCAGCACTTCCCCATCTAATTGATACAAATGAGTTTTTTTGCAGAAAGGGATACTGCATCTTGAGATCACTTTGCATAATGAACACATCTGGCAGCAGGTGTGATGATCAGAAACCTCCATGTGTCCTCCTGTCAGCTATGAAGTAGTTAGACTTTCCATGCAGTGCGTTTGAGTCCATCACTGATTGTTGTGTATGAACGACGCCAGTGTGTCTCCTTTGTGCTTCATCATTTTAAACAAAGGACTTCACAATTGGAAGCAGAAATATGCACATTACAATTACTCTAAAAGGAAGCATCAAGATGATTCTTGAATGGTGTGGTAGATACATTTATTCTTAAAGATTGAATTAGACGTTTAAAGGGCAGCAATTGATAAAATGCTCAATCTGCAGTAGTATGTACAGTGCTGTGTTTGTAAATAATGAATATTCTATGTATCTGAACTATTACTTCCCAAATTTCTGTACCAAGTGATGCAAATTAATTTAGCCTGACCTGCATACATGTATCTACTTTTTAAACTTGAATCTGAATGTTTGGCCCAATACGAGGATTTGTTGTCTTTTGTTTAATGTTTCATGCAGTGTGTACATCAAATGTGTCTGTTATTTAGCACTTCACTCTGTGTATCCAGTGTTTTAGAGTTCAGTGTAATAAGCGCAACCACAATGCAAGGATCAACAAATTACAAACTGCAGAAGTTTTATTTCCATCCTTTCACTTTTTTTACTTTTCTTTTGAAATGTTCATTATGGTATTGCTAATATTTTTAGCCATTTGATTTTTAATTTCCATTCTGAAGCATGCTTTTTAAAGTTTTGTAAAGACAAGTAGTACTGTGAACATTTGATGTTTAGTACTTCCAGGTTATTGAAATTGTGTCCAGTGTGGAGTTTAAATTTAAATATGCCACCATCACTAGGACAGGTTGTTTTTAGTGTTACTAGTATATCTTAAAAATCCATGCTGTCAGATAAGATTTAAATCAAATTGCTTTTTGTTGTCTCACAGAACGAAACCGTCGAAGTGGTAGACAGCATTCTGTATCCACCAGGAGGATGGTTGCCCTCTATGATTATGACCCACGAGAAAGCTCACCAAATGTTGATGTTGAGGTACTGAGCATTTATTAACTTAAAAAATGTAATATGGTACCATGTTAATGTTTGTATACAGTAATAGGGGACAACACAGTGGTCCCTCATGGATCCAGCGTCCTGGCCTCAAAACCTGTGCCTGGTTGCTGTCTGTGAGGAATCTGGACTTGCTCCCCATATCTCTGTGGGTTTTCCTACCACATTCTCAAGACTGGGCCCTGCAGTGAACTTTTTACCCGTCTGGGGTTGGTTCTCGCCGGGTGTTAATAGGATTGGCACCAACTTCCTGTGAACCTAAATAGGATTAAGATGGGTAGAGAATATTCCATTTTTTTAGATTTAAAAGACTTTTGCATGCCTTTGGCAGTTTGAGTGGTACTGTTCACAATTATGAAGACTGTGTGCAGTGTGTCTTAAAGAAGTTCATTATACTGTGAACCTAGATGTGTTGATCACAAACTGTTTTGCCAAGATTAAATGTATCTATAAAAATGAGTGAGCTGATATATACCTGTGATGATGATGTTTATATAACTGTATTATTGGGAAGCATTGATGCTAGCTTTTTTTCCTGGTCAGTTAACATCTTTGCAGACCAGGGATACCTTAAAATACTGTAGTTGTGTTCTGTACATCAGCGAGATGTTTGTTACACGGCAATATGTATGTAGCCGCCTAATAGGCTATTTGCCCATTTAAGGAAACCACACAACAGTTAAAATATGTGGTTACCAACAAGCTGCTTAACAAATGTGACTCTCTTTAGTTTTGGAACCTTAAAATTCAATCGGAAATCAAATAAATTATGGCTTTGAACATAGCCATTTATAAGCTGAGGTTCTGCACCTTGGGACTTCAGTGTGTGGGAAAGGAGGTTAATCAATTTGATGTTACAAGATCACATTTTACTGCACATATGTTGTGATAAAATAAGACGAGACTCTTTTGAATGCCTTAGATGTTTAGCCTGCTCACAGTTCCCTACTGAAAGATAACCATCTGCTTTTCTTCCCATAGTGACAATTGTAGTAGGAATGTTTTGGAGTCCAGTAATTAAACTATAGTGCTCTGCTGTGCCAAGATGATGCCTGCTGTCTCTGCCCTTACTGCTTTTATACTTCAATACTTAGGCAGCTTGGACTCTACAGCATGAAGTCCATTTGACATGAGAGTGTTAAGTAACGCCATAGGCTAGCTTTAGGTCTCCAAAGGGAAATGGGCACATTCTACATTTGTTTTATAGAGACAGTGTTTTTTTTTTTTTTTATTTAATGAAAAAAAAGAATAGTTTGCTTTTTTTTTTTTTTTGCCCCTTACCCTGCGATTTCACTTACTTTCACTTTCACATTGGCGCTGCTGCAGACAGACACAGAGAGGGAGACTCAGTTTGGGAAAGAGAGGCTGAAACTCGAGGTGAGTTAAATGACAAACAATTTGTGTGTGTGCAATTCAAAACTGACCCATTCTCGGGACCTTTGGTTTTAACTCTTGACAGTTTTATGTTTAAGAATTACATTATCTGACAACTCTCAAAAATGGTTCAAATATCAACGCACATAAGATGTAGTGCAAGAAAGGAGACTTGCTAATAATCCAAACTTACTGTAGAAAAGCTTCTTTCAGTTGACATTTTGTGTGGGATGCTATTTATTTGAATGTTTCATGGGAGCACAAATACAGCCACTGTGCCCAATGCTGTTTGTTTTCTTGATGGCTGTAAGAAGCACTTGAGTTGTCAGTACAGTGTTTACACCCTTATTTGAGCTCCTTTTAAATTACCCTAGAAGGATAAAAAGCCTAAAGCACACCATGTCGGAAGAAAAGTTCAACTGAAGAACCACTACCCACTTACAGCCCTGGGGCTGCAAACATTTAATGACCATTTTACAAAGGCCACATCTTAAGACACAACCCAAGAGTCACATTAGGGTGCCATGTTTCCTATACAGTGTCAGGTGTTAAAGAAGCTAATAGTTTAGTAGGCAGTATAAATAATCTAAATGACTATTGATATGTGCTGCCAACACTGCATTCTAGACCAGTGGTTCTCAAATTGTGGTTATGCGTACTATCAAGAATTACTGGTGGTCAAAAAAAAAAATAGTGAACAAGAGAGAAGGAGAGACAACTGTGCAGGAGACCAAAGCTGTTATCACTGCAGTTACACCTCAGGAAATGCTTTCAGGGTTTGAATTTTGACACAGAGTTGCAGGTGCCCTTCATTTCAATTTCTTTCATGGGATGACTTAGTAAATGCAGAAAAGTCAGCTTTGCTTTCAAAGCAAACAAAAGGAAATTACAGAGTTAACTGTGACCTAAAAATACATAAACTGTGCACCCTCCAAGAGTTGTGAATGTTGAAACCAGCTGTGCTTTTTAATATAGTGCCTTACGCCCCAAGGACAAACACTGCAAATGAACAAATTTGGCGTGTGCACATGTCAAGGTAAATCAGTTTTGCCATGTTGTGCACATTATTCTTTCTAAACTCCATGCTGACAACTGCCAAAGCCCAATAAATTGCACCCATTTGTTGTTCCCCTGGGGAGGAAATTTGCCTTTCTGTTGGACATAAAATTCAAGTTTTGCGCTGTATAGTTGTTGTAAATTATAAGTATGAA
Organism: Polypterus bichir lapradei; assembly: GCA_026402145.1. Taxonomy (NCBI): domain Eukaryota; kingdom Metazoa; phylum Chordata; class Cladistia; order Polypteriformes; family Polypteridae; genus Polypterus; species Polypterus bichir. The sequence goes on along the minus strand of JANRMT010062838.1, from coordinate 9,112,597 downwards.
AATGAAACTGTTTTTTACTTCAGAATAATCCTTTCTAGTGTTCATAAATAAAAAAATAAAACTGCATTAAGAAAAAATAAACTCACATGTGCAAAGAACTATTCATAATACCTTGTTACAACCCTCCCCCAAAAATACAATAGTTTTGGGTGAATAAAGACTGCAGTAAATGGTGTTAGGCTGAGAACTACTGTTCTAGATACTCATTAGGGAAGGGTCTCGCAGGTGGTGAATGAGTATTTTGATCCATAACATATTTGAAATTTCTAAAGTTGATTGTGGGGAATTATTTTTCTTTTACATTTAACCTACCAATAGGAGGCACAGTGACAAAGTGATTAGCCCTCCTGCCTTACGGCTTGAGAGTTTGAAGCCCCGACAAGGCCCAGCCTCAGTGCGGTTTGTTTCCTCTCCCAGTGTCTCCAGATATCCTCTGGGTTCAAAGACTGTCAGGTGTCATCACAGCGAGGCTGGGCTGATGAGCGACTCTAAACTGTCTCAGCTTCTGTCTTGTGCATAGTGCTTGCTGCTACCAGTTTCATTCTGGGTTAAAGAAGAAATGAATAATTTAAGATACAAATTTGTATTGCTGACATTAGCTGTTTCAGATAAATAACTGGTGTAGCAGTGGATCATTTTTCAGTCTGTCACTGTTTTTATTCATACCTTATTAAATATAATACTTGGAAAGTAGTACACTTGAATTTTTTTGTTCAGGGTTGTATTGTCATCCTACAAAGTGAAGGTGTTGGCAGGACAGGTGCTCACAGAACCACTCATGCCACCTTATTAGACTGTACTGTCCACTAGGGTCCCAAGATGTGTCAGTGTATGCTGCTCCTTTATTAAAATTCTAACACTTCGCCTTTTTCTTTGAGACCAAAGGAAAAATTCTAGATTTCATCCTAAATGCGATTAAATACGTCTTTTATTTCCTATTTAAATCCACCACTTGTCATAGGCCTGAACTGAGTAAAGCACATCCATTTTACTCTGTTTATCATTTGACTGTTATCTTGAATTACATTACTCTTTACATTTAGCTGCACATTCTGTAGCCAAGGCTCCTCAGTTTTTTGGTCCCTGCTTCTTACTTCAGCCTCTTTAACCTTAGTTGTTAAAAAGTGTACATACAGCATCTATTTATAAACTTATTTGTTCATTGCAAGTAATATGTGCCATTCAATTGTGGTGAACCTTGATGACACGAGTCAGACAAACCTGTACATACTTCAGTGAAGAGTTACGCTGGCATTGGGATTTCTTTACTCTTACATAAAGCCCTCATTTTATAGTAATTGAATTGCAAGGATTAAATAGTAGCTCTGCACGAGGTCAGTCATTTCTAGTGTCTCCTCTGCTCAGATTTTTGGGTTAGAGGTCCAGTAGCTGTCCATGTCTCGCTTTATCCCAGGCACAGTGACGAGTGGAAAGGAAGGTTCAGGTGTTTTGACAAACTTGACACTTGATCTGTGCAGTTAGGGGTTTACTTTTTTTTAGTTAAAATGTAAAGTAAAATATATGACCACCATAATTAAAAACAATCTGACATTTTATGGATAAAAATGCTCATTCAGCTCTGTCAAAATTTGTGCTTAGCAAAAGTCAATTACAATTAGGTGCAAAGATTGTAATTTAGGGGGACACTGCCCTACCAAATGATTAAATATCCAAAACACACAAATTCAAGATCAGTCTCTGAAACGGTTAGTGGAGGTTTTCTACTTTTTAATGTGCTTCTTTGTTTAACTGAGGTTTATATAATGACTTGTATTAGATTCACAGCACCCATTGTGATTTGCTGTAGAAATAGAGTATAATACAAGTAAAATGTATATTTACAGTGTCTCAGGTAAACTTTACTAGTTCCAGTACTGTATTTTTTGTGTTTGAGCTAAATACCCCTATTATATGGAATAAATATTGTTATATTGATGATTGACATGCATTTCTCTGTTCTGAAGATTATACTTTACCAGGTGGTTTTTATTGTCTTATTTTCTTCTCCCCTTTCCATGGCAGGCTGAGTTAACATTTTGTGCAGGTGATATCCTAACAGTTTTTGGTGAAATTGATGAAGATGGATTTTATTATGTAAGTGAAACTTGTTTTCTTGCAGTTTAAATATCAGATGGTTTAGCATTAAATTCATCAATATTACTGTAAGCTTTCTTTACAGACCAGAGGAAGAAGAAACTGCTTTTATATATTGTTCATCAAGTCTTCGCAGTGCGTTACACAGACAGGGGGGAGCCACTCCAGCCTCCACCCATGTGTATGATCTCCCTGCATGGTGCAACAGCAGCTGCTTTTGCATCATTACTCTTACCACATATTAGCTATTAGACAGATGGTTAGAGGATCATTAGAGGGACTGAATGACCTGGACATCGGGAAACGCACTACCGTTTACCAAGGATGCCCAGGGACCTCCTATTACCACAGTGTACTAAAAGACAAACAGCAGAGAAGTACACCGCTGGTGGCCAATAAAAGGCTGCAGTAGCTACAGGAGTGAGACAAGCAAACGGGTGTGGAAGAATAGCATGCAGCTCTAAATATTAATAACAAAACATCCTGTCAAAATTGGAACTTCTAATTAAGACCGTCGCTCTAATCAAGTGCAGATAGAGAATTCCATGGCTTTTGAGATGAGCACACCAAAGAAGTACACTGCAGCTTAAGTTTATCGTTTATGTTTTTACAATTAAATTCAATACCTGCATAATAGCACCAGAGAGCAAGAGAGTGACACAAACACACACAGAATACATTTCTCTTCATATATGATCGATTGTTTGTCGTCTTCTGTTTGCCAGTAAGGACAAATGACAACGTAGAATGGCTGAAGACTTTAATTATCCTGTGTGCCTTTCTAAGGCTGAGAGTTTTGTTATGTCTGTGCTGAATAGAATGCAGCTGGGTGCCAGTCACTTTCTGTGCCACCTTCATTACCCTCTATACTGCTGAGCTGGTGCAGCATCAAGATGTGATGTAGCCAGTGAAGACGGATTCCACTGTGCAGCTGTAGACATTCAGGATGTAATGGCCACAGTGAGCCTTTTTAGTACAACCCCAATTCCAATGAAGTTCGGACGTCGTGTAAAACGTAAATAAAAACAGAATGCAATTATTTGCAAATCGTTTTCAATCTATATTCAATTGAATACACTATGAAGACAATATAACACACTACATTGTGGAGTGACTGCCTTAAGGGTCAGAGAAGGAGGGCTACTATCCATCTGCTGAGGCCAGCATGTTAGGAGGTCCACAATCCAGCTGCATAGGGTGGTGCTCTGTCCTAAGCTGGGGTGTTTGGTGGTCTGCTTTGATGGCACAAGTGTTCAATAAGGAGCCGTCATTCATCAATAGGACTCTGTTGCAAGATTTTATTATCTAGCAGAGCCAGTGAGTGTCTGCTACTATTTGTCATACTCTTTTGCCCACTTAAGATGACTTACAAAGGGTAGGTGGTCAGACTATGCGAGCCCACCTTTATTTTCTTTAAATCATTGCCCTTTTAAAGCTCATTGATCACTTTAGGTTTTTAAAAAACATCCTGATATCCCTTCTTGACGGGATGTACTATTGACCACCTTGTGTCACGCACAGGACCAGAAGGCTGAATCATGCTGCACTGAAGGCATTTGAATGGTGGCCTGCTGCTTGTCACAATCCAAATAGGAACTGCAGGCATTGAACAAAAGAGGAAGACGGAGTAGATGAAACTGGATTAGGTTTTACTTTTGAAAGGTTCCCTTTCATGCTAAACTTGGTGTGTATTATTACTGCTGATAAATTCTGTTAAGTCACATGAAGAGTAGTGCATTGTTGCAGTACTTAAAGCCAGTTATGGAGGTGCTGATATTGTGTGCTAACATGGAGTTGACAGGCCCAAGAAGAAAGGACACTTAACATGACAAAAGAATGGCAGGGAAGCAGAAGCGTGGTGGAGTGTGGTGCACTGGCCGTGACTGGGCCATAGGTAACACTACTTTGAGGTACTAAACCAAAACAGAGTGTCAATGAAGCTGGCAGTTGAGTTGTTGCTCTAGTATACTAACTAATCAGGGCCACAGTTGCTGGGTCGTCGTGGTGGTGGTGGTGATGAGGATGATGATGTAGTATATCAACAAAACAATCAGTACAGAATTGCAGTCTACAGGAAGACTGCAGGCCGAAAAAGTTTATGGGACCAGAAGCAATACTGCCATATACTGAGACAGGAGGGCTTCTGCTATAGTAGTGTACTAAAAAGAAAAGCCAAGGAAGTATAGTCTTCAATGAAGAGGGCCAAAGACCTAAACTGCTGCTGGCAGCCTATGTACTACTGCACTGCACTAAACTAGGAGAACCACAGAAGAACACTACTGCTGAGGATTGGTGTTCTACCCAAATCTACTGAACGACAAACACACTAGTATAGTAACAAAGAAAGACCAACAAATACTGACAAAGCACCTGCCACAGGGTCAGGAGAGATGATACAGTACCCTCATAAACAAGTACTCTACATCAGTGTATGGAAGTCTGCAGGATTTCAATTAGGAGGCAGCTATTGCTGCTAAATTCTTAAACTATCCACAGTAGTATTTCTACATCATTTTTAACTCCCTTATTCAGATTTCCCACCCTTCATTTCTTCTTGTAGTCCTTTTCTCTCTAATTGCTGTTTGCTTGCTTAACCTGCTCCCTCCTATCAGTCAGGTGTAAATGACAAAGGAGCCAGTGGTTTACCCCCTGGTCCCATTTACACCAGTGTGTGCTCATCATGAGGTATCAGTTTGAATGAACTATCTGGAGAGAAAAGGGAAGAACTGATAAACACATTATTTTGAGAAAAAATGTGCAATGTAAGAATGACAGCCAAAGAACTAAGATGTTGACCTCTGATCAAGAAATAGCTGCAACCATGGCTGTCCTTCAGGACCAAACTTGAAGACTCCTGTACCATCTACTAAAGCAGAAAGGCCAACGAAGCAAACAGCTGATGGGAGTCTGCTGTGGTCTACTAAAACAGGAGAAACCAGAAAAGGAGACGACTTGTGGAGAGCTACGCACTACTCTGGTATACCAACACACGAGGACTGGTGATGGAGCTGTACTGTAATAATCCAACAAGGCCAAGAATGACACGCCTGTATGGCACTAACTGGTGGGGAGTGGGGCCAAAGGAGAACACAGTTCGAGTTTACAGACCATGCAGAACTACTGTCATAAATAAACCGGATGGGGCGGGACGGGCTGAAGAAACGATTGGGGCAGAAATGGTGACTGATGTGCTGCTGTAGTATATTAACATATTGTACTTGGCTAGCAGGAACTGCACAAGAAACCCAAGTTGGTGTTGCTGTACTGTTCTAACAAAATATGACAAGTGGGAGTAGTCAGTTGGTGTTGAGTGGGACACTGTAGTAGAACACTAACCTGTGCTGCTGTTGCAATGTAACCAAAAGACGGAGAAACAAAGTGAGACTGAAGAGACTGGTGATGGCTGTGGTGCGCTGTTATATTTTGCTGACAAGGAGCGCCATCGCAATACAGGGGCTGATGCTGTGTGGAGGTATACAAACATGGGAAGCAGGCAATTTGTGGTGGTGGGGCTGGTGTACTACTGCAGTTTACTAATGCAGAAATGGGCTGCCACAGTGTGCTAATAATAGACAGCCAGTAGTGTAGATGGCCATTGGGAACTAGTAACCTGTTGTCATATGCTAGAACTGTAAAGCCTGCAACTCGCTAGCAGCAAGTGAGTAGCACAGATTTGCACTGCTTGTAGTTTAGGAACACAAGAGGACCAAAAGGTCTCCCTGTTGAGTGGGTGATGTATGTGGTATACAGGAGAGCCAGTGACGTGCAGACCTGATGGGGCTGGTGCCCTGTTGTAATATATACAGTATACTTAAACAAATATGTACTGCTATTCTGTACACTGCTCGTTCAATGGTTCTAACGTGCTACAATGGTATTCCAGTGTATGAGGACTGGTAGCACTGTTGACAGGGAAGCAAGAGTCTGGTACTGACCAACTGACATGCTGCTGTAGTATACTAACACCATGTAAAAAATGCTGTTCTATTGTACCAATAAAGGAGAGTAGGCCTGCTATGTGCTATTAATGTGAGAGTAATTAAAATGCGCCAAAGCAGCAGTCAATGAGACTGAGGTGTCCTGAAATTATATACTAACATGAGGTATGCCAGCTCCT
>JANRMT010062838.1:9075271-9103403 GCA_026402145.1 Polypterus bichir lapradei | reverse complement strand
GCCTGCACTCATAAGTCTGGCCCTTCACACGTAGGACTGCTAAGCAGGAACGGTCCGGGCTTGGGCTTGGATGGGAGACCAAGCAGGACCATGCCGATATAGGAGGTGCTCAGGTTCCTTGTTTGTTGCTGGCCTCACCCCTAAATTGATAAAGGTTAGAAACCTCTTCTTTAGAGTGAAGCCTGCACTCGTAGGACTCCCATTCCTGTGAAGCAGGGACAGTCTGGGCTTGGATGTGAAACCAAGCAGGACCATGGAGATATGGCCACTAGGATGTGCTAAAGGTGAGTGTTGGTACCTTTTTTCGGGGGGTTTTCAGGGGGATGGGTGGATAGAGGCGCACAGGCATGAAAAAGTTTAACTGATACTGGAAAAGGGAAACCTGGCAGTGTAACTCAGGCTGTTTCCAAGAGGAATTCCCATTCCTGCTTCGGGGGTTGGGTCTGAGCCTGGATTGGGAAGGGAGACCAAGGAGGACAGGAAAGAAAGTAAAGATGAGGGAAGCAGGAGATGCTTTTTGTAAAGGGAAGGACCCGTTCCTCCATCGTTCTTGAGTTCAAACCCAAATAAAGGGTAGAGTCTCCTTTTTCAAAGTGAAGCTTGGCCGTGTAGGTCTTACCCTTCTCAAATGACTAACTCCAGCTCAACAGCTTGGGACTCAGGCAGTGGAGGGAAGGGTGACCTAGGTGGGTGATGTGGATTGTGAAGGGCTTGGGGAAGAAGTGAAACCACCAGGATGTGCTCATGTAGGAAGATAGGGCCAGGCCCTAGGTAAAGGTTGGAACCATCTTTCCTTGCTTGAAGCTGACAGCAGTAGCCCTGGCCTTCCACATGTAGAACTTCCATTGCTGCTAAGCAAGTTTGATCTTGCCCTGACCAGGGAAAGGAGCCCAATTCAGACAGGGTGTAAGGTAAAGGGCTGTAAGGAAAAAGTGAATCCAGCAGCGACTGCTTATACTGAAGGAGAGGGACACTTCCTCAATACAGGAAAAGCTGGAACCATCTTTACTTCTGTGAATAAAGGAGCAGTAGCACCGACTCGTAACAAATAGGACAGGGAAGGAGAGCGTCTTACTTTTGTACAGTTTAGCCTGAAATAGATAAAGGCTGCAACCCTTTTGTTTTTCTTTTTTCTTCAGCAAAGGCTGCTACTACAGCTCTGGCCTTCAAGAAGTGGGATTCTAATTCCTCCACAGACCTGCACTAGAATAGTAGACGAAGCAGGACAGTGGGATGGATAGAGATAAGTATAGCAAGAGGGGCTCCTGTTGACAAAGAAGGGTTAGAACCCTCTGTTGCAAAATGAAGCCTATCACTGTAGCTCCAGGCCTTAATAAGTGGCAATCCAAGAATGACGAAGCAGGTTCAGTCTTTGTATGTGAATAGGAGACAAAGCAGGACCAGGTGGTAATTAGAGATAACACCAGCAAAGGCTTATACTGAAGGAGAGTGCCCGTGCCCGAACATAGAAACACTCAAATTTAAATTAAAAAAAAAAAAAAAACAAAAAACAAAAAAGTATTACTCTTTGGTGTCATTAAAATTGCTGGTCCTCTTTCTAAAATAAATGTTTGCCTCCTGGTTTCTTAGTTAAATGGTACTGAAGGACCTGAGCGCCCAACTCCATTGGCTGGCACTCCCTTTAAATATATCTAGAAGGGTTTAGGCAAGGATGCAATGACAATAAACCTCACGTACTACTTAACCTCACCTTTGCAAGAGTAGTAGAAGTCCTGGAGTGCATCAACATCTTGTTGAACATCAAGAACCCCTGGAGGCAGATGTTACATTCAACAGTAGATTATGGTATTACTACATTGGCAGTTCCAGGATTTGGTTCCAGGATACTTTAATCCAAACAAAATAAAAGTTGAACAGGACTGAACAGATGAACAAGACACAAAGTCAAGCTATTAGTACTTAGAGAAGCTTTTTAAAAAAAAAAAACAAAAAAAAAACAACTTTTTACACTCATAAAGGCCCCCCTCCCCGAACTCTATACTCACATGTTCAAAATGGCAGTTGATGAGGAAAACTATCCTGACCTTATGTTTTAAGTATGAGTGCTTAACTAAACCCTGCTTTAGGACATCAGCTACTTGGCTTTAAACTTACCTGATTGGAGCTGCAGCATAAAACCATTCCCCAAAAAAATAAAATAAAAATAAATAATTTTAAGTTCTGTCTGGCTTCGCTTGCAAATAATGCTGCCTGACCTCTCTTCATATACAAGTAGAAGATCCTACACGATAGGCAGACCCCACTCCCCTCCACAGTGGTAGAGATAACATTTATTGGGGTCTTCATCCTTAATTATCTAAATTAGCCACAACACATCCTGTCTGTCATTTAGATGACTCGGGAGCACAGGGGCAGGTTGACAAAGCATCTGTATGTGCCCAGTGATTTCAGCACAATATCAGCGGTGCATGGCCTGTTGAAGGCATAGACCAACTTCTCAATAATCCTGTTTCTCAAACACTCGTGCAGTCCTAATCTTGGTAGGTTATTCTTCTTGTTCATATATGACAAGATGCTAGTCAAGTAGACTTTTGTCAAGCCTCAGATATTCTCCCATAACTGATAACCTGTGTACTCCACAACACTCAAGAGACGCTGGCCTCCTCTTAACGACCCCAGTCCTTTGTAGTTTGCACAGAGCCCATAAGCAGAGACTGCTTTGAGGTGCACCATGGTGACATCTTCGTAAAGACCCAGCTACTTGAACACAACAGTGATGACACTGGCAGCTACTTTTACACAGTCAAAAACAATGGCCCAACAACTGCCCAAACAGAAGAGAACACAGCAGTATATCTTGGCAGCTTCAACGGCGACATATGGTGTCAGCAGGTCAGTGGTTATCCTAAGACCGCTTCATTTTGACAACAGTAGACACATACAGAAAAAAATGAGGTGTTACAGGACAATTCAATAAGCAGATGTATCATGTTAGATCCTTACCACTGTAAGGTCTGCTTTTGGCCTGTGATGTCTGACAAATATTGGTGAGTGTCTCACACAAATACACTGAACACACAAAAGCATCACACCTTCAAACTTGTATTACATGGAGGTAAGTGGGCCCACCCTACCATGCATTATTTACAAAATGAACTTATTGTGTCCATTACTCTTACAAAACACAGTATGAATGTAAATTAAAAGTCTTTTCAAACAAAAATTAGATTTATAGTTCATAGTCTCTTTTTTGCAGATCCAAACTTTCCTCAGTGAAACTGAAGTACCTTGCTACACATCCTTCATTTTAATAAAGGGCTGCACCTATAACATCACCTTCATCATATAGCTTTAGGTACTTCACAAAAGAAGGCACTCAGACTACAGGTCAGTATTGTTTCTGTGAATGACCAAAGTCCTAAGTTGTCTAAGGAGGATACCAACTCAGACACCTGGTCCTACCATCTTTAAAACACCACCACAGTGTCTGCGAGCTATGAATTGTAAATCTGCAGGTCTAGGAACAATCCCAGCTCTGTGAATATGAAGACTCCACAGGCACCCTGCACTCCAGGTCCTACACAGACACACATACACTTTTAACCCTGCTTGTGGACTTGATCTGTAATCAGATTTTAACAGTGAGATCAGGGACACTGGCTGTCCTTTAAGGACACACTTCCAAATGCTCACTGTTGTCACTGTCCTGTGACAGACTGTTTAAGCTCTGAAGCATCTACACTGAAGGTTAGCTGTTCAATGACAAGAAACGACATCCATATGATGGTAGATAACAGACTGTGCCCAGCGTTCAAATAAAGGATACAGGAGTCGAGAGGCAGGTCACGCCAATGCTCAATTCTGACACCGGTCTCAAATTTCTGTCATTAAAATTCTAAAGTGCATCACATTTACAGCTCACAAAGTGCAATTATAAACATGAAAAGTATGAGGTTTAATTCTGCAAATAAATTATGCTTATCCACATCAGAGGGCAAAGAAAGAGAACGGCCAATGGTCTACTCACAACAAACCTTCTGACACGAGGCCAGCACATGATGAACCTGTCAGGTTTGCACTTTTACAACTTGTGTTGCGGAGTTGTTAGCCCTTCATTTTTTAGAAAAATAACACTACTGGAAAAAGGAGGGGTACCTGCACAGATGTGCTTTGTATATTCAATATTTCAAGTAAATAAATTAAAAAGTTTGCGAAAAGGCACTCCTAACTATTCATTAATAAAACTGTTCTGACTACAAGATGAAGTGTAAAAAGCAAGCATCAAAATGAGAGAGTGGGTGTCTCGGCCAGAACCAAATTAAGAGCCAGGTAAAAGTGAGCAATTCCGTCTTCTTTAATTTGACTTTCTATTTGCTGTTATGTGTACCTTTCTGAAGTGAATAAATTTGTGGAGCACTCACATACCTTTGTTCTCCCAGGGGGAAATTAATGGTCACAAAGGTCTTGTTCCTTCCAACTTTCTTGAAGAAGTGCCTGAAGATGTTGAAGTCTTTCTCTCTGATACCCCATCTCAATTTGTGCATGAACCGCCACTGCGGACAAAGACTAAAAGGGTACCTTTTATTTCTAGAAATAATTTCCTTTACAAAAATGTATTTTTGGTTGCATTTTAAATTCATACCTACAGGTATACACTGTAGCAGTGGTTTGGCTAGGTATGCCAGTTACCCTCCAAAACATATCCCTTTTTCTTTTACTGCAGATTTGAGTGGTCTTTGAGCTGAGAACCCTACCTTTTCATCACTTCACTCCTTATCTCTTCCTCCATCACAGCTCAGCTGAACAGCCATCATGCCTCTCCTTTTTAATTCACTAACACAGACCATTACCAGGTAGTTCAGCCCATCACACAACTCGCTGCTTCCACACATTTCTGAACTCTGCAATCACCTCTTGCTAAGTCTCATCTCTGTGTAGCTAAAGTAAAAATGAAGACGACAACCACCCACTCCAAACAATTTATTACATTAACATCACTCGCAAAATTTATACTGCAAATCACCAAGAGTTAGCTGGCTGTCTTTAGCTGCTGGGATATCAAGTCTGGGAGACTACCTTTAAACTGCCCCGGTCCAAAAAAATAAAAAATATTTGTGAAAACAGGCACCCAAGTTTGTGCAGATGGCCCACAGTATGGGGTGTGATTTGTATAACTACTAAGTGTCCCAACTTGAAACATGGAACCACATGCAGCATTGCTAACCTGGTGGGCTAAAGGGTGCATTCAGGCAGCAGTCTCTCCCACATGTGAAGGGATTTCTACACCAGGACCCCCAGGCACTGCCGGTGCCTGCTGCAGCTTGGTGATCAAAACCGCAAACTATTAAGTTTTTACTGTTTTTACTATTAAGATTCAAGTGAGAGTTTAACCACTAACCCTTAAACCCTGCCAGCCACCCTCTTGTCAGAATTAATGGCATTAGTGGCTCACGTGAAGTGAAATCAGGCATTCACAGTTCATCTCCCTCTGAAGTACACCTGTGCCTTCAGTCACACAACCGCAGCATACCCACCAATCATCTAGGAACAGCGGGTGCCTGAAGATCACGTCACATACTGTTTATTTAGTTAGCTATTTTAGGTGCAGCTTTCATAGTACGGTCCTCCTAATCACACTTTTTTTCTAACCTGCCAATGCCATGCTGCCACAGATTATGTTGTTTCCTACTGCCAAACTGCTTCACTCATTTAATACTAGAATTACCAGAGCCTACGAAAAAACTCGTAGATCCGTCCAACATTAAATCGCTTCTCACCTCTCCATCAGTGTCTTTTATCCTTTAACACTAGAATTACTAAAGTCTACAAAAAAACTCGTAGATCCAGCCCACCTTAAAACCGTTCTCACCTCTCCGCCAGCATCTTTTGTCCTCTAAACGTGCTGATAAAGACAATCTGCAAGCAGCCGGCTATTCCATCCCCCCACCGACTTAGAACGTGCACGAACTTCTCCCAGCTCATGCCTCGATTGATTATCTGGGAGTGAAGTGGAGTTTTAGAGTGGAAATAATAGATTGTTATTTGGAACACATGCATTTCATGTGTGTTCCATTTCTACAGTAATCTGTGTAAACACATTGTTAAAATAAATGTTTTTCATATTTTAGTAGTAAATGGTAAAACGTTGGCATAAACTGTATAATGTATAAGGCCTTAAGTCCAAAGATCAAGTAAACACTTTCACAAAAGTTTCAAGGAAAAGACAACAGCTTCCGTGGCGTAGTGATAAGATTGGCTAACTTCTAATCAAGAGTTCCTGGTTCGATTCCCACTGCCTCCTATATTTGCCGTTTTCAGTAGTGAGCTGCTCTTATTGTTAATACTATACAGTACATACATACACTTGGTTTGCGTCTGTAACACACAGTGTACATTTATAGGACTTGTAAAAGTTACCTTTTTTTTTCTCACTTTAATTCTCTCTAAATCACGATCACGATACATACTACCCACCCCCCACCCAGGGATCTGACATTGTTAGTTTTTATTTGAAACTGGGAATAACTGGAGATGTGAGTGGTGTTTTGAGACAATGGAACTGGACATTCTCTCATCTGGAGGGATTAAAGCTGACACACAAACGCTGGCGAATCTGCCTTCTTCATATCTCACCGTCACTTGATTTCTTTTTTTTTTTTTTTATTCAGTTACATTGAGTGTTCCTGCTCACGCGGAGTTAGTATGCACCTTATGGTCTATAATGTCCACAAAAAAAAAAAAAAAAACGACATAGGTATATATGATATTTGGAATTACTCATTGTATGACCTGTATAGTACATTTCTGAAAACATTGTGGCTCGGATTATTCATATTCATTCGCATAACATCTTGCGATTTGTAATCAGTGACTGCATGTTTTTTTTTTCCCCCCTGATCTTGCCAGTCCCCACATATTGCAGTATGCCATTTCTTTTGTACTCCAGGACATGCAGAGGAAAGAATAGTACAGAGAGGTCAGTTCAGCGCTATATGCAATCATCAAATTCAAATGCTAACAGTTCACACACACACACGCAAGGATCGTCCTTCCTACATTTACGTGTGTACCTGTTACAATGTACACACTTCTCTCTATGCTGTGGTTTCTATTACACACCTGAAAGAGACAATATATGTGAAAACATCATCACACTAATGCAATATTATTTGGAAAAAAAAAAAAAACAGTGTCAGATGTGGTGTGAATTTATGCTGGCGCTGTTACTTAGATCAGGAGCTTATTCAGTACGTGCAAGAACATGCAGGTGGCCAGTTGCTGAGTGCAACAACATGCTGGCGGTGATTGACGCTCATGTACAGGGTGGTCCAGATCTAATTATGCAGATCCAAATCGTCTGGATGACTTTGATTTATGCAGGGACTATTCCAGTTAGGCACAAAGACGATTCTTCATGTCATCAGTTCGTACACTTCTCGATAGTCCGGGATTTTTCAGGTGATTTTCTATGTAATAAACTTAATAAGTTATAGCGTAATGAAAATTGCATAATTAGATCTGGACCACCCTATACTGTGCAAGGCATGCAAGGGGGTCACTGAAAAAAGAAGAGTGTTCATGGCTCAGCTTGCGGAGGAACATTGCATCTTACTAGAAAAGGCGATGGAAAAAGAAAAGGAGGATTTAACATCGACAAGCTTCTGTTCCAGACAGCCGCTTCCCCAAGAAATTAAACTTAGTCAGTGTCACCCCACCCTGTCCCTCCTGATCTGACTCTAAATAACAGTGCCAGATTAAATTCACAGCCGATCTGACGCTGTGAGCAGATTGAAAATTGTCGGTCAGACTTTATCTAATGGAAAAAAGTAACGATTCGAGTGTTGCCTAATGTAGCAAAGTAAGAGTAGCGTTTCTTCTTCACAAATGTATTCAAGTAAAAGTAAAAAGTATGGTGCAGTAAAACTACTTTTAGAAGTACAATTTTTTTAAAAAAGTTACTCAAGTAAATGTTAACAAAGTAAATGTAACTCGTTACTACCCACTTCTGATACTCAGTATATATACAGTGTGTGTGTGTATGTGTATATATATATATATATATATATATAACTCAATATATCATTTTTAATGTAGATAGATCATTTTGACTTGGTCATTTTAAAAGTAGCTCTCAAGTCAAAAATGTGTGGGCACCCCTGACGTAGATCTTTGTAGACACGGAACACAAATGAAATACACGTGTTCCAAATAACGATATAGTATTTATAAAAGGTGTGATTTTACTCACTCTATACAACTCCAAGCAACTGACACGCAGGTAAACAGACTTGGGCTGAGAAAACTGTGCGCCAGTGGGGTATATGATAGCAGACTGCTTGCTGTTTGCTGCTTATCAACACATTTAAAGGACAAAAGACACCGACGGAGAGGTGAGAAGCGATTTAAGGTGGGACGGATCTACGAGTTTTTTCGTAGGCTCTGGTAATTCTAGTGTTAAGGGGGGGGCACAAATAAGAACATTTGAGAATGGAGGGACATGTGCCTGGACAGAGTCCAGTATCCAGACATCAAGCAACATTTGTCACTCATGTTGGGGCGAGCATTTAAAATAAAGAGGGGAGTTTAGATAGTGAACTGAAAGGGCTCCACCACTACAAGCAGATCATCCAAGTCAAAGCTGACTGTAGCAAAGCCCATTATTCTTGTGTCAAAGAAACTTCTGTTCAAGGTATGAAGGCATTATGTTTGCATGCTCTTCACATGTTTTCTGTGGATACCCTAGTTTGCTTTCCCATTTTTCCAATAAAAGTTTTAGTGATTCAGGTCCTGACTCCCTAATGACTAAATACTGCCGCAAATACACTAGGTTCACCAAACATTGCTGTGATACACACTGTCCCTTATGACCCAGAAACGTATGTTTACAAAAAAAAAAAACAAAAAAACAAAAAAAATGAACCAATGAATGCATTTACTGCTTACATGTCACTTCTTTTACCAGCGTCCTACTAAAAGTCATCCAACCAGTTGGCAAGGCCTCTTGGCCTGTCACACTGGTGCCACTACCTCAACTGTAATACATCAAACCAAATCCTCGGTGAAGCCTTCATTTTGCTTCATGACCTCCATTAGCCACAATGGCCCTACCAGTGACTACCACCTTTCTTGGGGCCTTGTTACCTACTGTCACACCATCTACAAATCACTACTTCCATCTTTTTTCTGCATCACTTGCTCTTTCCCTTCACATCCATCATGTCCTTCATCTGTTTTTGATTTTTTTCCCCTTTACACACCAATGTTTTCTTATTCACCACTATGTTACTTTTACTTTAATTCAAGCTTTACATTTAATTGAAAATACGAGCCTAGCAGATACTGTTTAAGACACATGTTAGCATTTCAAGTGGCAATTTTAGTGTTGATGTACTTGTTTTACAAATGTCTGGCCTGCTTTTCTAGGGAATGTTTGTTTTTTTCATTTTCATGTTGTGAATTAATATAATTCCATCACTGCATTTTTTTTCTCCATTTCTTTCTCACCTGCTTGGCAACAGAAGAAGAGTGTTCATTTCACAGCTTAAAAAGGCACTATAGTCATCACGTAAGTGGACAAGTGAAGATACCAAGACCCTTTACAAAGCAGATCTAATGCAAACGGCATGGGCAACTGGCTCTGTATTTTGTAATTCTTTTTAGTTTAGTCCCATCCTTTAGAAGGTGACCGACCATCAGAGGTGTTTAACACAGTTATGTTCACTGTAGATGTTTCAACAACAGTAGATTAACTAGTCATTGGGACTCCAGAGAGAGGAACCATGAAGGCGGCCAAAACAAATGACCTCCAGACTTGTGAAATCAGCTAAGCAGCTCTCATGTGCTCAGGACTGCGGCTTTATGCAGACTAAGTGAGACACCACCATACTGCCATCACTACACAGCCACACACTTCATCTTTATATTGGAGGATCTGACATGAAAGAAGGAATTATTACTTCGTAAATGTTTTACAAGCATGACGACCGTCTATTAGGTCAGATATACAACAAGTGGTACACTTCAATATGTAAAAACAAGTCAGTGGTGTCACTCTATACATTAATGTTTAAGTAATTATGTCCCATTCCCACCTGTACGGCAGTGCTTCTTCTTTATGCACGGTGTGCCCAGGCACTTCTGGGTGGTTATTTAATTGTTTTGTGTGTGGAGTCAGGACAGCTGTCCCTGATTCCATGCAAAAGCCAAACAGAAAAAATGACAACACGGGTAGGACTGACCTTAAATCAAGTTGTGGATATCAAGCCCACCCTCTACAAGCTACAAATGTTTACCTCAATATTTACATCACACAGTAGTAGGGGGAGACAGTGGTTAGTCTGTGAATGACACTTGAGCTGTATGTGGCATTTCAAAGACACAAGGAATTGTACTAAGTCCTGCAGTACCTCACCTTTGATCACAAACACTGACCAGTATTACAACATTTGTCTATTTCTGTATCCACTGCCATGTTTCACTTTGTTATTCTTCTTAAAACCTGGGATTTATTTTAATAAAAGCCTCGGCTACATTTAGGACCTCAAATGGTGGTCATTTTACTGTTCTATGTCCACTTTTCTGCTGACCTCCTTATTTCCTACAGGATCCTGTCACACTAGGGCTTCCCATTGTAAATTAGAGCTGCAGTAATGCGAGTAAAAAAAACACTGTCTGGTGGTCACCTTCCCTTCAAAGTTGGCGGCAGGCTCTAGCAATCCAATCTGACAGAATAAACACAAGACAAGCCACAACCAAAAAAGTGAAGAAACATAAACATGAAGAATACAGACCTTACTTTGGATAACAAGCAAACAAACGTGTTCTGTGTATAAAGAGGGCCAGAGTTGTTTTCATTTTCTTTTCTAGATAGTGCGTCACAGCACTGCTGTATAAAGACATACAACACAACGTCCAAACTGACAAGTGGACAATAAAATAAGGACTCTACAAATGTACTAGTTTGATGAACAGTTTACATTTCTTACACGAATGGTGTGGCCACCTCTACGGAGGAACTCTCAACATCTAGACTTAAATAAAGATCACACCTGGCTGGAAATAGTGCTCAGAGGGGCCATTCCACAAGCAATGACTTGAAAAACTGCAAGTTAACCACTACTTGACCCTGATGTCCCCTAGCAGACACCAGTTACTTCTTAGATCACTACACTTAATGACCATTCTGACGCTGAGCTTTAATTTTAAGACAATGTGTCAAACCCAACCTGCTCCTGCACACTGCAACTGCCGAGAGGAGATTTTATTTAAAAAAAAAAAAAAAAGTAACACCACAAAAAGAATTTCAGATCACTACACCTCTAAGGAGAAGGTTGCCATGGACTTCAGTCTGGGCCGCTGACTGTGCTGCACTCACTGCTGGGACGGCCGCTAACTGACCTGACTCTAACGCACATTTGCTGCCGTTCGTTCCCCATTCCCCTCCATTTAGTCCCCTGCCTGGTGTTCACACCATCTGACCAATGGTGACAACCGCAGTATGATGAGGTGCAGTGGCAATCCAGGTGGCTTCTAGTCAAGTGTGTGCATTTCTCTTTGAGGGTCTTAATATCCCATGATGTGATGCATTAGATCCAAACGGGCCAAGGCCAACAAACATTTGGTATCTTCAGTTGTTTCTCTGAGTGTTGTACACCAAATATATTTTATCATCACTTTCAACCAAAAAAATTGTGATAAAATGAAACATTTGTGCACGTTGATGATGTTTGCAGTTGTGTGTTGCTTATGTTTATAGTTAAACCTTTTATCCTTTGAAGTACTGCAACCTTGCTTTTCAAGCTGACAAAAGTCACTGGAGCTTTGTGTTAAGTGCTGCTGGGGTGGTTTGCTGACCAACTGAAAGTCTCCCTTAGTTAAGGCCTTGAGGTATAGGAGGTTTACTCACTGGAAGAAAAGGTGCCTAGTACAAGTGAAGCACCTCAGCAATCAGAGCGCAGGCCAGCTCCGAGTTGGGTATAAAGCACAAAACACAGGAGCATCTGACTGGCAGAGAACTAAAAGTGCTAAACTGCACTGCCTCTCACTGGGGTGAGCATTATGGCCACACAACACAAGCTCTAAATAGAGAGGCTGAAGAACATCTCTGTGTGGATCCATTACTATCTCTTACTAAGATGGCTCCTAATATTTGAAAACCCCCTACCCAATGAAATGGCAGTACGCCTCATGAACCATTCTGTGCCAGTTCCCTTGTGGTTCACACCACCTCCAATACACTCCAATACAATGGTGCTGTAAACCTTCAGCTATG
Source organism: Polypterus bichir lapradei (assembly GCA_026402145.1). Classification (NCBI taxonomy): domain Eukaryota; kingdom Metazoa; phylum Chordata; class Cladistia; order Polypteriformes; family Polypteridae; genus Polypterus; species Polypterus bichir. The sequence continues at coordinate 9,091,171 of JANRMT010062838.1, read as the reverse complement.
AACAAGGCAGATTGCGTTACCTCAAAGTTTGGAAACACCAAGTATAAGATTACGATGGCTTATCAAATGAAAACACAAAACCCACAATTGTAAGTGCAGACACAGTCCCCCAGTTGCATGTTCTGGGAATGTCTAGAAGGTCATATGGATGCATCTTTAGCCTAAGACACTGTAATCCCTTTCTTGACGCCAGTGGATTTAGAACTTGGTGCAACTACTCGGTGCAGAATACTTGTTTACAAAACGTAAACCTCAAGTATTCTACTGCCTGTGCGTAGCTTCATGACTGCAGCTCTTCAATATTCCTGTGACCTTTCAAGTCTCGCCTGCCACTACTATGGATTCTCACTTGTTCTTCTCTTCTAGGTTCCCTCAGAAAACATGGCTAACCCCAGAAGAGCTCCTTCTCCAACCGTGACCCAACAGCCTCCACCAGGACCAGGAACAATAGGGGCTGGAAGTCCGATAAGAACTAGGGACTTGTCTGGAAAAAAGAAAAAGGGACTGTTCTCTAAAGGGAAAAAACTACTTAAAAAACTAGGGGGTGTAAAATAAGTTTACTGAAGCACGAAATAGTAAAACTCGGCTACATGCATCACAAGTATTATGGGTTGGGGGGGGGGGATTCAAATACTTCCCACTTGTAAATTAAACACTGTGCAGTGGGGTTGGGGGGTTAAAGATGTACCAGAGGAATGACCCATGTTTAAAAAGCTACACTCCCAACTGTTGAAACTGTTGATCCATATTGGTCTAGATATTAATATGTCACATTTATTTGATTATATGAATGTGGTCAAGTGAAGAAACGTTGTTTACATTAGCAATGCTCTTATAGATTCCTTTTTATAACCCTTTTCAATATTTAAGAGTACAATAGTTAAGAAAAGGGGCACCATAGGACCAAATTCATGAATAGCACAAAACTGGATAAACAAATTTAAAACAGTGTGCAACGGATGTCAAATGTTTGGGGGTCCACTTCAGTATTGATCAAGCCTACCTTCATACAAATACAACACCTAAGACATCACTTACACACCTGCTTCCTGTGCTTCTAAACCTGGGAACCTGCTACTGCATCCACATGTGACGAATTCCCTAGTTGGAACAAAGCCACGTTCTTGCCTTATTAATGCCTAATGTCTTGTCCTCTGTCCAGTTACAGTACTTTATGTTTGTGTGCAGTGATCTCATTAACATGCCACCAACTAGCAATCAGGAGTGAAGCGCATAACATGGGGCCCTCCAAGGCTGCACCCAACACAGCCCAGGCTGAAACTGTGAGCTGCTGAGGTCGTCACGAGGTCCTTATCAACACCCGTACCCCGGACATACCCTAAGTCACACTTCCCCGGGTTTGCACGACTCATTAATACTTGTATTTGGAGCTAATACTCCACAAACGGGAGCTCCATATTTAGTAAAGCACAGGCACAATTTTTCAACATGGCATCCTGGCACTGGGGATGGAACAACCAATCAGTGGAAATAAAAATTTAGACACAACCATGCACACACACTCTTTCATTCATCTTTGGGTTGTATCATCTTGTGCTTTGCTAACAAGATTAGAACTTTAAGTTGAGTATCCATCAGCGATGCAAGACAAATCACAATGTACAGGCCCCTCACAAACTTGAAGCCGTATACAGTTCTAGGTCTTGTACCTCGCATCACATGTACCAAGCTATAACCGTCAGTCGGCTCAGATTCAGTTATTTTGCAAATGAAACAAAATCCCTGCACAAAACTCATCAGCCTACTTCAAACAAATGCATTTACTTTAACCAATCAGGTTGTTGTCTGTCTAATGTTTTATTACCTTTATAGAAAAAAATCCAACAACCTCTGCTCCATTCCTACACTGGACGCAGTCCATCTTTTGAAGTTGTCCACCTGTGGCACACTAAACACAGAAACGTTATGAGATCAGATGTGTCCTCTCTGTCAGCAGGTCCTGAAAGACCCCCAGTGAAAAACACATCAGACTTTTGTGAGGCCCACAGGCTTCCTCCAAAGTCAGTCGGTAGCTGCATGTTACTTTATGGATTACACAACTGACAGTATGGCACCTGGAACTTTCATTTCTAAGGACCACCAACTTTAAACATCCAAGCCTGCCAAACTAAACAAGTTAAAAAAGCAGAGCTTAGCCAAACAGCCCATCTGAGGAGAGCACCCCAGGTGTGAAGTCCCAGTACTCTTAATACTGCTTATGATACTACATATCGTTTGAGTGTGCGCTGCTCTTTTTTGTACTTTGTCCAGTTGTAAATTGTTTTTAAATGTTTATACTTGATTTTCAGACTGCCTTTTTTTGCAGAGTTTATAAGCCATGCAAGGTTCCCTTCCCCTACGGTGTCTTCAACAAATACGTAACCTGTTCCATAAAGTCATAAAGTCTCCAGTCGTGAGCTTACTAGAGAATGATAAAACTCAATGGCCTCGCTGTGGTAATTGGTTGTTGTGTGTGCGTGCGCGCATGTATACACTTATTTTCTAAGGACAAATTTGATATTTTGTAAAAAAAAAAAAAAAAAATAAAAGTGTGAAGCCTCATTAAATGAAATTTCACTTGAAAAGAGTGTAATGTTGCTTTGTACTTAAGCAGCACTTAGCACCCTGGCTTGGGCACACATTAAACACACATACCTTTCTAATATACAGTAATCCACAGCTACCATGGAATGAAAAAGTGGGATCAAAAACCATGGATGGAAAAATGCACAAGAGCTACCTGGCTGAGACAAAAGGAGTGGAAGGCACACAAATGACGGCACAGCACTGAAGGGCAAAGTGGGCACTGCCCATCTGCTAGGCTACAGGCACACAAGTCCTGTTAAGACAGGAGATAAAAGCAGGGCTGTAGAAATGCAGCTGCACACGGCCCCCTGCCTGCATTCCTGAGTGAATGGCTGAACTGTAGCTCACTCCAGCAACGCACCTTGGATATCATCTGCCAACACGTGAGATGACATCTCTGCATCAGAAAGAATGGCATCCAAATGGATATTCACCTTGGGCTTGTGACCGCCAGCTAAACTCTGGTAGGGCGTGATGGACACAATGTGCCGTTACGCCAATACTGGTTCTGTACCGGGAGGTGACCTTGATCCCATTAACTGAGTTTACAAAATCAGAAACTATAGGGTGAGCCAAAAAGAAGTACCAAATTTCAAACATTTCTACAAAAACGCTACATGATAAAATAAATTTCTTTATGACACAAGAAAGGGTGTACAAAATTGATTTTTTTCACTGTGTTTTAAAAATGATGTCTTCAAGGTGGTAGCCATCATTAGGCAATACACTCTTAGAGACGATTTCAGAACGCTCCCATGACTCCTTCGGCCATTTCAAGGGGAAAAGTGGGGATTTTGTGGTAAATAGCGTCCATGAGGGCTTTAAGGTTTGGAGGTCGGTGTCTGTATACCTTCGACTTGCCCCACAAGAAGAAATAGCATGGAGCAAGATCAGGAGAACGTGAAGGCCACTCGACATCGCTGTGCAGGGAGATCAGCTTCCCTGGAAACATCTTCCGCAAAACTTGCATGGATCTCCACGGCATATGAGCTGTTGCTCCATCCTGTTCACACCAGGCATCCACCACATCCATGTCTTCCAGTTGGGGCCGCAAAAAGTTCTCCAGCATCTCAAAGTAACATTCTGTAGTGACGGTGACTGTTGCTCCCCACTCCTCAAAAAAGTAAGGGCCTACAATGCAAATTCTGCAATGGCACACCAAACTGTAACATGCTCTCTGATGAAGTTCACAATGGTTGGTTTCAAGCCATTAGCGAAGGTTTTGCTTATTTATGCAACCATTCACGGTGGCATCTCGATGAACGGTTTGTAGAATGTTTGCTCACAACTCTCTACGGCTCTCCCAGTCTCTCTCAGTGAGTTCCTGCACCACCATCATTTTGTATGGATGGAAATTAAGGTCCTTGTGCAAAATCCTCCTCAAAGACGTGTTGCAGATACCTAAGGCAGAAATCCACTGAACGTCTAGAAGACAGCAAAATTGATGCCCTCACAGCTTGGATGTTTTCAGGCATCCATACAATCCGAGAACAGCCTGGAGAATTTCTGTTCAATGTTGTACCCGTCTGTCTAAATTTAGCCGCCCACTGAAGAACTGTTTTCTGATTTGGGACGTCACCGTTAGGAGGAATGCTTAAGTGTGTTCAGAAGGCGCACTGCGTAGTGATGACGGATTCGTTATTTTAGAAGAACACTTTGACAGCGAAAGCACGGTGCACACCAGACCAAGGCATGTTGCCAACTGAAAAGTACACGGGATCAACTATCAAAGGGCGGCCCACCCCAACCCACTCGACTGCCTCTACCTTGCGCAATGACCTTGAGAAATGTGGTACTTCATTTTGGCTCACCCTGTAGTTGCTTCCACGAGTTGCTGTGGGGCCTAAAACCAGACAATTCACTCTCCCCGGCTGAATATCGCTGATCTTTTTATCTTTTTAAGCTGAAAGATGACGAGTCGCCGCAATTTTTGGGGTGAGAACCTCCTACTCGTTGCGGAGCAAAGGACTCACCAGCTTTCTTTGGCCTGGAAGCTCTTCTCCATAGAGCCTTAGAGCTGGGCACCCTGAACGAACATTAAGATCCACTATGCCAAGCCATGATCTGTGCCAGTGACTGAGAGGCATCCATTACCTTAGCACCATACGTGACTGTGCCACAAGAGTAACTATTTTTCCAGTGATGTTGCAGAGGACACAGCAACTGAGAAAGGCAGCATCACACCACACAGCCAAGACAAAGAGTGCACTCGAGCACCAGAGAAGTCCTCCACTTGAACCCGGAAGAACAGAGGCAGCCTCTTATGTATGACATATTGGTCTCTCTCACTGGTCTGCATACGCACTCATACTCAAAATGTGTTTAATAAATAATTGGATTATTCTTTTTCTGAAATTAAGTGGGCTTCATCTACCTTGATGTAAGGCTAATTGTCAGAGACCCCCAAACCTCCTATACAGAAAGAACAGAAATTAAGAAGGATCCTTTCCAGATTACTTAATTACTGGCATAGCCAGAGACAAAACTAAAAATGAATTAACCGAGTGCTCAGTTCATGTAAGAAAAGCCTCTAAAGACACCAAGCAAACCATAAAGATGGAGCCTACACAGGGCTCTAGAGTGCGACCAAATTTCTCAATGGTGCGACTAAAAAAAAATCAAAGGTTGCACCGGTGCGACCAGCAATTCGAGGGGGAAAAAAAACGAAACTCCGTGACTCTTAAAGTCTCCCTGTTGTTCAACAACAGACACACATTAGGCCCATATCGTGGTCTAAACCAATCAGAGATAGTGAAGGGCGGATTCCGCCCCCCCTCTGATTGGCCGTGGTCCAGATATTCCTGTACGTGTGTGTACGTTTGAAAATGCATGTGATGCAGTCAAACAGAGAGAGGTGAGTAGCCCATCAGGTAAACAGTGGATGTAGCCGCGGATTATGAGAAAGGATGAAAAGAACGATTGACAGCTTTTTCGTTAAGAATGTTAAGTTAGGGCCTGATCCGTCCGAAAATCATAACCAATGCTCTGACACGGAGCCATCAACCTCCCAAGTTATAGCAAGCCCTGGTCCGGAGACGGCATTAGATAATGAGCCACATACGATCGAGTCCGAGCCCACTGAAATTAAAAGGGGTAAAGCGTATACATTTCGAAAAGAGTGACTTGACCAGTTTCCCTGGCTAAGATACAGTAAAGCCGATAATATAATGCACTGTATTTACTGTAAAGAGTGTGGGAAGACCATGGCCGGCAGTAGTGCATTTGTGACTGGTTCTAATACATTTAGAATTGAAACGCTGAAAAAGCCCAATGCATCTATAAAACACATTACATGCCGCGATAAATGCACTGCTCAAGTGTCCCCTCTCCCCGCTGCCTTTCAGCGGCAGGCAGCAGCAAACAGATCATCAGACGAGGCCGAGATGATAATTAAGTTTAACGTTGCCTACAATATTGCAAAAGAAGAACTTCCCTTCACTAAATTCAAGTCCGAAATAATTCTTATGAAGAAAAATGGCTTGAACGTAAACCCGACGTACAGCAATGATGTCGCGTGCGCCCAATTTATAGGAGTCATCGCAGATACATTGAAAAAAAAAGACATCTGTGCAAATTGCGAACAGTGCGTACATGGCATTCCTGATCGACGGAGACACAGATATCGCCACAAAGGAATGCGTCATTGTGTACGGTCGTATCTTGCGGAGAGGAAAACCGGTGAATATACTTATTGGACACATTGAGGTCGAGCATGCTCATGCCCAAGTCTGGAAGATTTTGATGCTAGAGAGAGAGTGTGGCCAGCTGGTTTAGTCAAGGCCAAAGATCAAAAAGGCCAAACTACAGGAGTTGGCCATCCGAGGGGCATGTGACTGCAATGGAGGATAGTCCATAAGACATTGAGCCATGAGATGTTCAGTTTGAAGCCCTTAAAACACTTTAGATTTTCTTTTTAGTTAATTTATCTTGAGATTTTTTAAGTTTAAATTTCAGCTCCGTAAAGCACTTTAAGCACCAACACTTTTTCAGTAAGTTACCTTTCTTGTAGAATTGTGCTTGCCTTCAAATAAAGAACTTTATATTGACCAGATTGTTAGTTAATCATTTACAAGTCAATATTGCCTATATGGACAGCGATTAAAAAAACAAAACAAAAAACAAATAAATAAATAAATAAATAAACAAACAAATAAATAAATAAAGTGAACTTGTAAAACTGTGGTGTTAAATGTGATGCGGTTGAAAATTTGGGTGCACCTAACTTTTGTGCTGGTGCACCTAAGAAAAAAAAGTTATTAGAGCCCTGCTACAGGTGATGTGTGAAGAAAGCAGCTCTGCATGTGGACGTCATCAGCATCGTCACTGTAAGATGACCGCCTTCCTACACATACCAAAGGTGTACATGCAGTCTGAAATTGCAGTTTCCAAGTCAATCAGGAGACAAACCCATTAAAACCATTCACCTCCAACATTGCAAAACTTTTCCCGATATACATGATTGGGAAGGATTTTACACTGGGCACGTGGTCTCAATTATACAATTGTGTAACTGAAAGGAGAGGTGTCTACAGAGCCCCCAAGTGGCAGAGCTTATTTATACTATCTTTTGAAAGGCTGAGAACCCCAGGAGCAGCAAACCAAAGCACAGCTGCAGAGCAGGCGTCTCCTTGATGCTCACTCAGCAGCTACCTCTGACACAACATGGAGATACAGCAGGCACTCACTTCGCTGTTTTGGGGACTCGTTCTTTATTCAGTTCCTTTACTGCACAATTTTAATTCAAAAACCCCCTCACAGAGTTTCAAAATAATACATAAAAAAACACTCCACCTTAGAGTAAACTCCACCACACAGAATACTGTACATCACAGCAGAACCTGCAGCTGTCTGCAAGACTCTAATAAAGGGGAGTTTGTATACAACATGTAACAAAGGTCCCACCCAAAATGAAACATCATTGCAGCAAGACCCCCAGTGGAGAAGTCACCCATGCCAGGCCCTGACCCTCTTCTCAGTTTACTAGGGCGTTGAAGCTTTAGAGAATGTAGAAGGAAATAATAACTGTCATTTAAAGGCACAACACACACCTGGAAATTATGTCACTGGGTTTGGAATGTCAAGCCTCAGACTGGCAAAGCTAAAACACTGAGCCCCTCAATAGAATAAGATGCCAAAACCCGAAAGTGAACTGAAATTAATTTTACAAAATTGAAATTTATGGTACAACGGCATCTAGAGAGGAGCATGACCCATCAGGCGAAGGTCATTCTTCCTTGACACACGGGCGGTACTCCAATAGATCACTTGAAATAAACAAGAGTCAGTGACATTTCATTTGCTAACATCACTCTTTGGAAACACATGCAGCCTTACTTATTGATTTAGATGAAAACCCAACCAACAGTGCACTGCACATAGACAACTGAGCCCAGAAAAAAAAGTGTCAAGTATCAGTGACAAATTTATAACTCCACACACCCTCTCTGAAACTTTCCCAGCATGCCTCTAAAACCATCAGAACATTAAAATAAAACATTAAAAAAAATGTGACAAGAAGCTAAGCAGTAAACTCTTCCAAAACATCAAGTCGAGATGTGAAGGTGCCTAAAGTCCTGCTCACCCCCAACGACTACTTACTTATTCCACATACCTGTGGTTCTTTGCATTAGGAAAAACTTTCTAACACTCGTGCAAAACCTGCCCTTAACAGGTGTTGAATGTGTCCGCTGTTCTTGATACAGAATTTATTTTGAAGTTTCTTAGTTTTAAACACTTCAGTCATGCCCCTTCTTAATCCCCGTTGGCTTAGAATTTTAAGGTTCAGCTCCTTCAGCCTACTTTTAATCAGCATACTTCCTCTAGTGCTGCTTCTTGTTTTGTTGTAATATGTGGAGTAATAAGTACTCCATGTGAGGCCTCACTACGGCATTGTACAACTTAAGCTAAATCTAACCTCCTCTGACTTGTACTCCACATATCCATGGTGCTGTAGAACCTCACGCTGTGTTCACTTTCTTGATTGCTTCTGACTCCCAAGTCCTTCTCATGAGGTTTACTTTCAAGTTCCAGACTTCACTTTGTGGACGTAAATGTAACTTTTGTACTTCCTACATGTTGTTCTATACATTTATTTACATTAAAGTTCATCTGCCATATTTCTGCCCAAACCTGAATGCTATCCAAGTCCTTCTGTAACATCTTTAGCTGTTTCTTTCCTTATCTGCCCTCCCAAACAGTTGGGTGTCATCTGTAAACGTAACCAGCCGATTCTGTTCTTATTCAGACTGTTTATGGACATCAAAAAGAGCAGCAGCCCTAGCACGGAGCCCTGCTGGACATCACTTTTAACATCTTCTAATTCTTAAAAAGTTCCACACCTCAAACCTTTGCTTCCTGTGTTTGAGTCCATTTTAACTCATCTACAGATCACAACCTCAATTTCCATGCTGAATCATATGCATTTATTGCTGTCTTTCACAATTCCAAGTGTATGAAAGCAACACAACGTTCCTCGTTTACTATTGGCTAACAAGCCTGCTCTGGACCTGTGATGTATGTTACACTTAGTGGCGTAGCGTTGTGTGGATCAGCCTGATCACCCTTTTTATACAACAGAATAACACTCAGTAGCCTGCAGTCTTTAATTGTTTTGCCTGTGAAGAAATTGTACAATTTTGTCAAAAGGCTTTACTTTTGTACTCACTAACTTCCTTAACACTAGAATCCCTGAAGCCTACGAAAAAACTTGTAATCCTGGCCCACCTTAAATTCCTTCGCACCTCTCCTCATCAGCATCTTTTGTTTTGTAAATGTGTCAATCAGCACAAGCAGCCTGCTATCCCATCCCCAACCCTTGAGAGAGCTCAACTTGGGCAAAATGTTCTCCCAGGCCAAGGCTACTTATCTGCATGTGAGGTGCCTGGAGTCATAAAGGGTAAATAATGCAGTGCATCGTTATTTAGAACACATGCATTTCATGTGTGTTCCATTTCTACAAAAATCTGGGTAAGTGTAGGATGAAAGGAAATATGATGCAAGAAATGCTAAACACATACCTGAAGCAGAAAATGTCTCCATGTTATACTAATAGTGACATGAAATGTATAATGCGTGAAGATTTTAGTCCAAATATCAAATAAACACGTGCACTTTTATTCAAGAATATAACCAAAGTAAAAAAAAAAATCAAAAAAAAATCATTCAATTTACACGTTGGTGTCAATTAGTTCCAAACCCAAGCTCAAATGTCAATCGACAGGACGTTAACATGTCTTTTTGAACGGTGCAGAGGTAAGAACTGCTGCCTTATTACCGGAAGATTGCTGGTCCCAGCGCTCCTCGTTTTGAGTAGTGAGCTATTATATTCCTATAACTAGCAAAATACCCATGCTTCGCAGCGGAGAAGTAGTGTGTTAAAGAAGTTATGGAAAAGGAAACATTTTTAAAATAACATAACCTGATTGTCAATGTAATTGTTTTGTGACTGTTAGGAGTGTTGCTGTCATCAAGAATTTGATTATCATTATTTCTTTCAATCAGGTTCGTATTTGGAGGATGTGTTGTTTTGAAGTTACATTCCGTGTTTGTCAACCGTTGTAAAGATAACAGGTTTCATTCATCGAAGTGTTCACTACCCAAATCACTACTTGTGAATCTAAGATGTTTAACAGGCATTCCCGGTATTAACTTGTGCTAAACGTACCATGGTGTGATGTAAGGGGAGCTGACTGTAAAAAGGCAAGGAAGCGTGTTTTTTAAAGAAAAAGGGAGAAGACAGTGAAGGAGCGGAAAAGTGAGAAGGAAAACTGTTTAAATAAAGAGCTAGGAAGGTGAATGGAAAGAAGCAGCCAGCGGTAAAGCAAGGAAGACTTCGTAATAAGGACGGTTGGGTGCACATAGAAGGTGTAACAATAAGATTGTTAAGCCTTATGATAATGTTCCCGCACGGAGGGTTTAGAGAGACGCACTGGGAGAAGTATAATCTGAACCTCTCTACAGTTTCGTTTATTTTCGGGTTGTAATGTTCATCAAATTTACGTATCATCTGGTCCAGTGGCAGACCATGCATTTCACACCTAGGCCTTCAGTAGTGCTCCGTCTGAATCAACCAGCCCCTCAAAAACTAATTTATGGTTATAAAAACCATCTTAATATGCAGAAATACAGTATAAAGAGCAGCTGCATAATAACGGAATAATCTGACCTTAGTGTTTTCCTCTGCCTCCGGCATTGCAAGTTCTGTGTATAATGTGAACTCGTCCTTCCATGTTCTCCATGACTTCTCCAGGTCTTTAGTATCAAGGCTTATACCCTGCGTCTTCTCATTAAACTTGTAACTCGCAAATATCTCGTGTGATCTTGCGATGTCCACGGCTTTATTTAATTTTAGCTCAGACCTGGCACTTGAAAAGTTTCTCTCACACTTTCGCTGAGGGAGGGTTTCAGCAGTAACTGCACTTATGAATATGCTAAGCACAGTCCTTCACCCGCGAATATTTACCTTATATGGGCAGGTACTCAATTATGTGGGAGGCGTGATGATGCGAGACGCAACTCCGCCTTACACGGCGACCGAGTTGCAGGCTATGGCCGTATACAGTATATGGATAAAAGTAGGTTCCAGTTATGACTGTTGCACGTAGAATTTCGAAATTAAACCTGCCTAACTTTTGTAAGTAAGCTGTAAGGAATGAGCCTGCCAAATTTCAGCCTTCTACATACACGGGAAGTTGGAGAATTAGCGATGAGTGAGTCAGTGAGGGCTTTGCCTTTTATTAGTATAGATAAAAACATACTTTTGATTTGAGTCTATGACACCCAGTGTAAATTTTGGCTACTTGTAAAAGTTGGATATTTTTTTATTATTCAGTTTTATTTTGTCAGTTACGTTCACGTGGTACAAAAAACTTGCCTCTCCCTCTGAGTTGATGCCGCTTATCTCCATTCCAGGAGGTTCCAGTCCGGGTGCTCCTCGTTTTAAGTAGTGAGCTATTATTTTACTATAATAAAAACATACTTTTGATTTGAGTCTGTAACACCAGGTGTAAATTTTGGCTACTTGTGAAGGTTAGCACTTTTTTTTTTTTTATTATTCAGTTTTATTCTCTCATTGACATAGTATAACTAACTTGCCTCTACCTCTCTGAGTTGATTACATTTATCCCCATTCTTTTCACAAGAGCTGTGATGACCGCAGTTGGTATGTGGCTGATGCCTGCTCAGAACTGTTTGTTGTAGCGGCAATCAAACATACAATGTCCTGTGATCGCTATTAGACTGGACAAAAGCAGGACAGTAACAACAAAGAGCTTCTTCACAGTGCTTTCGCTGACTAACAGACTGCTGCACTCTGCTTGGCACCATAAAGTAAAATGGGACTTCCACCTGCAGCTCAAGTCACTTTGGTACACAAGCAATTCACCACACTAGTGTTAGATCTGACAGTTCTGCACTGATGGTGCATGTGCCCAAAAAGATTCAGCCTTTGATTTCAGTCTTTAACAGCCGGTGTAAAGTTTTGCTACCTGAAAAAGATATCGCTGAAGGGACATAGACACACAAAGGCTGGTTAATCATGTCTGCTTGGTATCTTGTTATCACTTTTTGTTTTTCAGTTTTATTCTTGAATAAAAGCTCACTTGTTTCATTATAGCTTTGCAAAAGTGTTTATTTTATATTCTGGTAACCCCTTGAATGAGATCAAATCTGTCTCTGCCTCTACTGCACACACACACACACATTCATAAATGAACCTGTCACTATCTCAAAAACACTGCCATTTGAACATGAGTTGTCATCTGAACAGGTTTTGTTTTTTCGATCTTGCCTGTACTCTGCGATGGTGCTGAAAATGCAGACTTCTTTATGGGGGCTTACACCATCAGCATGACACTGCCAGATCTAAGAAATTTCTAGCGTACTAAAGTGACTTAAGCTGCAGGTGGAAGTCCCATTTTACTTTATGGTGCCAAGCAGAGCGCAGCAGTCTGTTAGCCAGCCAAAAGCGCTGTGAAGAAGCTCTCTGTTGTTACTATCCTGCTTTTGTCCAGGCTTCAAGGTTTCTAGTGTTAAGCATTTGAAGATGAACCTGATCTGGTTCAGATGATTTGTTATTCATTCAATTTAATCCAAGCAGCACTTCTCCCTCTATAATTTTTATAATCCCAAGTACCTCCTTAGTAGTCCCTGTCACTTTTGTGAGGTCATCATCTTCTTCACACAAACTTCAATAAAGTTAAACTTCAAAGCTATTGTTATTTCACTGTCTGTGTATTCAGGGTCTCCTTTAACATTCCCAATACAGTCATGTGCCAATTTATTGCCGACTGCGTTGAGGCGATTCATACTTATGGCCCAGTGCCACTGAAAAACAAGGTATTGACGCTCTAGAAATTGCCATAACCAACACCAGTAATAAATCTTTCTAACTATTGTCATTTCACAAGGTCTCTTATTTTCTGACTCTTGGTGGCCCTTTAAAGGTTTGTTTTGATTTGCACCGCTCCACCTTCTCTTACATCAGTGCTCCTTTTAATTTTTTTCAAACTGTTCCCTTGGGAAAGTAAATGCAACTGAGGGTCTCCACTGGTGAAAGGAGCAGCACTGCCCATTTCCTTAGGCGTCACGCTCGCAGCAGAACGACAGCAACCAGTGGTTGAGAAACACTGCTTACTCAGACCTGCCATGAAATTGCTGAGATGTGGAGATTGGTTTCTGCTTCTCCATACCAGTGGTTGGATTATAGTGACCCGCACCGGACCCACAGAGCCTCAAATGCAAAGACCTTTAGCAGTTTGTGATGGACACACAGCCAAATTTTCTTTCCCAAATGGAACTGTAGCTCAGTGCATGAATGTTCTTGTATTACTAAAATAGTGAAAGAACCTCTTTGGGTCGTCTTTCACTGCAACATTTCTCTCCAGCTGCCATTCAACCTTCCTTTTTTTTTTTTTTTTTTTTTTTTTAACCACGGCTCTCAGAGGCCCCACAGTTAGTGTTGGAGTTCCTAGTCTCGTATCCCTCACACGGCTCCTTATTTATCCACCTTTGCTTTAATTCATTACTGTCTCTGTAAAAGTACAAAACACTTTTAAAGCTGCCCTTCACCATCTCCACACTTAAAAGCTTACAGTATCCCAGTTTATCTAAAACTCTGCTGCATCTACCTATAAATTGCCTATTAAAACTAAATTGAACCGTTGTTCTTTTAAAACACGCACTCTGCCAAAACACTGAAATCCATTTTATTATGGTCACTGAATCCTAGAGAGACAATTACCTTTACCCTTCAATTCCTCAGTCGTGCCTATCACCTTAGAACCACCATTCAGCTCTGCCAAGTGCTGAAAACAGCCGGAAACCTCCAACTCTGGGGTTGATGCTCCTGGACAGTATATACCCCTCTTACTGTGTGCTTGCACCTGACTGTTACCCACCAGTTTTTAACTCTCTAAGCTGGAATCTACACCCACACCACAATGGGGTCCAAGATCACACAGGACTTGCACTGTACTGACAGCACTGTGGTTGTCTCTATTAAGCTGTCCTTTGCCAGAAAATTGAGGTAAGAAAATAAACTCGGAGCACATGGTGTTCAGTTTGAAGGCATTAAGCAAACATTCATGACTCGTATTGAAACGGTTGAACAATTGGCTTCTGCTGCTGACAAAAAAGCAACAGCTACAAAATCCAAATGCAAAGCGCTTGGAGACAGACTAGCTGAGCTGAAAGATGGATACAGAAGAAACATCATCAGAACTGAAAGTCTCCCTGAAAACTGTGAAAGCCCAAACCCAGTGAAACTCATCACTGAACTATTCTTTCAAATGATTGCAGAGGACTTCAAATTAGACACCGGGATATCAGCAGCTTTCCACAAACGTGGATCGAATACCTCAAAACCTACAGGCCTCATTGTACGTTTCAACAAATTACCATCTAAACTAAATCTGATGTCGCTCCTCAGACTGAAACAGGAGATTACTTTTGAAAATAACCACATTCACATTTTCCCTGATTTTTCACCTTCAACAACAGCTAAAGGCGCCACATTTTACAGCTTTAAACAGCACTTACAGAAAACCGGCATCTCATACAGCCTTTCGTATAGGCTGAAATTTGGCAGGCTCATTCCTTACAGCTTACTTACAAAAGTTAGGCAGGTTTCATTTCGAAATTCTACGTGCAACAGTCATAACTGAATCCTACTTACATACATATATACGGCAATAGCCTGCAGCTCGGTCGCCGTGTAAGGCGGAGTTGCGTCGCTCATCGTCACGCCTCCCACGTAATTGAGTGCCTGCCCGTATAAGGCCGTCCGTCGGCAGCAATCCAATAGACACGCTGCCGCTAAATATTCGCGGTTGAAGGACCGTGCTTATGCAAACGAAGATAAGATAGTCAGGGATAGACTAGTGTTTGGCACAAACTCAGCAAAACTGCAAGAGAATCTTTTAAGTGCCGGGTCTGAGCTAACATTAAATAAAGCCGTGGACATCACAAGATCGCATGAGATAGCAAACCTTTGATGCATGTACTCCAAATGGCTCACGTGAACTGACTGTGAACACAGTATGCAGACAACAAGCAAAAGCTCCAAAGAGCGCTGAACAAAAAACGCATTACACAATTGAAAAGGCAGCAAAAGAATATAAAGCGAGTGACGCATACAAGCATGTTCATAAGTGCAGCTACGGCGGAAACAAAGCACACGGTGGAAAAAGTCAATGTCCAGCTAAAGGAAGACAGTGCAAATGAAGATGAGATGGTCAGGGATAGAATAGTGTTTGGCACAAACTCAGCGAAAGTTCGAGAGAAACATTTAAGTGCTGGGTCTGAGCTAACATTAAATAAAGCCATGGACATCGCAACATCGCAGAAACCTGTTATCTTTACGACGGTTGACAAACACAGAATGTAACTTGAACACAACACATCCTCCAAATACAAACCTGATTGAAAGAAATGATAATCAAATCCTTGATGACAGCAACACTCATAACAGTAACAAAACAATTACATTAACAATCATGTTACGTTATTTTTAAAAGGTTTCCTTTTCTTTTTCATAACTTCTTTAACACACTACTTCTCCGCTGCGAAGAGCAGGCATTTTGCTAGTATCTAGATAAAGCAGAAAAACAGCTAAAAACAGAAGAGCCCAACACTTTCAGAAATATGATCGTGAGTCACATTGTGTCCTGGCAAGACGAAGAAAATTTCGCCTGCAATTTGGCCTATCTGCAATGAGACTTTTGCCGTAATTATACATTCTGTTTATGTATGTATGTATATATATATATATATATATATATATATATATATATATATACATACATATACACATATATA